>CM023199.3:1411477-1477871 GCA_004115045.4 Sinella curviseta | reverse complement strand
ATCTGCTGGTGCGGCGGTGCGGCATATGAATTATAATGAATTTTTCAATAACACAGCGTGTCATTTGGAATAAATATTATAAATCACCAAACCGCACTACTTCAAATAGATCTTGAAACCTTATTAATTCCACGAGTGACAATTACAATTGAATGGCAACAAAGCCAGCATACATTAATTAGCATACATTTGAACTATTGATAATTTTTTATTGAAGTCCAAATGGTACAATTACCTGAAAGGGTTAATTAGCGTTTGTGTTAATATCAATGATTGAATGGTGTTAAAATCTCAACACATCTTTTCACAACAATACTTCGTCATGTAGCAAGTTGTTTTGCGCAGTTTATTTACAACAAACCACCGGAGATTTTCTTTTGCCATTGATCACCATTCATGATCTGGGAAAGCTCATTGATTCAATTGAACCATCGAAGTATACAGTGAACCAATGATGATCATAGAAAGATTGGACCCCAACAACGTAAACAAAATTGGTATTCTTCAATCTAATAACTTTAAAGTTGAAGTAAATATGCGAAATTATGATTATCCTACATTCTCTTTGGTGTATCCAATATAACCGTATCATGAGAGGGAAAGATATCAGTGGCTAATGCTTTCTCTGTGTCTCCCACGCCTACATTCCATTCGTCTAAGAATTTTATTGGAATTTAATTTAGAAATCAAAACTTTGTATTAAATTTCATTATTTCTTACTTAGTTTGTCCAAGTTTGAAGGACATTTGTAGTGCAAACGCTTTGTTTGGTAACTTTTGAGATTCATCATGTTGGCTTGACTAGCAACCTTTAGGACGGCTAGCAATTTGTCCACACATCATCACCAGAGTAACCACAAAGCATAAAAGCATCAATAAGCATAATGAAATATCTACCTACTGGTTTCAACGTTATTTTACTAGTTTCTACTAATACTGTGAAATCGAAATTTTTTCAGAAAACTGAAAAAGCATAAAAGCATTAAAAAGCATAATTTCTACCAAAAAGCATAAATAAATTTTTAAAGCATTTTTTAGCATATTAATTGAATTTTGTTGATTGCCATATTCATTATGTGTTAAAATATATGAAGAACTGTACAATTTGTCAGATTTTAATAGGAATTGCTCGATCTCAACGCTTCTTACAAGGATTTCTGTTTCATTGTACAGAATTGATGGCAGCACAGCAGTACATTCTTTCTACTCACTTTATTTCTGATCTGGATTCTGTCAATGGGCGCAAAACAAAACGACAAGAAAACAAAGTTAGTTGTTTTCTGAATTAAAGACGGGTAAGCAAGACGGGTAAGCAAGGGTAAGCAAGATGGGAAGGCCAGCCATAACTTTGAGAAGCAGACTGACTGAGTATAAGAATCAAGGTTTTGTTGCGTCAAAAAATGGCAAACTGTTTTGCAATTTTTGCAATGAGGAAGTCTGTTTTGAGAAAAAATCAGCAATTGATAACCATTTGAAATCGTCTTCTCACATTCGTCGAGCAGGTAAAGTCGCTGTATAGGTATAATATAGTGTGTACTATACGTATGTAAAATATACTTATTGCGCAATGTATTATTTTAATATTGCCATATTTCTTAATCTAAACCATGCTCAACATTTGATTTTTTAGGTTCTGCCAGCCAGTGTCCACCGATCGATAAGGCCCTTGCAAATCAAGATGCAAATAGGATAAAGTGGAAGTCGTTAGGATTTGCATTCACAGCGTCGGGAATTCCCCTACACGTTTTCCGAAACACGGAATTTCAAAATTGGATGAAGGAATATGTCAAGGATGGTGAGCAACTTCCGTCGGAAACAACAATACGAAAGTACCTTAGTGAAAGTGGAAAGGATGATTTGAAGTTGACCAAGAAGCTGTGTAAGGACAAGGACCTCATTGTTATGGTCGACGAGACTCAAGATTTCCGGAACCGTAAAAGTCTTAATGTTTTAATTCGTCCAGCGGAACCGAACACCGATTTCAGGCTGGCTTACACGGAAATTCTGGACACGTGCGATGGGCAAACTGTAGTGCAGAAGATTCTTAAAGCGCTGCAAATAGTCAAATCTACTGTGGATAGGATTGTTACTTTGGTGCAACGGTGGAAAATCTTCCAAGCGTACTCCGAACCGCCACATTTCGTACTCCCAACGGTTTGTTGATTCAGATTCTATAGATCTGACTTTATTTTGCACCCAGTTATATAAACCTGGCAAAAGGACGGTGAAACAAAATACCGATTTTAAAAATTTAATTATTATGTCTTACTGAAGGTACAATGATCTTTTCGTCTTGTTTCATTAAATAAAATTACTTGGATTCTGACTGAAAATTTTTTCAAGTTGTTCAGTATTCATATTTTAAATGAGAATAATATTAAAGGCTCGTGTTATCAAAGTGCTTTTCGAGTCGATACGCTTTACATTTAGGATGAGTTTGTTTGTCGAAATCCGTTGAGATTCTTAGAAATACTTTTCCTGATGAAATACTTTTGTTGGCGAATTGTTTTCCTTCTCTAAATGATTTTCTAACTGACAATTTTTTCTTATCGATTGCCGTTTCTATTCGAAACGTTCTTCAAGTCGAAATGTTTTTCAAGTCGAAGTGTTTTTCAAGTCGAAGTGTTTTTCAAGTCGAAGTGTTTTTCAAGTCGAAGTGTTTTTCAAGTCGAAGTGTTTTTCAAGTCGAAGTGTTTTTCAAGTCGAAGTGTTTTTCAAGTCGAAGTGTTTTTCAAGTCGAAGTGTTTTTCAAGTCGAAGTGTTTTTCAAGTCGAAGTGCTTTTCTTGTGGAAATGGTTTTCATATCAAAAGAGTTTCTTTGTGGAAATCTTTTTGCTGTAGAATTGCTTTGTTAACGTAATGATTTTGTGGACGCCATGATTTTGTTGACGCAATTGTTTTGTTGACGCAATGATTTTATTGACTCAATGCTTTTGTTGACGCAATGAATTTGTTTACGCAAGGATTTTGTTGACGCCATGATTTTGTTTACGCAATGATTTTGCCGACGCAATGTTTTCGTTGACGAGATGTTTTTGTTGACGAAAGCTTTATTTGCCGAACTGTTTTTCTTGTCGAAATGGGTTTCATTTCGAAAGGCTATTCTTGCCAATATTATTTTCTATTCTAGTTTAAATGTTTTTCGTGTCGAAACGTTTTCATTGTCAAATTGTTTTTCATGTCAATAACCTTTTCTATTATTTATGTTATTCAATTTGAAAGGCTTTTCCTATAGCAGTGCTTGTTTTTGCAGAAAAGTTTGTCCTCACGGAAAGCTTTTCTAATGGAAAAGCTTCACATTTCGAAAGACTTTCCTGTTGAAAACCGTTTCCGGTCGAAATGCTTTTCATGTGGAAGTGCCTAATTTGTCAAAATGTTTTTTTTTGTCGATAACCTTTCCTGGTAGAAATGTCTTTTTTCATTTCGAAAGGCTTTTTTTGTCGAAAAGATTTTCTTGTCATTAACGTTTAACTGTGGAAATGTTTTTCATTTTGAAATGCTTTGTTTGTCGGAATCGGTTTTTTGTTGAGATGTTTTTCTTATAGAAATGCTTTTCATTTCTAACGGATTCTCTTGCGGGAATGCTTTTTATTTTGAAAGGTTTTGTTTGTCGAAATCCGTCTCTTTTCGAAATGCCTATCTTGTGGAAATGTTGTTCCTGTATACTGAGCCGTAGAAAGCCGTGGCCGGGCCCGAGTGAAGTAATACAAAATTTGGAAAAAGAAACAGATATTTACACGTTATTTCGTTACCGTAAAGCTATTTTTTAAATGAGAATGTTCAAAAATAATAAATGGAATTCAGTCGAAAATATATTGCTGACAGCAAAATGATTTTGCTTGCATTGACGATACTACATCTACATAATTTTATCACACTGCTATAGGCTTTTCACACATTCCATTGGCATACAGCTAAGTCGATTCTCTTGTTCATAACCAATGTAAGCAATTTTCAATGGACATGTTTTAGTACTTTTTCACTGCTGTTTTCTACGCAAATCGTTTACAACAGAGTTTGACGATGTTTTGCAGCATATTTTGATGCAATGCTTTCAGAGCAAATTTTCTATGACATTTTCATGGCGGGAGTTCATCTCGAGATATTTTTATACCACTCTATATGTAAATTCCAAACAGTACCCTGTCCCGGAAACTTTTAGTAAGCTTATTTTAGATATAATGTGTAATATAGGAGTTAGGTGCGATATTTAGTGGCTCAAAAATTTTGGACCATACATTTTCTATCCGGATGTATTGCCGTTGTATTGGAGTACTGTGACATTATTTATACAATTTGTTTATGTATTATCTCTTAAACTTCAATGCATGATTGCATGAATATTGGAGAATCGTGATGGCAATTCATCTAAAATTAGCATAATCATTATTGATTCAGGAGTTTTAAATCTCACAAATATATTTATTTTATGCCATTCATTTTGAAATATTAAAAGTAATAGAAGACACTACGGATCGATTCCATATGTATTTGATGCATTATTGCTCACCGCATTAAGCTCAAGTTCTGTTATTATTTGAATTGGCAGTATTCTGCGAGAAAATCGTAATCGTGCGAATTAATTGAGTGTTCAATTCAAAATTTTATCTTTTTGTTCCAAATGTACCTTCACTTTTCGGTTTTGTAATAATATGTAAGCCAACCAATCATTTCAGTTGCACCTTAACGTTTTCATGGAATCGAAGTTGAAAGCATCCCGGCACGTTAAGCATTTACTATACCACTCTCATCGATGATTTATTTTTAATAGCATTACGTTGGGTATATTTGCGTAAATATTCATAATTAAATGTCCTTGAAAATTACGAATTATAGCATTACCGGAAATATGGTGCAATATGATATATATGATGATGATGATATGATATCAGTAACCATTTTCATAATTCGGAATCGTAAAATAGTAGTGTTTATCTAGCACAATAAGCATATATTGAAATTATTACGAAACTCTCCTGATTCATTCCCTGAAGAACAACTGAACAACTTTCTGTCGTAGTAGTACGCAACTCTGCAATGCTGCGGAATATTTGCGCAAATGAAATATTTATAGAAAATCAAAAAAATTCAGTGTCAGTTTGATA
This sequence comes from Sinella curviseta, assembly GCA_004115045.4. Taxonomy (NCBI): domain Eukaryota; kingdom Metazoa; phylum Arthropoda; class Collembola; order Entomobryomorpha; family Entomobryidae; genus Sinella; species Sinella curviseta. The sequence continues at coordinate 1,472,767 of CM023199.3, read as the reverse complement.
TTTTTTAATCACTTACAGAGATAATTATACCAACTTGGCTATTCGAAAACTGTGTGTATTTGATTAATGATAATGATAGACCGATGTAAGTTTTAAATTGGTATCTGGAATTAATTTCTGAAATATACAACATTTCTCACTATATTAAAATCTATTCCTCACGAGTAATTTCAAAACCATTAGCGAAATACATCGTAATTGTATGCTAATAGTTACATGACTAAATTTCCAATGACATGCACAGCATGATTTGAAATAGTTCCACATTAGAGTAATGCTCCTTAGTTAACTCACATTTGTTAGTGATTATCAGATAGCACAATTTTCAATTCTCTATCATAGCATTCTTAAGCTTTAAAACTATATCATTCCCCGGCACGGCCCCTGAGTGGCTGTCCCCGGGGGAAAATCCCCCTATGTCCCCTTGCTCTTTTCATTTCGAACAAAGCGTTTTTGTTTGGAAGAGCCTTACCTGCAGAAATGTTTTTGTTGATAAAATGTGTTTCTTGTAGAAATGATTTTTTTAGCCGAGTTTTGTTGTCTAAATACTTTACTTGCAGAAATGTTGTTCTTGTCGAAATACTTTCCGTTTCGAAAGGTTATTTTGTATATATGTATGCTTTTCACTTCGAAAGAACAACTTTTCTAGTTGAAATGTTTTACGTGTCGAAACGACTTCCATGCCGAAATGCTGTTTTGTCAAAATGTTATTCTTGTGGAAATGCTTTTCATTTCAGAAGACTTTTCTGTCGTCGAATACGTTTCTTGTCGAATAGCTTTTCCTTTCCGGAATCGTTTCCTGTGAAAAGCTTTTCTACTCGATAACCTTTTTTTCAGCCGAAATGTTTTTCATGTCGAAACGTTTGTCTTGTCGAATATTTTTTTCTGTCGAAAAGATTTTCGGTTGGAAATGCTTTTCATATCGAACGACTTTTATGATCGATCGGCTGTTGTAAATCCGTTTGCTGTAAAAATGCTTATCCTGTCGAAAGGTTTTCTGGTGGGAATAATTTTCTTGTCGAAACGCAGTTCAGCGCGAACGTCTATTCTTGTCGGAATGTTTTTATTGTACACATATTTTACTTGCCGAAATGTTTTACTTGAAGAAATGTCATACATGCAGAAGTGTTTTTCGTTTCGAAAAGTTCTTCGTGTGGAATGGTTTTCTTTTCAAAACGCGTACGGACGGACGGAAACTTGGCGGACGACCAAGCAGAACCAACAAAATTAACAAAGATACGTCAAATGTTTCATCCAATTTGCGCAGGTCTTCTCCCTCTTTCAGAAGTTACACAGCTGTTACATACAATAATGGAAATATTTGTACATATCGGTATGAATCGAAGGTTATTGTGTAAATATTTAAAGACACAGCTTCAACCTAGTTGTGTCATTAGAGCGTAGTGCCTTAATACATTAATATTTCATGGCTGGTCCATTATCCAAATCGAGTTAAAATTGCGTCATTTGGTTCAATTATAACTTATCCAAGTTGTTGACCAAGACGTTAGCATAACATGTACTGATTATTAATCAGTGATTAATCACATAATATCATAATATTAATTAATATCCCGATGTAATTAAAAACTTCAAAAATCAATTTTATTGATCAATCCGTATGCATTTTGAACCTATTCAATTCAGTGGATAGTAAACATAAAATACAGAAAACGCCGAGTAGAATAATATTTCGCCAATATATAAAGCAAATATTTTCATTATAGTTCATAATAAACTTTGGTTACTATTGACCTACTTTACGTCTTGACATCAATGTGCAATAGACATTTGTTAAATTGGCACTGAATTTTCAAAGTTTTCTGGTACTCATAGTTGTAAATATTTACGAAAGTATTGGTCTAATAAGTGAACTTGATTAATATACTACATATCTGGATATACCACAGAAAAATGTTGCTTAACTTAACGAACAAAGAAATGACCGACGCAACATATTAGCAAATAGGGGCGTATTAAACTTAAAGTGGTTTCCGTTTTGCTTCAAAATGAATGTTAACAATTACATATGAGGAATAAAACGCACTTTAATAGTGAAGAAGTCTCGTCAAATGGTTCCATAGAATGAACAATAGTATACATTCTAAATACCATTCATTTATTATTTTGTCCATTTTGTCCACTTGGGCGTTAACCACTTTATTTAAAAACAATACCACATAAGAGTATCATTATCTTTGTCGGAGTATAATTATCTATGTCGGAGTACAATTATCGTTGCCGGACTATAATTATCTTTGCCAGAGTATAATTATCTTTGCCGGAGTATAATTATCTTTGCCGGAGTATAATTATCTTTGCCGGAGTATAATTATCTTTGCCGGAGTATAATTATCTTTGCCGGAGGATAATTATCTTTGCCGGAGTATAATTATCTTTGCCGGAGTATAATTATCTTTGCCGGAGTATAATTATCTTTGCCGGAGTATAATTATCTTTGCCGGAGGATAATTATCTCTGCCGGAGTATAATTATTTTTGCCGGAGTATAATTATCTTTGTCGGAGTATAATTATCTTTGTCGGATTGAAATTATCTTGGTTGGAGAACACATAGTACCCTCGGAGTACGCATATTCCCCGGAGTACAAATGCTTCCATCGGAGTGCATAAACTTCACACGGAATACCTTGTCTTATAAACGATGGTTTTTCGATGGACATTACAGACCACTTTTCGAATAACTTGATAGGCCAACAAGCCGGAACGGTTACGTCATAAAAGCACCTAATTTTCCTTTGTCAACTTTGTAACTAGTATACGAAATACGCTACCAGAACAAAGAGTACATAAACTTTATCTATAGAACATAAATTTCCCTCAGAGTACATAAATTTTACTCAGAGTACATAAATTTTACTCAGAGTACATAAATTTTACTCAGAGTACATCAATTTTACTCAGAGTACATAAATTTTACACAGAGTACATCAATTTTACTCAGAGTACATCAATTTTACTCAGAGTACATAAATTTTACACAGAGTACATCAATTTTACTCAGAGTACATCAATTTTACTCAGAGTACATAAATTTTACTCAGAGTACATACATTTTACTCAGAGTACATACATTTTACTCAGAGTACATACATTTTACTCAGAGTACATCAATTTTACTCAGAGTACATAAATTTTACACAGAGTACATCAATTTTACTCAGAGTACATCAATTTTACTCAGAGTACATAAATTTTACACAGAGTACATCAATTTTACTCAGAGTACATCAATTTTACTCAGAGTACATCAATTTTACTCAGAGTACATAAACTTTATCCAGAGTACATAACTTTGGACAAAACTTTCCCCTTGTATACAAAAAGTTTGGCCGCCTTCGGCGACCAAACATTTTTGTACTCCTGCTCTCACCCAAACGTACTCCAGGGGCTCCGAACCTAGTTACCAGGATACGGAAGGTTTTCCACCCTTGCTTTGGTGACCGACAATGCCGCCTATATGATGCTCGCAGGAAAGTTGATGAAAAATCTCAATTCTCGTTTTATGCATAGCTCTTGCTGGGCCCATATAGTCCACCTAATTTCGGACGAAATCCGACTCAATATGAAGGAGGCAGATCGATTCATCGCGCTTGTGAAAGCATGCCTTGTGAATGCACCTTCCCTTAGGCAGGAGTTGTCTCAAATTCTTGTCGCAAAGAAACGGCCCAGGAGACTACCGCCTTCACCAGTTTTAACTCGCTGGACAACGTGGCTCTCTGCTGGTTCTTACCATTTCGAGAATTTTGAAGCGGTGAAAGAATGGATTATAAAGAGCAAACCAGATAGTGCTGCAATGAGAGAGTTAATGGAACTGGTGCACAGGGCCAAACTGTTCGGAAGCCTTCAAGAAATCCATAGCGTCTGTGGCGGGATTTGCAGTACCATTAAACGGTTGGAACCTATGTCTAATCCTGCGAGTGATGTTTATTTGCTGATTTCAACTTTGCGGAAATTAGTTGAAGAAAACTTAGGCCGAGCATCAGTTTAACTGGAGAAATATTGGACTGGGAAAGATAGTCATCAAGCGATCGCGTTTTGGCGAGACGTCCAATTTTGTGACCCCAAAAAGTTCAAATTGAATCCGGTGTCCGAGATTCCTGCGAATTTAAGGATTTTTTTTCAAGACACAATTCCCCCTGAGGAAATCGTTCAATATCGCACATTGTGCGACCAAATGGAGGAATCAGGAGTCACGCCATTTTGCTGTTGGAATCTGCACAAAAGGGAGATGCCCAACTTGTGTAAAAGTAAAAAAGTAAAAGTAAAACCTCTTTATAGTCAGAACCCACTCAGACTAGGTCTGGTTTCCAGGGGTTGACTTGCCTGACTCTACATAGAACATCTGCTAATCTACTTCTAAGCTACTGAGTTGAGAGCCAGGCACCATCTTTTTATTTCGATGGTCTTCCCACAGAGAATGGATACTCTGCAGAGATGCTGTGAAGCGATATCACTTCCATTTGTGACGTGCTCATACTGGCGATAACATAGCAATTAATTGCTGTGATACGATATCACCACCCTTGTGACGTGCCGTATGAGCGACAACACAGCATACCTGCCCCGTACTGACCTTTTGGTACGCACCGAGCCGAGCAGGATTAGACAGGCAGGCCTTAGAGGTGAGCAAAGACTTTCTACCCCGAGGTGGGATCGAACTCAGTACCCCCAACACTAAGTCGCAGTCCGTAACCACTGGACTGCCCTGCCTGCCCTTCTTATGTAAATTGGCGTCGGCGGCTCTTTCTATTCCACCTTCTAGCGCAGAAGTAGAAAGGTCATTTTTGTCGCTTAAACGGCTAATTCAGCCTGAACGGAACAGATTAACAGAGGAAAACCTGGGGGTACATCTGAGAATTCGATTCAACAACAGAAATCATGGCGCAATTGAAGTTTCTCATACCAAATGTGTTATTGAATCTAGCGACGATTGGTCATTTTTGATTAATACGAGTTTTGTAATAAGTTGTTTTTTGTACAAAATTGTTGTAAAAAGTATATAAATAAAAGCATTTAAAAGCATAATTTTGTTACTGAAAAAGCATAATTTAGACATGAGTAAAAGCATAATCGCGGTTACTCTGATCATCACACCCCACTAAGCTGCACGTTGAAGACGTTCCAGTTATAATTTACTGATTTTACTATATCTATTATTTCCGTCATTACTTAAATCTCAAGCAAAACCGGGTATAATAAAGCCGGCAATAGTAGAAAGCGATGAGATAAATTTAAAAGTTGTTGCTTGGTAAATGAACTTTTCTGTACAACCAAAACGTCTGTTTTTATAATATGGTACGTTACAAAGGGTCACTCGTTGATGATTTTCGAACGCTAGGGCGCAATAGATTTTTTTTAAATCAACTGTCGATCTTACCATTGGATTTAACAATTCGGGCGAACTGAGAATCTATCAACATGCAGTCAGTAAGACTTGTGAACGAATCAAGTAAATTATTGTTGAAACAGTTCGGCTCTCTTATAAGCTTTCATGATGCAAATTCCATACAACACGGCCATAGGTCACAATCACTCTATTTTTTTCAAATTATTATCTACATGTACATGCACCATTTGTATACTAATTTCATTTCGTGTTGGATCTAAATTTAATATATATAGGCATAGTGACAATACGATTTACCCTAGAGATGTTCTCATATTTCGGACCACCGGTTTAAGTATTTCCCTTCAGCATATTTACCTGTGAGACTAACAAACCCCATAACTTTTCGCATTATTTTATGATACTGTGTAACGTCACGTACAACTAATGTTCTCCATAACTAGGACGGGTGTAAACCCGAATTAAAAAACTACCGGAAACGTGTTGTGTGAGAAATTGAGACATTTGACACTCAGTTCACCTTCCCAAACACTAATCTTGAATTTTTCCATGAATTTCTGAAGTAATATATTTTGACCTTTTCGTGACCCCGTGACCCGTGAGGGTCATGGAGCCACCACTGCGGCAGTTGGTCGAATTGACCCATGACGTCATGCCAAAAAATGATCAGCTTAAAATTCTCTATAAGATAAGCGAATAAAAAATTTTGCCCATAAGAAAGCATGGGGGACCTTACCCCCCACCGTCCCCCTGGGGGTGGGGCCTGGAAGCCCAAAATCAATAGCGAACTTACTTTTGCCCTAAGGTACCTCCATGCAAAATTTGAGCCGAATCGGTCCACGTGGAGAGGAGTAATCGTGTTAACAGACACACAGACACACAGACACACAGACAAACAACTTAATCGCATTAACTACCTTTTAAGCATTTCATGCTTCCGGTAGTTAATAAAATGTTTGTTGTTTCTGCAGATGTTCCTGGTTTCAAGTATGTCTACAAATGTTTCACTCTATGTTTCAGTATACTGTAATCTATAAGAGTGTAACCTTGACAACTATTGTAGGTAGTACAATTTATATAAACCGCCCTTTGAAATTACAAAATATTAAATATATCATAGCTTTGGCTACGTTTTCAATGCAAATGTTTATTGAATGGTGGGACTGGATAGTCCGTCCATTTCGTGTTCGTTTATTTTTTTTTGCTTTTATGACCACACTTTGTTGATGTTACCATATACATATGTGTCGATGATGGCCTACGGAATTTTCTTCCCATCACCAACTACACAGAAACATTGACAAGCACTTTACTCCTTTTATAGTTCTCACAAAATACGCGCCCTCTGATACTTCAATTATTAAAAGAAGCAAGGATTCAGATTGTACGAATGAAGCCTTTTGTATTCCGACCTATTCAATTAGTGGAATTCCGCAGCAAACATTGCTCACCTTCTACCATTTAACGTAAAAATATATTCTCGAAAGTTTAAAACTCTCTTGAACACATTTGTGTAGCGTGGCGGTGCGTCCTATTTTGAGTTTACAGATTGAACTGCATTACACGTTTCGTGTTTCCTTATCAAAGCTTTCAAAAATGCTTGACTCGTGAAAGTAGGATCAAAGTATTTACTCAATTCTATCCGCATATAATCAAAATATAAAAAATCCAAAGCAAACATTTATTGTAGCTTTAATTTGTATGTTAACGCCGTTTAGCTCAACTTCAGTCCACAGTGACTTAATTGAGGCCGCAGGTCACGTGTGCTGATGTTTTTGTTGTCGTTCGCAGTTATTTTGGCTGTGATTAAATTGGTTTGAGTTGGGTTGAGTGTTGGATGCAAGTTTTCTAAAATGCCAGAAGAATTGATTTCTTTCAACATGCATTTCTGCATGTCAGAATTTTTCTGCTATTCGGTGGTTGGTAACAAAACACGGTTTTTGTGTAATTATATTTTCGAAAATGAACATGCTTTCATTTTAGCAAATCTACAACTTTGTTTCTTCATTTCGCTTTGTATTGTATAAATTTATCGTGAGATTGTAATTCATAGTGGATCTCTTTACGCCTAAAAGCGTTTCATATTTTCCACTAAAACGCGTTTGGAAGTAAACCAGTTTGGAAGTTCACACATACTTTACCAAAATCTATCTCATAATTTTTAGTAAAAAAAATTTCCGCGACCATTAACCTGAATCTAACCAAAATCTCACGTATGAAATAAGAAAACTGTACGACAAGTATATATAGGTCTTCTGTGCATTACAATATTAAAACATTTTTTTGTGTTTCAAAATTCACAGGAGAATGGGGTCATAAATTAACCTGAAGGAGGTGTTCAAGCTGCGGGGTCCTGGAGGGAAGCCCCTACAAAAAAGCTCTTATAGGGAAACTAGCAGGAGCCGGACCGGACACCAGTAATTTAACGTGAAAAAAGTTAGATATAGTGATCTGTTTCTTCAAGATATTCTGTTCGGATTGAAGTCAAGGAAGAGTGGCGCCCACATTGATCATAAATTGTTATACCGCTCACGGCTCGAAATTCAGGGATTCTTAGCTGGCTCTATTTTAAAAATACTTGCCAATTAGAAATTTGAACGAGTTGTTTGTTAAACAATCGGATCAAACTGTCTCAAAACAATCATGAATAAATACATCAGCTTCCTGGAAATACAAACGCTTGCAGACAGATTCATTATAAAGCTTCGTAATCTTCGTTAGTGGCTTAAAAATAAAATTTAGAAAAGAAAAATCGGGTCCTGCATTCATTATGATAGCAGCCGCAATAATATCGAGAGACGTGAAATACAGAAATAAATAAACGTCAATTTCATTACAAGCTGAAACGAGAAAGGTGATGCTAAAAGTGAAGTTAGCCCCGAAATGGAAGAGTTTGCTTCCCAATTTATTAATGACTCCAACTTATTCTAACCTATGGCTGCTTGGAAACCAAAGACAAAATTTCGTTGAGACGAAAAGGTTCAAATTTCTGACAAAATGACTCCAAAACTGTTCATTCCTGCGCAACCAAAAAATATGCTTTGTTGGTTAAGCATAACATGTTATGTGATGAATCTGCAGTGTGCAAATGGTATTGTTTTATTTTCTTCAGAAATAATTTTCTCAATAACGTTTTTTCTTAATACTATGCATAACGCCGCTTAGTATAAATGTTTCTTATTCCGTTTTTTATACTAATGTAGGTTCGCCCGATAGGTCGTCAAATGTCGTCGGTAAGCTGGTTGAATACGAAGTTGGAAGTTTTACAGAGAAAGAATGTAACTTGTTTATTTTTTAAGATGCTACTCCTCAAATACTTCCACCACGCAGTCTAGTACCAGAATGCGAATTCGCCCTCTGGCTCAAAAGGGCAAATTTGCCCCTCAGAGGGCGAATTTGCCCTTTAGAGGGCGAATTCGCCCTTTTGGGGTCAAATTTGCCTTATTATTAAATAAATAAATAATTTTTCTAGTGGGCGAATTTGCCCTTTTGGAATAATTAAAAATCAGTAATTATTCGAGGAGACCATCAAGCTGCGTCGCCAAAAAAGTGAAAAAATGTTCCAATAATCAGAAAAAAATGCTCGATTTTCCGATATATTACATTATAATGCCGGAGCATTCTTCTATAAGTTATGTAAATTAATACGTTTTAGTCATTCAAAAATTAATTGTTCAAAAATTACGTGGTAGAAATTTTTCATTTTTTCACAGAAATTCAGAAATATCGTTAACTTTTGATTTATGTAATTATAAACATGCGCCATCTTTAATAACAAGCGCCATAAATAATTACGTTAAAAATGTGTACTAAATGGCTAGTAAACAATTACTGTGCTTTTAATCGGTGACAACGCGTCCTGATGTAAACATTTTTAAAATATGAGTTTCTCACATTGCCCCAATCATGTGCATCATCCATCAAATCGACGTGACCATTCTAATTGGGGCATTATGAGAAATTGTATATTTTAAGATGAAATTTGAAAAAATTATCAAAGTACTACCTAGATAGTTTATTTCTGATGATAATGCAGAAAAGATTTTTGAAATATCTTTAAAAATCTCGGCTGTAGAGCGTGCACCGTGCAAGCCCTTTTGGGAACGTTTTGACCCGCGGCCCCGGTCAACGAGGGCCCTGGGGTAAAATGTTAGTGCCAATGAGTTTCTACTTCATTATACTACAATCCTACATTTAGAGTGTGGAATTTCCAAAATATTCTGATAAAGCCTTCCGAGTATGCAAATACCTACACAATACAGTTACATCATTCTAGAACACCGTAAACCCTACGTCTATCACGAATATAGTTAGCATTATTCCAAGCAAATCAAAATGACCTACAACATAAATTGCACCTTGCACCAGACACCGAATGTACTTGGACGGAGTCTACCTATATACCAACAGGAGCATTTCGTATTAAAATAGTATCGACTACAAAATTCCGAAGGGATCGTATCTGCAAGAAAGCTCTCGTTTGTTGATCATGTCAGCAACTCGACACAATGGACCATCATTGCTTCACTTAAAGCATTACCAGACTGAAAACATCTTTGGCACATTAAGTCTCGTCTAGAAAATTTCTCAAGTTAAGTAATATCTCCAGATTTTTCCTGACGACGGCAGGAAACAAAATATGGGAATTCTATTCGCAATTCTAGAGCAAATATCACTTCACAATCAGTAGATAATCCCCTGTCACGAAACTAAATTACTTTGAAAACTTTTGCACATTCGAAAACAAAAAGGAAATGTGAACTACTAAATTTGATCAAATGCATAACACCGTCGTTCGAGTCCACATTGCATCTGCGGTAGCTCAAAAATCGTATTGAGTACAGTTTACGATAATCGGCGTCATGGCATACGATTCAAAGAAAGGTAACTGAAAAGGGTTTTGGAGGAAAACCAAAATAGTCATACTTTACGAAATGAAAGCATGTACAAGGTTTCAGAACATCCCGAACGGATACTTTTGAAATTTAACATCGAACTGGTATGTATACTGCCACGCAATATTATTCATTTGAAATGTATCATTTCCAGAAAGCATATTTATGTACTAATTTATGAGTTTTTGGAAAGTCTTCTATGATTTTATTTTACCAACAGCTTGTTCAAATTTCTAATTGCCAAATATTTTTAAACTTGGGATAGTCTAGAATGCTTGGATGTTCGGAGATATAACTATTTATTAATCGTGGGGACTCCGGCTTTCATAATTAGGCTCTCTCCCTTGATTTGTTGAGTGGTGATTCTGCTATTCCTCGACACGGTAAATTAAGGATATCCGCTGACCGATTATTCTTTTAATAGTTTAGAAACGAATATTTAACAGGATTGAAATAAACCCAACCGTTAAATTACTAATACAATGAAGCTACAATAACTTCCAGATTCTAATCTACTCCAGGCTAAAATAAAACTATAGCCGCATATGTTCTGTAAGGTAAAATAATTAAAATCAGCCGGACGTTTACTCGCTCTTAATTCACCTATGAAACTTTTTAACATGGTATGGTGTCTCTTTGTGTTGCATGTTCAACTGTTCAAACAAACCGTTGCCCTGCTTCAAAAATAAAGTTGCGTTAATACGTTTTTCCAATACGGAGGGAAAAGAGAGAAAAGAAATCAGATAATTTTCATAGCAAGTCGGAAGAGGGTGGAACCAAAATGTTGAGTTTGAAAATGTATGGTATTTTCATTTTCAGCATCAAACAAAGGTTATGCAAGAAAATACAATGGATATAACGGGGTAGGTTGATACAACGTGGCAAAATGCGATGGCGTACTTCACAAAAAAAAAGACGTCGATCACAGGTAATTTATTCAATTTAGCTGCAAATTTGTACAAAAGCTCGGAACAGGTTCCTTCGTCAGTACTTTACATTAACACCCTTCCTTCGGATCATCATTTGAGCGAGATTCCTTTGTCAAGTTAGCTTATACATTTTCTGAATATTTTCCACGGGCATGAACCACAACACCGAAAATCGAGTTTTGGGATGTGTGGAATTGTTACGCTGCGGAAGGTTGAATGTTTATTCTATAAGTGCGTTATTAAAAGTTTTCAATTTTATTCAACTTTTAGATCATTACAATTATATTTTATAATTTACATGTTTATTCTAGACAAATTTTCGTATTATAGTAATAAATTGCCCGGGTTTTCATTGCTGTTTAAACCTATTTTAATTTTGAGTAAAATGACTTTTGACCTGATCCTAATTTGCTATTTGAATTTGCGACGGAGGAACCTCTTCCGGGCACCTGCAAGTAAGGTTCGTACATATTTTTAGCCAAATCGAATATAGTGCCTGCGATAAAATTCTTCCCCATTGTGACGCAAATACGTTGTCGTATTTTACCCCGATGTATCTAATCCCATCGAATCCATATTTCCTTCACTGTTTTGCTTCATTACGAATTCATAAAGAGTAACTATAATCAAGATGACAGTGCAAAAAACACGACCACTCAGAATTTGGATTATTTTCACATATTTTGGTAGTACTTAGTAAAAAACTACCGTATGCCGAATCTTAGCCACCACGACCGTACATGATGGTGATGGGGGGCACGGGTATGCAAGAGTATCTCCGCAACGAGTTAAGCATCCGACATTTACGGTTCGCTTATATAGAAAGGTGTAATGCGATGTACTTGGTGCTAAATTTACTGCTCTATTCGATGCAAAAAACCGCTTGTGAATCTGACTTCCCGTTTCGGAGGTCTGCTCAAAACAGTTTTGAAGTTTGGATATTTTGAAAGTAAGAATTATAAGTATTATTTGGAGTTTCAAACTGTTTTGCAAAGATCTCCGAAACGAAACGTCAGATTCGCAAGCGGTTTTTTGCATCGAATAGAGCACTAAATTTAGCACCAAGTACATCGCATTACACCTTTCTATATAAGCGAACCGTAAATGTCGGATGCTTAACTCGTAGCGGGGATACCCTTGCATACCCGTGCCCCCATCACCAACATGGACGGTCGTGGGGGCTACGATTCGGCATATGGTAGTTGTTTACTAAGTACTACCAAAATATGCGAAAATAATCCAAATTCTAGATGGTCGTGTTTTTGCACTGTCATCCTGATTATAGTTACTCAAAAGCTACCACATTCCGATCCCATGTAATTTGTGCTAACATTTGTCCCAAAGGAATCCATTCATTCTTCTTGAAAAGAGACGAAAACGATAAAAACTACATTTTTATGAATACCGTTAACACTGGATTGTATGTGGCAAGTACGCTTTATGTCAATTGTCCTGTACCGGTTTGTAGTAACTAACTACTAAAATATTTTGTTCATTTTACTCATCTTTTATCGTATATATAACTTGATAAGAAACCCCCACGAAATTATATTCGATTTACCTGCATTACCATAAAATAACTACCAACCGGCGTCAAGGCATCAAATACCAAATGAACGTCATCGAATAAGTGTTTAAGATACAAATCGATTTGTATTCAAACCAAGATACTAAATTTTTTAACTAAATAAAACTCGCACATTAAGGACAACCTTAATTTGCTTAAGATGAAGACGAAACGTAAGCCGAAGATGCTGGTCACGACGTTTTGATTTTCGTTGCCTTATTTGCTCAAGCTTTAGTTATTATGCACCGGTTTCGATCTCATGTGTCAATGGATGTAATGGTTTTTGTATGGATTTTGAAATAACCGAATCGTACAAAAATGAATAACTTAAAGTATAGTGTTACACAAATGTTTTATTAGGATCACATAAACACACCGCTATTTTCAAATAGCATGGCCATAGGGCAGGTGATGGTCATAAAGAAGAAATAGAGTGTATCGTGTACGAGCCACCGTTTGTCAATTTGCTAGTCTCATTGTCAATGATATATATCTGCTATCGAAAAAGGGTAAAGAAATAAAGAGATAAGAGGTCTACTGACAACTCTAAGGAAAATAGATCCAAGGTCTGTATGCATATTTGGACATGTTTGACATGCGACTAAAATCTACACCTACATCTAAAAAGTACCTGACTGATTTGAATGCATTTATTGAACTTCACGTGGTTAGATCAGCACTAAGCACTTATATTTCTAGTGTCACTTGACAGCCACCCTAACGTTTTTGCAGACATTGTGCTTTATTTTAACGACTAGATCGTGTAAATTCTCATACTTGCAGTAATTGCAGATTATGTTGAAAATAAAGTAAGCAAACAGATAGAAAAGTGAGCCAGCGAAATAAACTTAAACTAAGTCTAATCACCCAAGAAAGAGGGAATGTTAGTTAATACCTTTATACTTTTACCGGAATAAGAAATATAAGCTTGCATATAAAGGTATCGGAAAACAGCAGAAATTGTACATGCCAGTGTCTTTATTGTACATAAAATACAATGTGGAGAATTGCCTTCGTTCAAGGACTATCCGAGTGACCTACACTTCTTTCAATTGTTTGCAATTAAAATAACAATTTCTTGTTTGATCGATACAAGGAGATGGAAGGTGGAGCCAATATCGGATCAATATCGCAATATGCGTTTGCAATTTAAAGTAAATATGGCGTGACGAGATACATCTCAAACAGTTTGTCTCAAATATATTATGTATACGTAGCAAGAAAATAAACACAGGTGTTAATTGGCAGAGAAACTATCTATCCGCAATTGCATAAACCACATCGAAAAACATTACTGCTGAGGATCATGTAACAGATGTAGTGAGTTCAATTAGTATTGTTTTTTTATTCCTAGACAACAATGAGAAAGTGCGCAGGAATTCACACAACGTTAACGTATATGTTAGGCATTTGATATATTAACTAATGGTTAGTATAAAGTAAGCTGAACGACCCAGGTTTATTTTGCAACTTGGAACTGTTCGTTTCTCAATTTTCTGCTGCGAAGCGTTTCCCACCGAGTATTTTTCCTTAAAGTGGATTTATACCGACAAGACCTTTGGCGCCGTTAGAAGTTTTCATTGCCTCGTTAGGTAATTTATTTAATAGGTCACTTCGGGCCCAGCGGTTTTTAATTGCAGTTTGGGATTACATGTTTAATATCCTTCCAACTACGAACACCAAATTGTAGCAAATTCTAAAGATGAGTTTGCAGAGCCTTCCGTTTTGGGGAAGAGTAGGTCACATCAATGTTGATGACATAGTTCTCCTAACTGTTTTTGAATTCAGTTACTAGTTCAATTAATTTTGTAACAACAATGAATGTATTTGTAACATGCGAAAGCCAGAACTCGGATATGACCTTCCGAAAACGCATAAACCTGCTCAATGCTCGTTCTACTATTAAACCATACCAGTAATGAAGAAATAGATGACAATATATATCATTATTAGCGACGCTGTCTAGAGATTAGAGTATCTGTATGCAGAAAGACAGAAATCAAGCTTGCTTTCAATTTTTCAGTCCGGTTGACCTCGACGCCATTTCGTAATTGATGTGCCTCTTAAGGAAATTAAAGACTGAGGTTAATGAGTAGGAATCAATCTTAATGGAATTGTTAATAAATGAGGCAGGAAGGAGATTATGTGTGACGTGCACTTGGTAAAAATGGGGCAGTGACGGCAGTCCATTTCTCTCTTGCAGGACCAGAATTAGCTTTTTCGAGATTCATTATTTCAGAAATAAACGCTCATTTCAGAAAAAGAAATGATTACTTTTTGAAAGAACTGCTTTGGTACCTTCTCACTCTCAGAATATAAAAAACTATGCTTCCAATATTTTCCATCAATGAATCAGGTTTACGCTTTGGGTTAGAGAACTTGGGAAAATATTTATACACATTTGCATGTGTATTTTTATGCCTATAGCACATACGGGTAGTTTTCTCCTTCCTGACTTTAAGTCATCTGCGCTATGATTAGTAATTCGTTTTTGAAGCGAAACACTTATTTCTATTAGACAATTTTGTCAAATACCGCAATTGACTAAACCAATGTATCGCAACCAACTTTGCTGATACATTAACCAATACACAAAAGACAGTCTACGTATTGCTAATCTGTGGAGAAAAGTAATTCCCCGTGGGCCACAATATAGTTAAGCGACGTTACCTTATAGCATCGAGTTTTGGAGTTTACTACAATGTTCGGGGGTTTCTACTCTGCAAAGCCCAGAATTTTGCTAATCTTTCTACATGTTTGCATTATGTATAGATTAAAAAATCAATGACAATACTTATCATCGTCCCTTAATAAATACTTAGTTGCCGATTGGGAAACATGTGCGGCAGTGCATGTTAGTGAAATCAAAAACAATATAAAAAATGAACAAAACAACACAGACAATTGGTGGAAATAAACTTTTGTTGACCCATCGACTGCTGAAGGTAAACGTCTTTGGAGCAAATATTTGCGTTCATAAATAACAGAAATTGTGCAGGCTTGGAGCTATACAGCTCCTGGTTCTAGAATGCAGTTTGGGATTGTCAAGGATTATTTGATTTAATTTTGCCAAAATGAAATGAGAAAATTTTTTATTTTCACTATAAAAGGGGAAAATGTTGCCTGAAAGCACACCATAATTGGTAAATCGAATGGTTGGTAAAAACGACGAAGGTTACTAAATATTTTCGTCAACTCATATTTCTTATTTTCAAGAAAAAGTGCATTCAGTTTTGTCAAAAATGGCATTATGACTTTTATTACAGCTTTATGAGGAAAGTAGTACTAATATGCTAATAGTTATGGTTTATTTGGCAATCGAAAGTGACTGTAGTTTCGAAATACCCGTGGTACATCCGTAATACCTTGTTACGCGTTAGTTTTTGGGTTAGAATTTTCTACCAATATTATTAGTGCTGCTATTCCTGTTTTCGACACGCTTCGTCAAAAATTTTTGGAAATTGAAAAATTTGTATCAGTTAACAAATAATACGCTATTTCTAATAGAATGGCACCAATTTCAGACCAGTATTGCTCATTTTGGTTGAATTATTGCGTCAAAAAGTATTGAAAACTCGTTGTGCGGTTTCGCCTGTAAATCACGCAATTTTAAAGATAGCGGCAAAATCGCTTCTGCATTATAAAGATAAATGAAATATCTTTGTAGGAAATTCAGGGTTTTTTATAATTCGTTGAAATAGACGGAAAAACTGCTTTCTAATAAACTTTCTAATTTGCATAAAAATGGCATTATTTTCGAGGGAGAAAAAAATGTTTTTTGGTTCATACTTGCAACTATTGGCGTTAAGATGCATAATATAACTCGTTAGCCTTAAGATCTAAACATGACATCTTAGTTCACGCAACGCAAGTAATTTCGGAACATAAAAGTTAACATGTCATATTATACATCTTAGCGCCAATAGTTGCAAGTATGAACCAAAAAACTTTTTTTTCCCTCGAAAATAATGCCGTTTTTATGCAAATTAGAAAGTAATTTTTTCCGTCTATTTCAACGAATTAGACATATAGACTTATTATACAAATTTAAAATGTTATTTTTCACGTTGCGAAGCGCTACCTAATTAAAGCCATTGCTCATATTCTGGAGCAGAAGTAGTGGGCACTTTTGTCCATGTTACAATTTTGTCAACTTCATCTAGAAGCATATCTAAATTATTCTATAGGGCAAAGCTTTAACTAATATAAATGATGCGGTTATGCAATTAAAGTTGCTGGTCGTATAGGCGGTGGAGTGAAATGACAAGCAGGATATGGATAGAGAGTAAATGATTTGGGTTTTGGTGCATGCGGAAACGAGATAAATATGTGGCAATGATTACAGATAATGGGAGGAAAAGTACTTACAAATGTGTTCCAGACCATTTTGTACAAAACAGTATGAACAACATAGCACACGTTTTCCATTTCTTCATAACGACACGTTTTCACACTTTCTTAGGATTGCAATCAAGTAACAAGCTTAATGATGCACAGGCCATTAAAGATCGTCATTTTGATCCGCTTCGCCTTTTTCGTGGCTGAGGCTCAATCAGCCAGGTATGGATTTTGGTTTGTGTCGCACTACTATAGTTAAAAATGAATACAAATAATGTATTTGTTTACTGTTAAGGCTGACGCGGGAACCAGATTATCGAGTAGGAGATGATGGCGATTCTGGCCTAGTAAACGGAGAACTAATGACCGCCCCTGTTGAGGATTCCGCCGAATCAAAGGAACCAGAGACCTACAACATTAAAACTTGCGCGGTTGGGTATGGTTGCCACAGGGGAAGATGCTGGGCTGGCTGTGTCTCAACTCTGATTGGCATTCTTGGAAAGGAATGGTGCTACACGACTCGAGGCCACTCGCAGGATTTTAAATATGTGCAATGTAACAATGCGACAGGTGCTGGAGATGTGCTGGAAGCTGAACTGTCTAAAACCCTCTATTCTGCACTTGGATTATTAAAAATTGCTTGTGATATCTTCTTTTTGGGCCAAAATCAGATTACATTTCAAGTTGAAATTTTCATCTAACCTAATTCCGAATTCTCAAAAATACTGACCACAACAATTACCGTATATGTTAATAAAACTCAGCATTGAAAATATATTACATTCACTTTAAAAAATTTAATCATTCACCAGGACGCGTCCGGACGCTACGAAGAACCAATTAGCTGCCAATAATTTGCAACCGGATACCATTTCAGTAAAACAACTCATTGATTTAGATTACACCATAATAAGGCCTAAGACGAGAAAAACTAGAACGGATGTAAACCCGAAATAAAAAACTACCGGAAGTGTGGTGCATTCACCTGAAGTCTTTCACTTTTAGATTAATTTACGAAATAATATATTTTGACCCTTAACCGATTCGTACCTTTGTGGCGACACCACTCCGGCAGTTTATTGAATTGAGCCATGGTGCCATGACAAAAAATGATCACCTTAAAATTCTCTACCAGATACGTAAATAAAAAAATTTTGCCCATAAGGAAGTATGGGGGACCTAAACCTCATCACCACCCCACTTGGGGTTGAGCCTGGAAGCTTAAAATCAATAGCGAACTTACTGTTGCCCTAAGGTACCTCCATGCAAAATTTGAATTAAATCCGTAAACATGGAGAGAAGTAATCGTGTTAACAGACCTACAGACACACAGACAGACAAACAAATCAATCGCAATCGCAATAACTACCTTTATAAGCATTTCATGCTTCCGGTAGTCAATAAGCCAAGCACAACAAAACATTACATTTAGCTATCATTTTAGAAAATGCCAGCTTTGCAGAAGCTATCTAAATGGTGAAATTCAGAATTTTCTATGAGTTCTAGTTGTGCAACGTGACCAGTACGATTATTCCTATTGTCTCACAAGCGCTTTGGACAAATTTATTTGAAGATATACGCCCACCCGTAATAAAATTATTGACGATTAAAAAACCGAATGTGCGATTAGGTCATCAACCCCAACCATCGGATCCAATAACAACCATATGCAAACTTATGCAATTATACGGTAAATTTATTAGTTAAATAGTATAATATTTTATAATTGCGTTCTGTGGTAGGAAATTTCAGCTAATACTAAAAGCGGTTACAGCCACTATGACAATATGTTGTCTTAATGAAATCTCTGGTCGCGCACGAGCCGTGCAGAAATGGCAAGGATGATGACTTCATGAAAATGGCTTCAGTTTCAGTGGCGGTGCCGACAATAATGCACACTTTGGTGTAGAAATGTATACGTGGGATTACATACCATATGTGAACGCCCCGGACCCGATATTTTTTAATATAAAAATCATTTACAAATTCAGATTTTCCTCTAAAAATGGAGCTAAAATCACGTAGAAACTGAATTTTGAAAAATGTTAAACCGGGGTAAATTGCGAAAATATTGGTTTTATGAGGCTACACATAGGATAACAGATTTTTTCGACGTTTGTGAACGAATTCGGCTGAAATTTGGCATGGACATTCCTTAAAGGGCCCTCCTCGGGGTTATGTTCAGAAAAGTCCAATTTTCGAAATTGAGGTCACGATGTGAAAGGTCAAATTATAAAATATCTTCAAATATGATTTTGATGTATGCTAACTTGTGTAACATGTTTGTGAGAAATTTTGTGCTAATATATATCACTGTGAAGGTGACCGTGCATCCAGATATACCAGTTTCAATTTTTAAATGTTCAAATTCCATTTTATTATTGGATTGTAAATTTCACATAGTAAAAAATATTTTAAAGTTCGATTTGCAAGTCTTCGGCAGTAAAGTTTTTCAACAGTAGGTAGGAAAATGTTATTTGAGCTGACAAGTAATACCAATAATTAGGTTAGGTGAGTTTAAATTCGTACAATTCTGTTCAAATTTGCTGTTGTATTGTTTCCGAAAACAAAAAATACATGCCCAGTATGTGTGACTCCGGGCATTTATATGGGCAACTGCTTTGTTATATTGTTTGTCATATCGTTTCCACGTTGTGATGTTAGTTGATTAGCTCGTATTAAGATTACACATCAATTGAACGTGTACTGTAATCTCCTGGTATTTGTATAAACTCTTTACGCGATAGGTGGTGATAAATAAATGGCTGAGGTTTTCCAATAAACAAATAAGCTTTTAACATAACAATGCAATGGATTAAACCAGAGGAGTCATAATCGTGCTCATCAGAGTTATGAGACAAAGATGTGAATGTAACCCCCTTAGTGAATTGCTATCGTCATGGAGATTTCTAAGCGAGCAAGCGAGAGAGAGGTGCAGGAGAGGCCGGCTAATTGGAATCCTTCATTCATTTTTATTCATCCAGCACCACGTAGTCATTGTTCTTGTTGTCGTGTGCCTGAGTTCCGTTATCAGCAAGTTGAGCTACACAAATTTGGAGTCAAGTTGCGGAGCAGTATTTATAGAAGTTAACCATTTACTTAGAATTAAACATCATTTATTAAAATTATTAAATGAGCCACAATAGATCAACCCTTATTTTTTGTCGCCACATCAGAGAATGTATGATGATCAAGACATTAGATTGATATAATTGTAAGAATCTAATCTCCCCTAACCTAATTATTGGTCCCCTAACCCCTAACCTAACCTATGATTAACTTCTCAGCTCAAATAACATTTTCCTACCTACTGTTGAAAAACTTTACTGCCGAAGACTTGCAAATCGAACTTTAAAATATTTTTTACTATGTGAAATTTACAATCCAATAATAAAATGGAATTTGAACATTTAAAAATTGAAACTGGTATATCTGGATGCACGGTCACCTTCACAGTGATATATATTAGCACAAAATTTCTCACAAACATGTTACACAAGTTAGCATACATCAAAATCATATTTGAAGATATTTTATAATTTGACCTTTCACATCGTGACCTCAATTTCGAAAATTGGACTTTTCTGAACATAACCCCGAGGAGGGCCCTTTAAGGAATGTCCATGCCAAATTTCAGCCGAATTCGTTCACAAACGTCGAAAAAATCTGTTATCCTATGTGTAGCCTCATAAAACCAATATTTTCGCAA
The DNA here is from genome assembly GCA_004115045.4 of Sinella curviseta. Taxonomy (NCBI): domain Eukaryota; kingdom Metazoa; phylum Arthropoda; class Collembola; order Entomobryomorpha; family Entomobryidae; genus Sinella; species Sinella curviseta. Next base: position 1,451,960 of record CM023199.3, on the reverse strand, counting down.
TTTACCCCGGTTTAACATTTTTCAAAATTCAGTTTCTACGTGATTTTAGCTCCATTTTTAGAGGAAAATCTGAATTTGTAAATGATTTTTATATTAAAAAATATCGGGTCCGGGGCGTTCACATATGGTATGTAATCCCACATACAAGAAAACATCATACTTCAGTAATTTTACTAATGAACCACTAATACTGCCACGATCAATTGAGAACATATACGAAGTTTTAGTGCCTCAACTAATTTGTAAGGTACGATTGATAAATTAACGACCTAAAAATACTCATTGACTAAAATAGGATATCCCTATGTGTAGCTGACATTCTTAACCATCATACTATGTCCTGCAAATGGCGTGGAGACATCACCTAACTTCAGTCGACAAAGTTCAGTCCAGATATTTCGATGAACTATGAGTGGGCAGCTTTGCTATTAACAAATAGTACAACACTACGCTGTGTAATAATTGAATGAGCATTTGCGTACTTTTTTCGTCTATATTTACTTGACGTATTTCACAATTTCTTGACGAAAATCTAAATTATTCATTATTGATATTGTTACCGCTCATGCTAAATTCAAAATTCATTGTACTCTTCACATATTTCGTTGCAAAGCTTACGATAGCGCTGATTACCGCGCTTCACTCGTTGTGATAAATACTCCAGGTATGATCGTTGTAGATGGATAAGGTGGAAATGTGGTTGGTCATTAAATGAACTTTAGCATAAACTTGCTGCCTCAGTACTTCATGCCCAAATGATCTAGGTCTAACAAGGGAAGGTTGTGTGGTGTAGAGAGCGCATAGAGGAACCAGGATATGCCCCAGAATCAGTTTTTTCTGCTGATTTTAATGGTATGTTTACTTTTTTGCACAAATGAAATTTGGAGTTTTTACGGGCATTTTATCCTTTACCTTATACAAATGACTCCGTACGATGAACATGGGGTTAACAACAATAACTAGGGTGTTCACTATTTCCAACAATAATCGGCCAAAGTGTCCTTCCTTAAATACATTATTTATTTTTGATATGAGCATTATTAATGCGCCGCTGTTACGTAATGATTTAAAAAAATCCTGAAATTAAACTCGAAGTACCGTATGCTTGGTAATTATTCCCGCGATATTCCCATTTACTGTTGGCGTGGTATTTTATATTATCACATGAATTTAATTTATTTAATAATCATTTCAGTCTTTAGTATACTTTATGGTATTTGTCATGCCATCCACTTCCTAAACGTGGATATGCTTGAACGCGCCATCTGCACATTTTGACATTTCCGTCCATCTAGATCATTCAAACTCTAGTAACATTAGCTCCTGCAAACTGCTAAGTGCTAGGGGATTTTTCGTTAATTTGTACGTATTAGCTGTACGTTAAATATCTTCTTGTCAGAATAATTAACGAATACAATACGCGCATTCTTTATAGATAATTTTTGGACAAAATGAACACCCTGGATCTCTGAGATTAGTACATGATCCGCTTACAGACTCATTTCTGGAAGGTAAAGGATAAAATACCCATAAAATCTACAAATTTCATTTGTGCAAAAAAGTAAACATACCGTTAGAATCAGCAGAAAAAACTGATTCTGGGGCATATCCTGGTTCCTCTCTGCGCTCTCTACACCATACAACCTTCCCTTGTAAGATAGACCGTCTAACGCAACACCATTTTGCCTAACTAAATCAGACAATAGAAACCGGGAAACGAAATAAAAAGCACCTGTTACAGCTATGTTTCCGCTGGTAGAGAAAACTAATTTTTGGCGACGTTGGATTACAATTAGTGGCAGTCGATCAAAAATTTCCTCTTCACGTTCTACATAAAAATTTGGCACGAGGGCGTCCTTCTGGTACACAAATACACAAAAACATAGGCATACAAATGTTTATACCTGCAGGCATGCATAAATATGTTTCCTATGGAATTTAGTGGATCAAAGAAGACAATTTTAAAAGCCTAACATGTATTCCGTACTCATAATCCCAAAAGTCCATACGTAAAGCAGTTACTGCATATTTCAGATTCGTCCATTTCATCGTTCATTCAACATCAAACCAGTTTCCACCTGAGGTACCATATCTCTACATGCCTATTAGAACAATGGATCCGGTTTAAAAATACATTTCCAAAAGGGACTACTCGGAAGCGTAAAAATATTCATAATGGCTTTTGTTAAACCTTCTGCCTTGATGTTGAAGCTCGTCTAATTTTCCAGTCAATTTGTGCATAGACGAGACATCCCAAAACAAAATATTTCCACAAATGTATCGTCATTACTTCAAAGTTATCAGAGAAGTGAGGCGGGTAGAAGCTGTTATCAGATTTTCACTGGGACAAGATTTAGTGCGTTATTCCAACAGTTGTCTTCACAATTACCACATCAGATATTTTATATCGCAGTTGTCATTCGTCGAGGACGATAACTCCTTTATATATCTGTAGAATAGTCGACACTACAGTTACTAATTCAACATTCGTCATGAAGTCTCTTTACACTGCTATATTCTTAATAATTACAGTAGCCTCAGCGCTGCAATCAGCTAACGGTGATGAAGGACCAGCTTGTCGTAAGCGTGTTTAATAAAATTAGTGTACATAAATTCATTATCACTGCCTGAGTCACCAGAGTCGGAATATATATATTTTTTGTTTAGCTTTTCCAGGCCCGTTGAAGCATGCCGCGTCACTGTCCATCGACTTCACTTTCGACCCAATGCTCCGACTAGATCCTGGAAGCAAAATCAGAAAACTCGTCGTTAACGGCCTGTCCACTCTCAAATACGAAATTGAAGTAAACACCATTACTAGCGTCGTCAGTTTTGAAATCAAGCTCCAGGAAGCTTCAGTAAGCACAACCTACAAAGCCACTGGCCATATTGATCTGAGTCCACTCAGCGAGGAGACCGTGCCCCGCGGTGACATTAGTGGCTCTGGCACAGGAAAGATTGACGCCAAGCGAGTTCACGTAAAGGGACAAGCTACTCTCTACAACAACCAAGGTACCAACAAAGTGGCCGTGAGATCTCTTATCTTGAAAACAATCGAATTTGAATCACTTGCCATTGACCTCGGAAGTGACATCACCATCGGAGGCAATACACCAGACTGGGACCGCTTTAATGCAAATATTAAAGCTAATTTCGATCGCGAATTTGATCGTCAGAAGGATGCGTTCACGGAAAATATTCGTGTAAGTGCCAACACGATCATTGGTGTAAGTTGATAAATAATTGCATTGGTCATGTATTATTTAATTAGTGTAATGAGAACGTGAATATTTTCTTTAAAAGATTTGTTGTCCTTTCAGAAATACTCTATGTCCGAGTTTATGAATACAATTGAAGCTATCCTGGCGGCTGGTTGTAAAGATAGTTAATGCCCGAGATAATGTATTCCAGATTCACGGAAGCATAATTCGTTGGATACTTTTGTTTACTCAGCACTGCTAAGTCAGCTGCTACGTACTCATAGTAATAAACTAAAGTCTGATTAAAACATAAAATTTGGATAAAACAACAAATTGAATACAAACAATATGGAACAGGATAAAATTATATTGACAACATAAAAATAGTTTAAAATTAGCATTCTCATTTCCAACAGACACATTGAACAGATTTATCAACAATTGGCGTCGTATCGTTGGACTCATAAGAAACGTCATTAAAATTTCAGAATAAAATCAAAACAGTCAGACTTTTCAAGATCAAATCAGAAACCAAGTTTTATAAAATGTTACGAGCGCAGACTTGTGAAGTTCCAAAATGAGCGTCTTTGTGATGAATGATGATGTGTTTTTTGTTGATGAGAGAACAGATGTATGGATTAATTATATATGATTGTGGATCAGTTATCTTTGATTTTGCTTTGCATATCACTTTTTCTAATTGCCAATACTGTTTTTAAAATATTGTTGGCACATTTCGGTTCTCTTCCACTTATTCCTAGTACATATTGCAGCATATACGGCTACAGGTTGAAATAGGTTACATGGTAATTTGTCGAAGTCTAATAATAAGATAAATGCGATAAAGGGATACAAAGTGTAAGAAATTCCAAAAAATGGAAACTTCATAAATAGTTTAAATTGTTTGCGAACACATAACGAAGTGAGTGGAATTCACTAAACATCAATGTACCGTATTCTTCAGTTAATATAACAATTGGGTTTCATCTCTACCTCTGTGATTAGTGGCGGTAAATATTCACTTTTAATCAAATACATCTCATCTGCAGTTTGCTGACGAAAGAAAACAGAAAATAGTATTTAATAAACTTACATCTATATCAAGATAAATTGCAGCCTGTTCAAGGTCACCGGAAAAATAATCCACTGAATTAATTACCTTGGAAGTGTTTACTTCATTTGAACTAGAAATCATTCGTAACCTGAACCAAATAGAATAAAGTAAACAAAAAATTTCCTACAACTCCACATGTCCAAATCATATTCAACTGTTTAACATGTTCAGTCGCATACCGAATTTCATCTTCATCTGCAGATTAATTATTGTACGAAGGTTTTTAACACAACTGAACGGCGGTCTGAGCAAACCTTGAGTTGCACATTCGCAGAATACATGTACAAAACGTGATTTAGCAGGCAAATTTGGTTTTCGAAATGCTTTATCACACGTTAGCACTAACAGGAAGGATGAGCCTTCCACTTTGCACAAAAAACTCTCATGCATTTTCATAATTAGCTTTACCAATCCGTACATAGATAATACTCGAAGGAAAATAGTGAGGGAGGAGACCTTCAGAAATCTTACAGGTAATACGATCAGTAGAAGGATTATGAACTGATGTATGGCCCGCTTTCATTTATTATGAAAATCGCTAATTACTTCGCATCTAAAATGCAGGAAATGGCGCAGGATATGCGGTTAAACTATTTATCGTCAACATACAACTCCACTACCTGTGTAGTTTCTGCAATCAACATCTTCGTTTAATAATAACCAAACTTGCGGCAAGAGATATGTTTTACGGCGTTAGGCAGCTCCTAAAATTAACTTATGAGAGGAATGATTTAAACTCTCTGAAGTCGCTCCGTCTATATCTACCATATATTTTATTATCCTAGATTCAATGCAGAAACCCGTATATTTTATACATATAACAATTGTTGTGAGAGATCCAAACGTACTTGTTTCTGTCGAGCTTTGTGTACCGTATATTGAAGAAATGCGACATTAATTGGCTTGCGACTGAAATAGAACACATTTTAGCCTTATACACAGCAATAAGAACAAAAGTGAAACTAAAAGTTTTATTATTATTATATTTTTTTATTTTTTTATATTATTAAAAGCTTATTTTTTATTATATTCTGTTGAAAAAAGAAAGCAATTTCTCATGCCATTCGCTTCAGAGCTAGCATTTCAAGAATATTCAGGAAAAGTAAAGTGGATTTGGTTTGGAACGTCGCACATTGTTATGTGTGCTCAATACAAGGGAAATAAAAGTTGAGATTGCATTGGTTGAAAATGTCTGGGAATTTAATGAGGTGAAGGTAAATGCGAAAGAATGTTCTCTAGATTTTTTATAAGAAAAATACAAGCGTTGGGGACCGGTTTTCAGTTTTCGATACAATGAATACTTTCTTTCCGGAAGAAATGTCAAACCTAGTGGATTGATGAAGAAGGATAAATGGCTTCTTTGACATGTATTAGCTTTTCCTTCCCTAACATATGTATAGACATGCAGCACGTTTCCACTTGGAGCGCATTTCTATAAAGTAAAGTGTAAGATCAAATTTTTAAGCCCCGACATTTCCAAATATAAATATGTTATCTTGAAGCTAATATATCGTCAATGTTTGGATTACATGAAAGCTGGCGCATCTTTAAAATTTCAGAAACGAACTATTTCCTGTTAAGGTCAGCAATGTCTGTAGACAAAATTCAAAATAAGCACAGCGTCAACTTGCAGCTGTGGTCAGCACATTTCGTAAAAAATCTGCAAATGATTTAAATTGCATGAACGTATATTTAATTTGTCACCAGACACGACAGCCACACATGAAATTCAAAAGAAAACAGGATATAGTTAAATGATTACATAATAATTATTAAGGCTGCTATAACAACAGAGCGACGCTGAATTGGACAGTTGAAACTACTAGTACTTTTGCTTCTTAAAACCTCCAAAATTGCACGTTGCATTTTTTAGACGATTTTGCATTGGTAAAAGATTTATACAGAACAATGTTTATAAAACATGTGATTACACAATCGTTTCTGTCTAGTATACAAACAACAATTTGGAACATCTCATTGAAATAAACGTTTGCTTGGTGTCACCATTGAAAGAAAGAGTTGACATACATGGTCCTTTCTCTTGCAGTCACGCAAATCATTGTCTAAATGTCATCAATCGTCTTTATGGCACTAAGGCTGTCATGACATAAGTATAGCAGTGTACTAGAACGTCCAACTCGACAAGGCGATGTAAATATCATCATTATAACCATAAAGAGCATGTTTAATGAAAACAATTATACCAAAACGGAATTTCGGACTTTCGTTCAGAAAAACGCTAAACATTCGTATGTATGACTAATACGTTCTAAATGCTATAATGGTTCTCATTTCTCATTCATCACCGAGCAGGATAGATTCAGTGGCAGGGGGGTTGCCAAAAAAGGAAATCGAATAGGTGAATCCAAAAAAATGATAGTCAATTATTTGGTTATAGCAATCTTCAAAGTCACGCAATCTAATTTATTACATAGTGCCGCACTGCATTAAAGTTGAATCCATCGTGTAAATCTATTCAAATGGTATGTCATTGTGAAAAATACAAAAACATGTATTGCACATCGTAATACATAATATCAACAGTGAAATAAATTACTGCGAATAAGACGCTTACAAATTTCAGTTTCATGAAACGGAATATTTGTTTTTGCGAAATTATCCAGAAAGAACCAGACCGCAGCTGATTCTTCACTGTTTCTGTTCACTCAAACCAAATAACGTTAACAGAAAAGTGGTCTCGTCTAAATTTATTCGGCTTGAGAAAAATGCCTTGAGAGAATATCGAAATCGTCAGGTACTAGTCGCGATACTGAGAGATCACGACTTTCCCTCAAGCATGTACAGATGCCTCCAATCTTCTATCACATTAAAATTCTAGTGAGCAATAGCATCATCATTATCATTTTCATTGGTGTGGGCGATGACAGAGATATGAAAACATCTGAGCAACTAAACCGGCTATTGCTGTTCGCAAATGTTCACCAAATATAAATGAAATAAGATAATTGGTACATGCACTGGTACGCATAGTGCGCGGTGGTTGCTCGTGTCTTGGAAGAACAGAATATAAGATGCGGTGTAATTGAGCATCGAGCAAAGGTTTTAAATCCATCCAGAGGTTCAAAAATCTGAAAACTAATACTGGATTTATTCAAATTGAAGTGGCACAGTTATAATAATAAGTAATCATATTCATCCATTGTTTATTTAAATATGACTAAATGTTTCTGAATTACCAATCCACGCTGAACCGAACATTTTCAACTTAGTCATGCTATTACCACAAATATTACGTAATTACCCAAACCTTAGCTTAAACAAAACTTGCTTAAGGTAATATTTGTGTTGACCGGCGTCGTCAAATGCGCTGTAAACAAATTGCCATCAGCAATATTGGAAAACGTATGAATATTGGTCTGATAAATATTAGAAGCGACGAAAACGCATATTTCAATTTATTTAAAAGTTTGAGTTTTGACGGATGGAAACATTTGTTGGGCAAAGTCTACGTGGACAAAGTAGTTCAAAACACTGTTGGTGTAGATATATCTATACATTCATATATCTATACATCAATATTGATGTAGTGATTCCGTTCAGTTACAACGGTAAATCCGTCTTTAAACTTGTATTTCTGTGCGCCGGCTAAAAACTTGAATTAAGTATACAAATTGAACAACTAGACTTACGTTAAGTCGAATCAATGCATCAAATGATGACTGATTGAAGTGCAGATATTTTCGCCGAATCAAAATTATAAAGGAAAATTGTGATAAGGAGGTTATTAAAAGTATCCCAGCATGGTATTGTCCTCTAAAGCTTCACTTGTAAAGCAGCATTGCAACGATGAAATTTTTAAAGGATGTCTTTGACCTTGGACGTGAATTATGTATTTTTATCAATTGTTTTAAAAATGAACCAAATTAATCCCAAGTGAAACCACACGGATTTTTATTTGAAGTTGTCACATATAATGCTTATGCAACTCACAAGTACACCGGCGAATCAAATTTCACTGGCAGATTGAAGTCTTCAATATGAATATTTGTTTGTAATTTTTACATGTGCAAGTCACAAGTGCATATAAACTCATGAAATATATTTTACAAAACAAGGATACCTTGAGGGAGTGGAATAACACATCTTGGCAACATATCAAACGTCTGACGTCCAAATGATTGGAATATTTCAAATTTATATTTGAAACATTCGACCTTAACTTAACGTAGGTATACTTTCTATTACTTTCGTCTATGCCTATATAATTTTTTGATATCTTCGTATAGCATCTCGCGCAAGACCTTTGATTAATTTTGAATTTAATCGAATGGATGAAATTATTTGTTTTTATTTAGTAATTAAAAATTGTCCTAAATAATTAGAAGACTAACGTCGATTTTGTTTTACGTCACCTTAAATCTCATTGACCTTTTAAAAAACCGACAGGTCATTTTTTGGGTTTAGGTTGTATTGGCAAAAAATATTATGCTGAGAAACATGGATTTTATATTACAACAGGGATTAAAATGTTTCAACAAAAATGAAGGTGGCGTCCAGTGAAAATCGCATTAAAATTTTGTTACAACTTCATCCCTGCGATTTCAAGTAAATGCTAAATTACATGAAACTCCGACATTGTGACATCAATTTTGATGTACGTTTCACATCAGTAGTAAGCGTAAATATGGAAATATTTCCAATCCAAATGGCTTTAAATTGTCTAGTTGTTGTTGATGTATCAATACTATTTTTACTTATGTCAAGTAGTATTAAAATATGGATATGTCAATATAAACTTTCACCGGAGAATATTTTACTTCGAAATTAGTTCTTGGCGACAAGGAACATTCTACCTGCCTGAATGAAAATTCTTCAAGAAGCCTGTTTTCAAGCCCGAAGGCGTTTAAATTCAGTATTACGTAAAACTTTCGTAATTTCGAATTGACTTCATGAAAAACTGCTAGAGATATGCAGTATTGGATTAGTGCAGAATAAGCAAAGCCATTCATAATACATATTATATTACGATGCTTGTGTAAAGTAAAGTAAATGTAATGGTATACAATTAGACGAAACTAATCAGACAATTTCAATATTACAGTAACCTGTATTAGGTTAAAACAGCACAGACACGATACATTAAACGCCGTCGTTAAAATTGCGATTCTGAGTAGGGTTTCCATATCAATATTGGATATTGATAAGCTATCAATATTTTTCCCGTATTTCTTATCAATATCTTATCAATATATTGATAAGATTTCCGTCAGTTATTGCTGATGACCTTATCAATGTCCACATATAAAGCACTCAGGACAACAATGGTAGTATCCAGGACAACAATGGTAGTATCCAGGACAACAATGGTTGTATCCAGGACAACAATGGTAGTATCCAGGACAACAATGGGAGTATCCAGGACAACAATGGGAGTATCCAGGACAACAATGGGGGTATCCAGGACAACAATGGGGGTATCCAGGACAACAATGGGGGTATCCAGGACAACAATGGGGGTATCCAGGACAACAATGGGGGTATCCAGGACAACAATGGGGGTATCCAGGACAACAATGGGAATACCCAGGACTACATTTCCTGTAATGGCTAGAAATCAATTATTGAATTCAATAAAGTTGTTTGCAAAAAAACCATCCCAATGATGCAACCACGGAACCTAAAATCGATACTTCTGGAACGTTTGGCGATCTTATTAAGGCTGCGGCTCATTCACTGGACGACGAACTGAATGACTGTGATCACACCTCCGTTAATGCCATTCGAACTCGTATCATTCCCACCCGACGCAGACTCAGCATTGACTAAGATGCTCAGACAACACATGGTATTATTTGATAATGGGTGCACTCCCGGATTCCTGAAAGATTCTGAAGACGTCAACAATATTCTTGCAACGGTGACCCCATCGAGTGTGGAGACAGATAGAACATTTTCAATTGCCAAAAATTTTCGTACCAGAGTTACGTCCCGACTTGGAGATCGCAGTCTGGATGCTCCGGAATGTTAAAAATATATTTTTTAATGAATTCAGGTGCATTAATGGATTCGATGTATCAGTATTGCTCAAGCTATTAGATGATTATACCCGAGTTGTGAAGCACAAACATTTTATCTTCTAAGATTTGTTACATGACATTTAATACAACATGTGCAATTTTGGTTGATAGTCTTTTTTTGCGAGATTATTATCACCTCGTTATTTATGAACGTACACTATATACCCGACTCATTTTCATCAGCACATGCAGAACTTTCCACATGGAAAACAATAGTGTTGTCATTCTTGATTAGAATTCAATGAAGTAAATGTTAATTAACCAATAAACCGAGATTTAGTAAAATAATGAAAGATGGCTGGACACAAAAAATGTTAAGTTCCGTTGATTAAGTATGATATTTATTGTTGTAAAATGATTGCACCGAATTTAAATATCCGAATCAAGATTATTCTCAAATGGGGACAATGATTTTAGCAAATATTTATGTAGTTGAGCTCAAAACATATGGTCTCTCTTATCAATATATTGATAAGGTATTGATAATTTCTAATATTGATAAGCTATTGATAAGCTATTGATATGGAAACCCTAGGTTGGAATAATGATAACTAACTATAGTAACTCAATAATTCAAATATTAACCGTGTTTATTGAGCTATGGACATATTAATTATAAACTGATCCATCACTAAAATATACCAACTTCAATTGAGACATCTTTCAAAACCGGCGGTAAGACAGGTATAGTACCTACGTTACGATTTAGACCAAGTTCGATAGACACTCTGATAACGCCGTCATAAGCTCACGATTAGCTTCATTGAAAATACAGGCTTTTAAATTCCTTTAATTGCGTGAAAATACAGTCTGGAAAATACTTTGATTCTGTAATGTAAGTTACCAACTTTAACTTATATTACACAACAAACATCTTTTAATGCAGTGAATCCTATGACTTCCGAATTTGTTTTTATATTGTCGTGACGCAGACTCAAAACAGTTACAAGCTTCCTCTATCCGCTGAGTACAGCCATAAAAACATGATACGTAAAGTTTTAGGGATGAATTGATGTAATAATCAAATTGCTATTTGTTTTCATTTTACTGGACATTTTAAACCACCAATGTTGGGACTGTACATAATATATTAACGTAGTCTTCTGAAAGTAAAAAATATCATATGATGATATAAACGCCAGTGGTACCCAGTACATCAACATGGAGGGCCCGTTGTCGAAAATATCTCCTCAGGCCGTATTTTTGCTCGAAACGTCACTGTGTATCATTGGTCTTGAGGGTTGTACAATAAAATTCCCAATAAATCATTCTACGTCGTTTATCAGGAAAGGTGTATTACACGCAGGCGTTTAATGATTCGATAGTATCGAATCGATACACAAACAAAAAGCAAATAAAATCCACTAGACGACCAAATTATGGTATGTACAAATGCAACGCCTTTAATTAATATCACAAGTCGAAAAACCATTTTATTAGATTAGGTAGTCATCTTCCTTCCAGCACAAAAACTGAATATAATAAAATACAGTGGGATAATTTTGATTATATTCTACAATTTTTCTATAACAACATTTACCACATTTCATTAAACTATTTGGAAATCCTAAACAAATTGCTAATCATGGGTATCCTGTCCGTGTTTTATTGCCTCGAGGTAATTTGGTATTTTTTTCATAATTTCGCGATAAAGCTGACAATATGCTTAAAACGGTACTTAATTCGAAATCACCTTCAATTATCAAAACTCCAATTTGTAATACTTTCGATAAAATATTATAAGTACAATGGACATGATGTGAAATACCGAATATTCTTATTTTTCCTAGAAAATGTCAAGTTTAGGAGATTACTTAACAAATTTGCTACCTTTTGAAGTTTTCATATTCGACCCTATTTTTCGTGTAAAAGAAATTACAAATTTTCCATATTACAACCACATTACCAAGCCATAACAGTAATGCATCTATTTCCTGATAAACATCAAAAAAGGAAGGATACATATCACAAGTTTATGTACTAGGGAAGGGGGAGGGAGCTATTGCTGCAATATTTCCAATATTAAAATTGTTTAGGAGCAGCTAACAGAATATGCCATCGGCTGATCACACTTCAGATCAGAACAAGTTGCAGTTTTTCGCACCATCCATGCAAGCAATATGTAAAAGGCTCTGTATTCACATTCATGTAAAAGTGAAATAAGTACTGTTGTACAGAAAACGCATGTTGATACGAATTTGATGTAAACGCTTTTAGTTTAACTCCAGTGCTCCATAGTTAATGTTCCACATTGACTCCAAAAGGCATTGATGCCGTGCCGTCAGATTCACGGTTTTGTTATCAGAGTCCCCGAAACGTTTTGTAAACAACGCGTGAAATTACGGAACTTGCAATAATCTACTTGACCGCTTAGCTAACAACGCCAGTGCCTGCTAGAATGAATTAAATCTAACTGCATACGTCATTTCTGTCGATGAAAGGACCATCACCTGATGAAAACATTTTTTCCTATGTGGGATTACATACCATATGTGAACGCCCCGGACCCGATATTTTTTAATATAAAAATCATTTACAAATTCAGATTCTCCTCTAAAAATGGAGCTAAAATCACGTAGAAACTGAATTTTGAAAAATGTTAAACCGGGGTAAATTGCGAAAATATTGGTTTTATGAGGCTACACATAGGATAACAGATTTTTTCGACGTTTGTGAACGAATTCGGCTGAAATTTGGCATGGACATTCCTTAAAGGGCCCTCCTCGGGGTTATGTTCAGAAAAGTCCAATTTTCGAAATTGAGGTCACGATGTGAAAGGTCAAATTATAAAATATCTTCAAATATGATTTTGATGTATGCTAACTTGTGTAACATGTTTGTGAGAAATTTTGTGCTAATATATATCACTGTGAAGGTGACCGTGCATCCAGATATACCAGTTTCAATTTTTAAATGTTCAAATTCCATTTTATTATTGGATTGTAAATTTCACATAGTAAAAAATATTTTAAAGTTCGATTTGCAAGTCTTCGGCAGTAAAGTTTTTCAACAGTAGGTAGGAAAATGTTATTTGAGCTGAGAAGTTAATCATAGGTTAGGTTAGGGGTTAGGGGACCAATAATTAGGTTAGGGGAGATTAGATTCTTACAATTATATCAATCTAATGTCTTGATCATCATACATTCTCTGATGTGGCGACAAAAAATAAGGGTTGATCTATTGTGGCTCATTTAATAATTTTAATAAATGATGTTTAATTCTAAGTAAATGGTTAACTTCTATAAATACTGCTCCGCAACTTGACTCCAAATTTGTGTAGCTCAACTTGCTGATAACGGAACTCAGGCACACGACAACAAGAACAATGACTACGTGGTGCTGGATGAATAAAAATGAATGAAGGATTCCAATTAGCCGGCCTCTCCTGCACCTCTCTCTCGCTTGCTCGCTTAGAAATCTCCATGACGATAGCAATTCACTAAGGGGGTTACATTCACATCTTTGTCTCATAACTCTGATGAGCACGATTATGGCTCCTCTGGTTTAATCCATTGCATTGTTATGTTAAAAGCTTATTTGTTTATTGGAAAACCTCAGCCATTTATTTATCACCACCTATCGCGTAAAGAGTTTATACAAATACCAGGAGATTACAGTACACGTTCAATTGATGTGTAATCTTAATACGAGCTAATCAACTAACATCACAACGTGGAAACGATATGACAAACAATATAACAAAGCAGTTGCCCATATAAATGCCCGGAGTCACACATACTGGGCATGTATTTTTTGTTTTCGGAAACAATACAACAGCAAATTTGAACAGAATTGTACGAATTTAAACTCACCTAACCTAATTATTGGTATTACTTGTCAGCTCAAATAACATTTTCCTACCTACTGTTGAAAAACTTTACTGCCGAAGACTTGCAAATCGAACTTTAAAATATTTTTTACTATGTGAAATTTACAATCCAATAATAAAATGGAATTTGAACATTTAAAAATTGAAACTGGTATATCTGGATGCACGGTCACCTTCACAGTGATATATATTAGCACAAAATTTCTCACAAACATGTTACACAAGTTAGCATACATCAAAATCATATTTGAAGATATTTTATAATTTGACCTTTCACATCGTGACCTCAATTTCGAAAATTGGACTTTTCTGAACATAACCCCGAGGAGGGCCCTTTAAGGAATGTCCATGCCAAATTTCAGCCGAATTCGTTCACAAACGTCGAAAAAATCTGTTATCCTATGTGTAGCCTCATAAAACCAATATTTTCGCAATTTACCCCGGTTTAACATTTTTCAAAATTCAGTTTCTACGTGATTTTAGCTCCATTTTTAGAGGAAAATCTGAATTTGTAAATGATTTTTATATTAAAAAATATCGGGTCCGGGGCGTTCACATATGGTATGTAATCCCACTTATGTATTTTGTGTGCTAAATCCATGAAAATTTAATTAACTGTAATTAGCGTAATTTATGCGATCGATGTTTCATAATTTGTATAATGATAGTTAATGCATAGTTGAACATGTATACTAAATATTAGAAAGATTGGTACAGTCGCACATGTCAAAATTAGGGTCAAAGGTCAAGTAGGTATTATGCATAGCAAGTACCATAGGATAAGTATTTGTTGTAACTTAGGGTAGTCGCCAAGGAAAATTAGTTGTTTATTTGTTATTCGGGCTGCGCGGTGGAGTCAGATCGGACCGGAAGGAAAATCACGGGAGTATATAAGGAGCTGCGTCAGTCGTCATAATTTTAGTTAGTAATTTTTTCTTGTTGTCACTGAATTGTGATCTCTCGGCGAAGCCAAGTTCGCCACCGTTTGTATGTAAAATTATTGTAAATGCACTTCAATTTGTACTGTTCATGTGAGAATAAAAGCGTTTGTGAAAAAGTACGAACCTCTTGCAGAACCACCATTATTTTAATTGAAGTTAAAGTTTAAAAAAAAGTTAACCACCCTCTCGTATCATCGGTCATATCTTAACTGAGCATCCCAATAGTATCATTTCATGAACTAGTAGGATGTGAATGGAAGATACATGCGTTTATTCATCACTACCAGCTGCCATAAAGCCGTTAACTTGATCCACAAACTCTGCAAGCGTGTATTGCTGAAATAAAACAAATGCCAGTTCATAAAATATTTTGAAACAGCAAATAATTCAGTTTGATTTTATAATTCGGTCATATTTAACATATATTCTTTTCGAGCAGTCGGTCGCACTAGTGTAGACAGGGACGACGTTGGAGCTAATTTGTGGCAGCATATATTAACTGCCAACATTAGTGTACACTATATATTAAACGGTATTAGTACTTCGGTTATAAATGAAGATTCGGACGTACCTATGGCTCGAAAGTATGAAATGGATGTAGCCAAAACACTTACAACTTTACAAGACAACATTTATAATGCCCTTCACAAATCCGCTCCCAGTGGCATCCGTGTCTGCGATTTGATAAAGGATGCATTTGACCATTCGGTTCGCCATTTCAAAAATCTTCGCACTCTTCTTCGGGGAGAGTAATGTATTTGTTTGAATGAACTAGAAATAAAAGTGTGAATATGATTTATTGTAATGTACGATCGTAACCAATTTACAACTGCGTTAACGTCCGTGCTATGTTAGGAACTATTCAATGATTATTTGCTTACATTATGTGAAAAATGTGTGCTAACAAATTAAACATTTAAATATTACTTTCTTTTTCTACATCTTGTCGTACACCTAAGACTCTTGTTTTATATCGAATATATACAATGGTAATCATATTTGAACTACTGTTAACGCCTAATAAGTAACCATACATAATCGCGGAATTTAATTTTTGTAGGCGACACAGGGACGTAGCTACGGTGGAGCGAGGTGGAGCGACGGCTCCAGGCCGTCCGCTCCAGAAGGCCGTACCCATACCGAAATTCTCTAGAAAACAAAATTTGATGCTTTAATTTAGAGCCGGAATAGTCCGGCCTATTAGTAATTGTAATTTCGAAGAAACTATGTTACCTACGAACCGTTGAAACATTATAACAAGCATCAAGCCGACAGTTTACAACTGTAATGGATATGATAAAACACTTTATTTCGAAGCCTGTACTATTGTGCACTATAAATGCATCTTATACCGTACACTTGAAGCAGCGCCAGGTTGTTCGCAACATCGCAACGGCACCGAAAATTTGTGGTAATGCTTTGAATCAAACACAAATCTTGATGAATTAAACTATGCGTCAATTATTCAACAACAGCGCAGGTATTTACCAAACCGGAACGCTCTATCACGGGCTTATCGATTCTGTTCGTGCTTAGCATATTTTAGTAGCATACAATAGCGTAAACTCACTGACTAAATTCCCCGACCCTATGATTTCATATATGGGATCAGGGGTCAACACATTCGGTAGAAGTGTCCAAATGGTGCCGCCCATCCTTCCAATACTATCAAAGATATTTCAAAAATCTTTTTTGCATCGTAATCACAAAGTAGTTATCTAGATTGCGCTTTGCTTAGTTTTAACATTTCAACCAAAAAACTATATATTCTCACATTGCCCCATTAAGTGGTGTTCACTTGGGTCGATCAGATTCTGACCATGTGATTGTGTTGTGGGGGCGATGTGAGAATGTATAGTTTTTGGTTGAAATGTGAAAATGTAAACCAAGTGCAATCTAGATAATTAATTTGTGATTACGATGCAAAAAAGATTTTTGAAATATCTTTAATAGTATTGGCAGGAGAGGCGGCACCGTTTGGACACTTTTACCGAATGTGTTGACCCCTGACCCCATATATGAAAACATTGGGTCCGGGAATTTAGGCAATGAGTTTATTATGTGGTATACGACTAAAATATCCTAAGCACAAACAGATTAGATAAGCCCGTGATTGAGCGTTCCGAGTTGGTAAATACCTGCTCAACATTGAATTGCGGTCTTGGAAATTTGAATGAATATCATCGAATATCAACTGATGACTTACCTAGGATTTATATAACGCCGATCAATGAAAGTTCGAGGCATAATGCGATATATTGTGTAAAGGTGGAAAGCAAATAAGCTTCCGTGTCGGGAAAATTTAATTTACTCTAAACAAGAATAGGATGGCCCATTTCATTCATAGTTCAATTTGGTACAGCGCAAAACGTCATCTGTTCATTCGTCATGATTGAATCGTCACATCATGCACCATAAAATTCAAGAAAAAGCAAGTCCGTTCCATGTAATGTCTAGGTTTCAGAATAAACATTAACAATTCCACAGTTTTCCAAGTTGTGTTACAACAGTTGGCACACTTACATAATACACACCTATTTGCCACCTCGACCATCGCCAAAATATTCTGGAAATTGCGAACTTTTATTGTGTGCTTACAAAATATCACTGGAAATTGAATGTTGCAACCGTTTTGGTTTTAAATTAAGCTAACACAAGATTCTTTGGAAAAAATATGTGCGAAAACATGATTCGGCTACTACGCTCTCCTGTTGGCTATTTTAAATAGTATGAGGACGTAAAATTTATTGCAATCCTTTCATCATTAACATATTTAGAGTATCTTTTTTCACTATACGAGATCCTGGAAACAATCCGTAAAAATACATTAAATTTTGTCCAGAAGTTGACAAGACCGTCGAATTTGAATCAATGACGTCCAACATAATTACCATTTCAACAACAGTTTTATCAACTCCTGCGTTGACATGTTGAGTACGATTTTGCAAAATTTTTCATTGTCAAACAAGATTAAAGGTATTCAAGATTGTCAGTTAATCATCTCAGATTTTTAAATTGCCACTTTGAATGAAAGTTATGGACGTCGAAATGTTTTGGGGGCGATGTAGGCAGGAATCAAACTTTTAACGGTCACGACCCCCACTTGTATTGATATCTGCAGAATGAAAGAATGTTCATATTAACCGATGTTCTTCAAAATTTGATATTGATCCTACGCTAATATAAGATACTAAGGTAAATATAGGGTTTCTAATGATTGCTATCAAAAAGCCACAAATTAAAAAAGCCACAGTCCAAAAAGCCACAAATCCAATAAGCCACAGTCAAAAATACGATTAACCGTACACTTTTCTTTCCTTTTTTAAGCCAACCTTACCTCGCCTAACCTAACCTAACGCCAATTAAGCCTTTCTAATAACAATTTCCTTGATTTTCCGAGTTGTGGCTACTTGTATTTGTGGCTTTTTGGATCTTGGCTTTTTGGATTTGTGTCGTTTTGATAAACACCATTTTTAATACCGAAGTAACGACTGACATCAAGTCGTCAGAATATATGTTGCTAAATATCTCGTAGACGAATGAATATTTTGGAATGGGGTCTTTTGCAATGAATAGAGCTCCTCACGTTCCACTTTGTACATCCGCTACTTTTTTGCATATGTGAGAAGTCAACTTCACGTGTATCCAATAGTATGACGAGATAAGTCAGGAAATTAACAAAATGTGTGTCAGCGTTCACCCCTGTTGATTGAATGTCCCACGACACAGTATGTTTGATACTACTAACCCTCCCCAGTGTATGTGCCAAGTCTCAGAAATTTACTCCAAGCCGTGTGTGCAGGAGTTCTATGCAAATATGTGGGTCACCGGTATTTTGATTTTGACCTCCCACTAGGGGTGTTCTCCAAGTGGGTCGATGAAACTGTGCATGTGGTAGTTTTTTGATAGACCCTACCCAAAAATGCTAGTTTCGCAAAGATCCGCCACCAAAGCCAAAAAATGTGTCACAGCCAAAAAATGTTGCTTTTAGTATATAAATGTAGATAATGCATTCTGCGATAGCTTAGTCATAGGATTTGAAAGGTGCTACCGTAAGTTAACCCAAAAGAAGGACCACGTAGGTATCGCCTACGACTCGTTAATCATGAAATTATGTAGGCCCGGGATTCTATTATGCTTGATTGTACTTAAATGATTGGGCCCGGGATTCTAGGATCCGGGATCATAAATTGATGGAAACTTAGAATAAGAAGGTTCAATGCTCTAAACAAGACAAGGAGTGGTTAATATTGACTTTGTGTATTAATAGTGCAATTTAATGTCATGGGTAATCTACGACGCGAAGAATTGTAAACTGTAAAATGGAATTGCTTCTACTCGTTAGCTTGATGTTAACTTGCTAAACGTGTCTGTTAGAATGGGCACCGAGTATAATGCTACACTTGCTAATATACAAAACCTGAAAGGACGCTAATGTCCAAAAGATGAAAGGTGCGTACACAAGTTCATACTCAAAGTCACATTGAAGTTTATCGAAGCATTGACCGGTAATAAGAACATCGAGAAGCTTCTGGTTCCAATTATCATATTACCAATTATGTAAATCAGCATAAAAGACTTAAGACTAAAAAGATAAAAACATTATGGTTTGTCAACACTTAAACATAAGTCACAATCCAGTATTCATAGCTTATCACACAATATTCACGAAGGCTAATTTTACATACAATAAGTCGAAGACTTGAACAATTAAACATGAGAGTTACACGTGAACATTATTATGAGACCACTGACCGCTACATTACACTATAAAATGACGGTTTTATACATGCATTGTATAACATAGAGTCGTACATTTAATACCGCTCCAGGCCGTCCTAAACTCAGCTACGGGACTGGGCGACAACATTACACAGAAGACCGCATATGAAAGGCATTGCTACTGAATTATACTTGTATGCTTTGATTACAGCAGAGCAAACGTATGAGACCCAATATCGTTCGAAGCTGTAACATGAATCTATTAAAATAAGCTGCAGCAGCATCGTAAGATTTACGTATTCTGAAGGTGGAGTCCAAAACTTTGTTTCAATTAATAATTTATTAAATGATTAATGACTTGATCTTCGTTGAAGTTCCTCACTTACAATATTATTTTGACGCAGAAGCCATAAAGGGCAGTGCCTAGCCACAGCAGTACTGCCGCAAGCGGGTAAAAATAAATTGCTATTAACTATTCGCAGCTATTAACTATTCGCAGCTATTAACGTGTTCCAATCGCAAACATATTCCCGTCAAATGTGGTGTTAGTTAGACACATTTCCAGAGCTTTTTAACATTTAATTTCGGAATTTGTCATTCGAATTATATCGTGCCACCGAGATAAAGCAGCTCACCAATTTACAATAAGAACAACATTATCCTTTTGAAGCTTAACTAGAAATACAATTTATTTAAGTGGCAAACATATTCTCATAACAATGTTCAGCTTTTGTTCATTATTTATTATTGAACCTACTTATATATATGGATATATATTCACTTATTTTCAAACATCTTTCTGCATACAGATCGATATTATAGCTGCAAACCTATCGCTAAACGCTAGCCATAATAGACTGAGGAATGTCCAAACATAACCGCAAATTGTCAGCCATGCAAGATGAATTTTGAAACGGCATTCTAATAAAAATACCACCAATCCAGTCAGAGTGCCGTAAGCTAGCACTAGAAATATAGTCGAAATATTTCCCTTCATGTTTGGCCGCTTCAATGTCGTGTCTCTGACGACTGGCTTGAAGGAGGTTCTCTCTTTCACGTACCTCGACCACCAATCCCAAATTCCAGAAAACGAAAAGGCTTGTATCCTTCTCATAATAGTTGGCTGAAGTCTGCCGAACACTTGAAATCCGATTGACATGTTTGCATACGTCTCCTCTCCCAGACTAACAAACTGGTGTGGGTTTTCCTGAAAACATTGAATTGCAAACTTGCTCGCCAAGTTTTTTGGGAGTACAAGTGCTGAATTTTTGCACAACTTGAGGTGTTGGTACATTGTATTACTTTGTGCCTCAAATATATGTTCAATTAATTGGCTATAATGAGTTGAAAATGTTTTTGCACTCATTGTTGACAATTTCTCTGATCGGTTTAGAAACGCCTGCGATAAAATTCTTCTGCTATTTGGATGAAAAGGGGAATGATCGTCTAAAAGGCTGACATCAGCAGTTTCAAGTCCCAGGTCCCGCATAAGATTTGCCCAACTAGATACCTCAGAACCGGCGATGAGGGAAGGATTAGTGTTTTCAATTACTTCATCTGAAAGCGACGAGAGTTCAAATTTATTTGCCCATTTTATGTATGATTCACTGGAATTGAAATTCCACTCAGCCACTCTCATATAAACAATCTTCACTCTGGCGTGTATCTTAAGCTTTTCTGCTACCAGTTCAGCAAAGCGGGAATGGGGCGACCATATCTTTGGTGCAATCACGTTGTAAACGTTGTCGTTTTTATACCCGTTGCTTATCACAATTCCCATTAATAATGTGGTTGCTACGGTAAATCGCCGACGAAAGTTTTTGCACGACGCAACGCTCAGTGGGTCACCTTGCTCCAGCAGCAACTTTATAACCTGGATCAAATGGATAATGCGGCCGTCCGTTCTGTGCGTTGACCCAGAAATCTGTCCATGTATTTCCGAGATGGAAATTGAAATTAAGACAATGAGCGCCCAGGTATAATTGTCGTAAACCCTCACCAACTCGCGCATTCCAAATGCATGCGTCTTCCTATCACTAGTACAAGCAACGAAAGTCATTGTGTTTATTGTTTCAATGTAGGACAAGGCAAGGACATGGGAAATATTACTTGCGACGGCAAATACTTTCAACTTGTGATCCCGGTACGAAGGTCCACGGTGCCCAATTTGGTTTCTATTCTCGCAATATGCGTTGAACTTTCTATCGAACGTTACCGTACTGTTACCCATGACGTCAAACAACACGGATGCAATACCGATTGCAAAATTCTCTTTAATACTACCTACACCAAATTTCGGTGAGCCATGCATTCGTCGGTATTCCCTGGGGAATGGGTCCGCACATTGTTTCATCTTATTCACAACAGAAACGTCTCCTGCACGTTCGTACTGCAAGTCCAACTTAATCTCCCATCGCTTATGTACATCGTGGGAATGGAATGCAAACAAGTTCCTTAGAGTGGATAGATGGCAGGGTTTGAACATTAGTGATGTTTGGCCTTTGTCAGTCCAACCAGCTACTATATAACTAGTGTTGTGAATCCAGTGCAAGTTCCGTTGCCCTAATAATATTAATACAGTTTCAGTTGAAGCCGATTGATGCAATATACTTTCGGAAAGTTTATTAAAGACTATCAAGTTCCTCATGAATCGTGTCAGGCTTTTTCCTGTGAGCTGAAAGTTTTCATGATTCACAAATATTTGTAGCTTGTAAGCCACTGTTGTTAATGATTGAGTTCGGAGCTGCGTAACATCGTCCTCAGCACCTGTATCGAATGTAAATGGAAACGGCATGCGACGCAAAAGGGGTGGCGGCATTTGAACTGAAATTTGAACCTGACATGCCCATAGTTTTGATTTGAGGACGAAATCGCGATGTTTCAATCGAATGCACAAATCCTTCGAATCGACAATCTCGCCATTCTTAAATACGATTCCTTTGAAATATTTGGATGTACGGCAGTTGATTTTGTGATCGAATTTCCCTGTTATGCTGCTGTTGTGGTGCTGATAGCCGGGGGGAGCCCACACATTCCAGTACCTACTACGGCCTTGTTTCGAGTCGAGGGATTCAAATACTTGAACCTGTGGTGTTCGTAAAACTATACCGGGACTCGATGAACCCAAGTTGGTATGGTGGAAGTTGTCCACAACAATGAGACAGTGTGCATTTTCAAACTGACTCAAAATTCCCGTGGTGGGAAGGTCAATTCCTTGCAATTGTTTGCCCTGCGCTTCATTATATAATTCCATCCCATCCAACAGCCCTTTACGGAAATCACCTTTAAATGGATTTGACGAATAATCTTGCAAAGGTGAAATTGAATATCTTAGCGGATGTAATTCCGGTGCTGGTTTCACATATGAAATACTTGAAATGAATACAACCCAACAGGGGATCAGTTCCGTCTTAGCCTCCATCAACAATTCCGAGAACAGGACACCGAGCAATGTCAGCTGTACCTGTGTGGTCACAATATACCTGACTAACGATATCCCCATTTGGATTAACTGAAGCACAGGTGAACAAAATCAATTTGCTACTGCTGACGCTTAGGAGTATTTTTCTATCAAGGCCAGGGAACGGTTAAACTTGAGTCACTTGTAACAGAAGCCAATTTAGAGAGATTTCTGGTTATTTTTGGTGGTTACGCACTTGATGATCCTTATAGAAGATATTTATAATTAACGAAATTTATTTGAATGTATGGTTTGACGACAAAGGAGAAACTGATCCTGTAGTGCTTTTCCAAAAGTAGAGAACGTTAACACGGTTACCGACGACTCTAACTTCACAGGTAACGAAACTGAGGAACTGGGACAGTAGAGGAGAAACCATGCATACTAAAAATTGCTAAGTGGATATATGTAGATGTTCCCCCGCATGCTTCCACGCAGTATTCAAATATGAAAAATTTAGTCTATTGATTATTATCCAAGGGGCAATAAAACACTCGTTCCTGCAGGAGAGCATGTGCATATTATTTCACTAGCTCACCCATTATATATCGTCCCATGTTCTGACAACTTGAATTATTTAGAGTATGGATTTATTTTGCAGAGGGAAAGCAAAATCGATGAAATTTCTGCCTGGCGTAACTTGTATAACCTAAAGCACTTAATTAATTCAACACTTTTACTAATTTGATGGTCATCTTACATATCTCAACAAGTTGTGGTGGTAGAGTGCCACTGGTAGTTGCTGGTTTAGGGTTTTCATAATGCTATCAAAATGATGCTTCATTAGCTTTTATGATACTGAACATTATATACAAATCCACTTATTATTATTATTGAGAAAGATTTGAGAAATTGAGAAAGCATGAAATGCAGCATTATTTAGGAATACTAGCTGCGAATATGCGTGCTGTTAATAACCGTGTGTTCTATCGGATATTTAGTAATTACTTGACGGATTTTTCAAATTTTCCAAACTTCACTAATACGTAATATTATTCTATTTGTACGACGTACGTCGCCGTACGGTAATTTCCTCAAAAAGGGAATTTATTTGGTAATGAATTAATTTGTCAAATTGCCATTCTGCATATAATGCTCTAATGCGCATTCCATTTGATTGTCATTATGCCTTAAGTACCCCAACAAGCAATTAATTAATAATGACCTTAACAGGTGGCTAAAAGTATTAACTTGACCGTCTTTATGTGTTCTCGTAGCCGTTGCTATTTTAACTAAACCACTGGTCCGTCTGAGTTTCTGTTGTTAGTTAAACAAGGATTAAGTTAAGTATCACTATTTTGATAGCACGAATATTGGCTCGAAATAAAAACAAATCTGGGAAGAGCGGCGAAATCTCGTTTTAGTATTTTCACAAGTCACAAAATTTTTTTTACGAAATCAGGAAACTTTACTAATATACTATAAATAAAATGTCTTCTTGAACCAAAAATTCAGTATCATAATTGGAGGAAGAGAATGCTTACTTATAATGGTGAGTAATACGACGGGACATTTCTAAGGAAGAACTGTTTAATATTCTTTTAAATTAAAGTGTCGTAGCTGACGTAGTATACTTCGAAAATGAGCAAGCGGCCTAATGACCTTATGGATGGGATTTGAAACGTTCGCAAAACCACAATATCCTTCCACTTCAACTTCAATTATAGAAAGAGAAGGAGATATTAAGATAAATAGAAAGAAGGCTAATGATCCATAACCCCATGGGAATCAACAGACATCATCCCCATCAACAGAAACTGAAATTCACTTTCGGGGAAGCTGTTCCTTCCTTTGTGGTTCAGATCTCGGAAGGCATTTGTTGCCGGGTTGAAAATAATTGATCCAGTATCTGTGTTCTTCATAAGTGTTTGCAAACACTTGGATATCTGTGATGGAAATCATGTCCGTCATTAGTAAGCGCTTTTCAAGACATGTCTAAATGTTAAATTTGTGATGTTGGAAGGGGAAATACAAATGCGGACGGAGAAATGGATGGAAGTAACGAAGGACAAATTTGAGGAAACACGAATGGACTCACTTGAAAACAATTTTTATTCTCCCGTCAATCCATAACTTAACAGTTTGTGCTCGCGTCATATATCACTGGCAAATGCTCAGCGTATGTTTTCCGGTCAGAAGAGGATAAAAACATCTTTCAGAGGTACAATGGATGAAGACCGATTAAATTCTAGGGTCATTACTTTTCAGCATAATGTTGCAGTTGAAACTACGAAGTCATTTAAGAATTTAAACTGTCAAATACGAATATCTTCTTGCGTAAAATTCCTTGTACCTATTATAGGTGTAAATGGTTTGTATTGATTGAAATTGAATATGTAAAGGTACACTCGTAAAATATGCTACCGTTCTTTCGCGAGATAGAATCAATTTTTGTACTAGTGACTAGATAAGTATTAGGATGCCCCATCCAACGGAAATGGCTGGTTGAGCCAGTGCTTGAGCTAAGCCTCAGTCTCGTAAAATTACGTAAAATGTCAGAAATAGTAAGGAGCTAACTAATCTCCATGTTAACGGTAAGCGACATAGGTAGCAGAATTAATCTAAACGAAAATTAGATTTATACTAAAGTGGATACGCTCCGATATTTTCAAATAACAGGAACCTAGTCTGCATTTTAGTTTTCACTGTTTACCAGTTATATTCTGAATGATTTATCAGTCATTTCCTCTCATTTGTTCCACGACCGTAATTTTACCAACGAAAAAATGGTTTTAGCTAGTTCTGAAATTACTTTTTTCACAAATGAATCTATTTGAAAAAATGTAGGTAGGATTGCTACATACCAAATAAAATAAAACATCCATGGAGTCACACACATTATTAGAGAAATGTATTAGTATCCAGTCGACTGGAAATAAGAAATTCACAAAAATTGTATTACGCACAGTTTTCATCCAAGATTACTCTTATGTCTTTTAAAAACTTTTCGCTAGTTGAGTCATATTTATAGTTCTACACCGTTATATGCAAACATCAAAGTTTCTTCAGGCATGAATGCTTCAGATAGGTAATGCGCGTTGTGCAGTAAAAATTGTGAGGTTGGGATTGATTGTTGTAGGAGTGTAAATCGCGGTGTTTTGTGGTAGTTCGTATATAAAATTACTCGTCATGAGCAAGCTATTTTATATCTTTGTTGCCTACACTCATCATCCCTCATGTATATATTGCCATAATCCCCAAATTCCATAGAAGACTGAATATGTACCAGAATTGGCGTATACTGAATTGGAGGAGGTGGAACCGGAAGATGATGCTAAGTAGACATCAGTGAAATTGACGGGTATGGAAGAGATCATAAATGTGGATGAATCCCATTTTGGCGATCACCAGAGTTATCGGCTTACAGTTGTGCAGGATTACGATAATTAATTAGAATAATAAATTATGGTGAAAAGATGGAACGGTATTTAACCTATGCAATGTTTTTATTTGAGTAATTATTTGCATTTTTTGTCGAGATCTTTGAATTCTTAAAAATGAGTTACATCATGTCATTAGATTTGGATTACAGCAATCAAAACAATAAATTTGAGATTATTCCGGATTGTTTAAAACGAAAATGTTGCGGGCGCACTTGTTGTAATATATGCCATTTTGCATGCTGTGTTGTGAATAGTTTTAAACTACAAGAAATTCTTATTATTGTTATTTATGAGCAATTAGTAATTTTCTATTAAGTCACAAGCACAATTAACGCTGCAACAATACATATTTATACAAAAAAATTAAATTTTTTAAATGATAATGGAGAAACTATTCCTGAAAACGGAAGGCTTTGCAACTTTGTTTCCACATTTCGCGCATAATTGGCACATGGAAGCAGATCACTAAATAGTACCCAAATCGCGAAAGAACAGCCCTTAAACATTAATAAATCAAATAATAAGGCCATTTTTTAAGAAATCGTTTGTGTGCTCTGTAGCCCACAAAACTTGACCTAGAAATCCCAAATTTGGCACAGTGGTGTAAAACGCAATTCCCCAGAATGCGATTTTTGAGTTTGTGAGAAAAGCTAAATACAGAAAAAGTTTTGGCGCAAAAACCATTTAATTCAAAAACGGTACAAGATTCTGAATATTCGACAACGGGAGCATACTTAGGACCTAAAACTACGTTTTGTGCTTTATTTATAATATTACTAAACTTAGTAATTTGTCTAGAATTTGCAATTAAATAAAAAAATTAGGTGCCAGAACACAATTTTGACACCAAAGTTTAACATAATTGCTGTGCAATCTAAGATATTGAAGGACTTTGGTGTCAAAAGTGTGTTCTAGCACCTAATTTTTTTTATTTAATTTCAAATTCTAGGCAAATTACTGAGTTTAATATCATTGTAAATAACGCGCAAACCGTAGTTTTAGGTCCTAATTATGCTCCCGTTGTCAGATACTCAAAATTTTATACCGTTTTAAAATTAAATAGTTTTCCCGCCAAAACTTTTTGTGTATTTAGCTTTTCTTAATAACTCAAAAATCGGATTCTGGGGAATTGTTTTTTACACCACTGTGCCAAATTTGGGATTTCTATGTCAAGTTTTGTGGGCTACAGAGCACACAAACAATTTCTTTAAAAATGCCCTTATTTTTTGATTTATTAATTTTTAAGGGCTGTTCTTCCACGATTTGGGTACTGCTAAGTGACCTGCTTCCATGTACCAATTATGCGCGAAATGTGGAAAAAAAGTTGCAAAGCCTTCCGTTTTCAGGAATAGTAGGTCAATGTTAAATTAAATAATGAAGTACATGAAATGTACCAATTATATTAATCATTAAAGTGTTGGTTTTGGAGTCCACGCTCCTATTTAATAAGTAGTAGATTGATTGTGCAGTCAATGGAGAATTCTTGTATATTAGGCGGCGTTGTGTTTTCAAAATAGTTTCCGGCGAAAAACTGAACCTTGAGTCGAGACCAAGACCTCAAATGTTTCCTTAAAAACAATTTGTCGCCGCGTGCCGACACCTTTGCACCAACTTTTGCGATATTTGCAATATCTGCTGTCTGCGGAAGTAAATTATTTCGAAATACGGCTTCCCTGATGCTAATTGAGGTCGAGTGCACCTTTGCGGCATATCCGATGACCAAGAAATTAATCAATACGACGTCGATAAGGACAAGTAAAAAGAAGAGGGCCAGAATTAAAGATCCATCTTGGCCGATGAACTGGATGAATAGGTACAGGCAGGCAATACTCATAAATGATGTGTACAGAACGACGAAATTCATCATTGACCTGGCCTGGAATGAGTTCAAATATGTGGTAAATATTTGTACTCTTCTGTATCCACAGCAATATTCGAGTAGCTCAGATCTGCAAAAATTGTAAAAAAAACGCTAAAAGTTAAATTACTTTCTTAAGAATATACAGGTGTGGAAATTCTTACGGGTCCCGGTGTCTGATTACCCGGGATTTTAAGTTTTGCATTCTTACCTAGAAAGCAAGTCGTTGAGCGAGTCTCTAAGAAAAGTAAACGCAAAAAACATGTTCCCGATAATCAAAACGTGGGTAACCGGGAAAAAGAAATTTTGGCCAGCCCAGATAACAAAGAACTGAATCAGTCGATATAGTAATAGGAAAAACGGACTTTTATCTAAATCGCATTCTAATAAGTCGTCAATTACTTCAAATGGGTTATATCCGGATTTGGGTGCTATAACGGCTATTATTGCAGACGACGTACCTACGCTTAAGATCGACCAACGCACTAGGGTGCAACATATTCGGAATATTGACAAATCCCGGGAAAGTACATTCTCTGTTTGAACAGCAGGAGTATTTAAGTCTTTCGAGCAGGAGTTTAAAGCGGCGTTAAGGAAATTGCACAAATTTTTGCATGATGAGTAATGGAAATAGATGACGTAGCAGAAGCTGAGATAGGCCAAAGCCCAAAATATATGCATGACAGCGTTTTCAGGCGTCTTATCAACACAGAGGAAAACGGACAGAAATGAACAGAGACAGAGACTTAGCTCAAGTAATAATACGATGGCGATATATTTGACTGAATATAGTTTGATAATAAATTGGTGTGAAATTGGGTCCCATCGATAAGGCATATATGTTGTCCCGTCTGCAATATATCGATAAATGGAGACAAGGCCACAATTGTTTCGCAATCTTTGCCGTTTGGAGATTCCCTGGATCCTGAGAATCTCTTGGAACAACAATATCGTAAGCCTCATTTTTACGGTCGAGACGCTATAACTTGACTGACTTCTTCCAGACAAAAATTTGCTTCAGCAGCATGAATTTGTATATACGTAAGTATAGTTACCGTGGATCATTAAATCATTATTTTCTGGCTTTGTAAATTATATTGCTCAGTTTGCTAGATACAAGTTGAAAACCATATCATGGAATATTATATGTAAAGCGTCATTCCGAATTAATTTATGCACCGCTATATCTAACAATGAATGCTACTGAAAATGAATACCCCCACTAGCTTCTGCATAAATAACGATATTGAATGACGATGGGAAGGACTGACCGTCAAAAAATATGACAGTTATAGATAAAACTGAAAATGTAGTGACAGGCTGCTGTGGACTGTCGATCATTTTATTAGTCGACCAGTCTCTGCCTCTATTGACATAAATACATCTCATGAAATAATTACGGACTCAGCAGCAGTGCTTAGAAGCTTTGATACGAATGGATCTGAAATGCATGTGCCAACAAATGCTTAAAATAAAGTATTCTGTAGTTTGACACGTTATATTTTATATCATTCGTCTCCGAAATTTAGCCATTTTTAATTCATAATGGACGGGCACTATTTGTTTAGTTAAATCATATCTATTCGTTCAAAAGTATTGAAGTTTTTAAATAATTTAACGTTTGAGGCGATCAAGAATTGACGTACTACTCATTCTTACTCTCGCCGGTAATCATCGAAATTGGATTCACGGATAGATACATTGCCGCATCTCAGTTAACAAGAAAATATTGAACTACTTGTTCAAAATCAAGATTCATTTTCGGAACGAATGACCCAACGGAAAGGGTCTGATATATAAAACGATATTAAACTACGTTTGAAACCGATATGGCTAACTGGTACTATCATATATCATTTATCAATTATAGCACACTAAAAGTTCAATTTCTTACGTTGCCGTTTCAAAATTTCCATTTTTTCCGAAGAGCTTGTAGACATATGTTTTGCAACTTTTGTAAATAATAATAAATATTTGTCCAAGAATTGTTAATAACTTTCCAAATCGACTTAATGGCCCCGATTATAGTGCAAAAACTGAGAGAAATACCGCGGCACCAGTCCAAAGCCCTGTCCCATCTTCAGACTAACCTTTCACCTTTGCGATTCAATTTAATGACTTCCTACATTATCTCTATAATTCCTCATTTGCCTACTTGAATAAATATACCAAAGTGTTTTCTTTTTTTCTCTCACTATTGTGTCATCGTACGCTCTTTATTATCTCTCATGCGTAACATTTATTTGTGTGTGATATGTTAGTCGTTATACCAATAAACTTACTAAATAAACCGTGACGTCGATAACTACAGATATAACTTGGGCTGACGAATTACTTCTATGTTCAAGCGATGTTCTTTAAGTGCGTAATCATTCTTAATTAACATTTATTAACTACCGGAAGCATGAAATGCTTATAAGGCAGTTATTAACTACCGGAAGCATGAAATGCTTATATAGGTAGTTATTGCGATTGATATGTTTGTCTGTCTGTGTGTCTGAGTGTCTGTAAACACTATAACATTCCTCCACGTGTACCGATTTGGTTCAAACTTGGCATAGAGGTACCTCAGGTCATTTGAAATTCGGTATTGATTTGGGGGTTCCAGGGGGTTAAGGTGCGCTATGCATCCTTATGGGCAAAAATCTTTTATCGGCTTATCTGATAGAGAAATTTAGGCTGATCATTTTTTGTCACGACACCATGGGTCAATTTGACCAACTGTCTGAGTGGTGGCTCCATGACCCTTACGGGTCACGAAAGGGTCAAAATATACTTTTTCGGAAATTCATCGACTAATTCAAGATTAGTGTTTGGGAAGGTGAACTGAGTGTCAAATGTCTCAATTTCACCCACAACACGTTTCCGGTAGTTTTTTATTTCGGGTTTGCACCCGTCCTAGTTTAATATGTTACGTTCATTGTCGGGGCTGAACACGATGATGATGGAGACGAGTGTAAAAATGAGGAATAAAGAGGAAAGTTTCTAAGCTGCAGGAAAGCCTGGAGAAAATATTAAGCTCTCAGGGGAAGACTTTACAATAAAGCGACTGAATTTACACGCAAAATTATTATTGTGTGACACTTTCCCCTTCACGCGGGGCAATCGTATTTTTCGTTGCTTCTGCTTAATGATTTTTACACCTTCAGATTAAACATAATACATATGTCTGACCCTCCTTCGTACAAAACTAAAACTTTTTCAGTTAAAAATATTAATATCAAATCATAAGCCTATATCATACCTATATAAACATTTCATGCTTCCGGTAGTTAATAAGCGTTTCGAGAGGTGAGCTGAATGTCACTTTTCTCAATTTCACACACAGCGTGCTTCCGGTAGTTTTTTTATTTCGGGTTTACACCCGTCCTAGTTGAGATTATTATGTTTGTCTGTCTATGTGTCCGTGTGTCTGTTCATCTGTTTGTCTGCAACACTATAACTTTAGTTAACGTTGACCGATTTGGTTCAAATTTGGCATAGAGGTACCTAATGTCAAACGAAAATTCGGTATTGTTTTTGGGGCTCCGGGGCCCAATCCCAAAGGTTAGCTGGGGGAAGGTTCCCGATGCATCCTAATAGGTAAATTTTTTGTTAGCTTATCCGATGGAGAATTTTATGCTGATCATTTTTTTTGTTGCCACACTGTCAATTCGCCCAACTTTCGAAGTAGTGGCTCTGGGAAAGTGTGGGTGCAAAAATTCAATTATCAGAAAAGTTCAAGATTAGGGTCTCGGAAGATGACATATGTGATTATTATTACTCAAAATTTCACACGTCAGACTTCCGGTAGTTTTTTAATTCGGGTCTACACCCGTCCTAGTTATTCCCTTCACCTCAATCATCAGCATATCCCAGAAACCTCATTTAAGTTCAGTGCTGCTCTGTAATGTAAAGTGCTTGTGTGAAATGCCCATAAATCTTTCAGAAAAGTACAGGCAGTAAACGGGGAATAAAATGTTGAACAATTTGGTATCATTTATTTTGAAAAACATATACATACTTCGTGAAAGTTATAACTTCCATCGTCGTTTATTCATTTCTTCAGAGAGAGAAAACTGTAGCTGGATTGTTAAGTAAAAATAAGATTTAAACACTTAAAATAGTGCTACTATTCCTGTTTTCGGCACGCTTCGTCAAAATTTTTTGGAAATTGGAAAATTTGTATCAGTTAACAAATAATACACTATTTCTAATAGAATGGCACCAATTTCAGACTAGTATTCCCCATTTTGGTTTAATTATTGCGTCAAAAAGTATTAAAAACTGGTTGTGCGGTTTCGCCTGTAAATCACGAAATTTTAAAGATAGCGGCAAAATCTCTTCCGCATTATAAAGATAAATGAAATATCTTTGTAGGAAATTCAGGGTTTTTTATAATTCGTTGAAATAGACTGAAAAAATTATTTTCCAATTTGCATAAAAATGGCATTATTTTCGAGGGAGAAAAAATTGTTTTTTGGTTCATACTTGCAACTATTGGCGTTAAGATGC
This sequence comes from Sinella curviseta, assembly GCA_004115045.4. NCBI lineage: Eukaryota > Metazoa > Arthropoda > Collembola > Entomobryomorpha > Entomobryidae > Sinella > Sinella curviseta. Next base: position 1,418,921 of record CM023199.3, on the reverse strand, counting down.
ATAATATAACACGCTAACTTGGTTGTCGTTTTGTGTTCGGAAATTACTTGCGTTCCGTGAACTAAGATTTCCTGTTCAGTTCTTAAGGTTAACGTGTTATAGTATGCATCTTAACGCCAATAGTTGGAAGTATGAACCAAAAAACAATTTTTTCTCCCTCGAAAAAATGCCATTTTTATGCAAATTGGAAAGTAATTTTTGCAATCTATTTCAACGAATTATAAAAAACCCTGAATTTCCTACAAAGATATTTCATTTATCTTTATAATGCGGAAGAGATTTTGCCGCTATCTTTAAAATTGCGTGATTTACAGGCGAAACCGCACAACAAGTTTTTAGTAATTTTTGACGCAATAATTCAACCAAAATGGGGAATACTGGTCTAAAATTGGTGCCATCCTATTAGAAATAGTGTATTATTTGTTAACTGACACAATTTTTTTAATTTCCAAAAATTTTTGACGAAGCGTGCCGAAAACAGGAATAGTAGCACAATAGCGGATTGCATTTTAATATCCCCATTAATTCCTATGTGACTTTATTTTCAGAGAATTGAGATAAAAATTCAGATCATTATAAAATGCATGCACTATATATTTCGTCGCAGTGGTTGCTTTAGCAGATAAAATGTTACAGGAACATTGGAATTGCATAAGTTGTCAAGAAATAGATTTTGCGAGATAGGAGAGTGTAAAACCTGACTTCAAAGCAACCTATTATTGTTGCAATAAATGCAAAATATATGATCAAATTACCCGTGAGCTAATCGGCTGAGTCCATGTAGCAGATAATTGCATTCAAGATTGAAAGTTTGCAGAATGGGATGCTTTTACATTTGTAACTGACGTGAGTTAAATCAAAATGTACTTAAGTAAACTTTCCCAAGTTATTTTTGAAAACCTAAATGAACTGGGAAAGGCCCTTTCCGAAAGGGTTAGAGGAACTCCCCCTTGAGTACACGTTGATATACGCCTGAAAACTATTTCAACTTTACACACTATGATTATCATTTTTGTTGCTCAAGCCAACGTTATGGTTGTTACTGAACTCATGACCTTACGAACGGGGCATTTACCTGATATAAATAAATGTGGTCGACTACCCAGAAACAGTTTTGGTCGCATTTTTAAAACTAATACGCCCAATTATGAGAAACGTTCCAATTGCAGGAGAAGGCGGATATCAATTGCCTGTCGAATATGTTTCATTTTATCTTAAGAGCATGACAAAACACGAATCTGACTCCGGTTAAATATTGTAAACGGCCCATTAAATCCTGTCGTCGCATTTCAGAAGCAAAAAAGGTACAATGACAATTGTCTGACAATTAAATTTTAAGTTGTGTTTAGATTGCGTTGAAATTCAATCTACATCATTTTCATGTCAGCTCTCATATTCCCCATATGTGAATTAGTCAATTTTCAGTTCGAGGTAAGAAGTTTACTCCGAATCCCAAGAACAAACTGAACATAGTCTGTAATGTCATAAAATTGTTTTGTGTACAAGGAAGCTGCCATCGCATTAATCTGGTACCAAATTTGTTAAGACAAGATGAGGGAGGTCATTCAAGCTCATTGATCGCTGTTAAGCAGCGAGGTTATAATAATGCAAATTAATCTTTTGTTAGAAAAATTATTGGCTTATTGTCGGGTATTTTTCTTTCAAAATTACGGAAAAGATTGATATCCAAGCCCATTGCAAACAAGCGTTTTTACATTGGCTTTTTAAAAGCAGAAACTATATTATATGAGTGTCTAAAGCGTTTTGGCTTTGGCAGCCGCAAAATATTTGACAGTCAGGAAAAGTTTCTTAGAAACAATAAGAGTCATTAAATTGTTTTTTTGGTTAAAGTATTCCAAATCAAATAATGTAGCTCTTTTTATGAACATGACATCCATTCGCTGTATCATACAAAGGCTGGAGTGTCGAAGGATGGATTACATCATGAGAGAAATCTCTCAAGAACAATTTAATCCATCTCGCCACTCGAAAGAGATTGGATCTGTCTGTGTCTTTATATTGATTAAATTTAAAAAATAGCCAAACAATTGCAATCATGGCGTTATAAAATGTTGTAAAGCCTTCAATTATATCGTCTTACAAATAAGGCGTTGCAATTGTGTATTAGCATCCGGTGGCAGTATCCATCTATTCATGACAGTAGGAAAAAATAACATTACACCGCAATTTGCATACAAATGCTTTATCTTGATGTCTTCAGTCTGCAGGGCAATGGTTAACTCGGAACTCTGATGCCGGACTCGTGAGTAAATCCACTTTGAATATTTAGTAGTTGATATTGATTGTAGTAATTTATTATAGTTGATTAGCAGATCTGAGCAATTTTGAAAATGGATTAGTCTGTTGCGTATTCCCATTCAATACTGGGCCATATAAACTCTAAACTGTTTTTAACTTCCTGATATTCACAAATTCCTTTCCTACTATTCACCTGAAACTTAATTTATTTTCTATGCTATGTAACGAACTTCAATTATAAGCATGCATATCGTATCAGGGCTCGTAGCTTAGAGCTTCTGGGTCAATATGCAAGATCTATGAATCACGTTGTCGAAAAATGTACAAAAAAATTCTAAAAATCATGACATTGTATTACAAATTATTCACATAGCCAAAATTTTCAATAAAATTATCCATAAATAAATATTCAGTTAGACTTCAAATGTAATGGTAAATCGGTCTTGAAAAATAATCATTTACCGAACGAAAATATTTTATTTTCAAAGAAAGTTTTGATGAAAAATTAGTACTAAAGTGATGATTTTTTATGGCAGAATAAAATTTTCTCATAAAGTTATCGTAAATCCATTATATTTATAATCTGCTGCATCTTCATTCTTGGTACACGATCATCGGTTCCAAAGGTTTGCCACGCTACAACAACCATTAAGTACAAGTATTGTTGGATAAAATTTTTCCCTATCCGCGCGGCAAGTTAAAGAGTTATGTGTGAAACCGAATGTGGGTTGGCTTTTCTTGTGATTACGAATTTTTGGAATCTGGTCAATTTGGAGTCCCGACTTCAATGAAAGGATGTTAAATATGGACATAAGTACAATTTTTGTGTTTCGAAATAAATAACAATTAAATTTCGGGTAATAAAGGTGTACTCAATGCTGGTTCTATCCTTCAAAGTTGAAAACACAATTCTTTTGTGAGATTCTAAGCAATTCCCACAGAAATATTTGTCCACATACAATCGCTCAGAGCAATTGAAAAAGTCCCAAGGAATGTGATTTTTCATAGATATCTGTACCATATGACAAATTATTACACTTAATTTTTACAATAAATTAAACATAAGGTTCAACGTCAATCCGCCAGGGTGATATTATAATAGATTCGATAAGGAATGATTTTTTGAAAACCAGTTATCGTATTGGTCTAAGTTTTTGTGAAATGATTGACGTGGTATATTTCATCAAATAACATGGGTAATTGTTACATTGGGACCATGATTAAACTAAAATATTTCCCGTATTACTTAATATAATATATCGTTCAATAACAATTTAACATGTATATATGCGCTACAGATACGTTCAATGGAACTATAAAAAAGTGGCTGATGGTTTTGTTTGGAGGGTTGCGTTAAAATACACGAGTTAAATGTAATTTGCTTGTCGTAAAAGCGTATGATCAGGAAAGTTAATTCTTGCAATTTTTTCTAGCCATATGCGGCATTGTTCAGCATATTATATTGATAAATTAATACAATATTTAATATTTTCTTTCCGATTGTTCCTGCCACAGACAACAGCCTTTCTATTATGCACGAAATGATGCAATGCTATCTCCAACAGCTTTTATTCTCAAATCGGAACAATGGAGTCCCTTAATCCATCAAGAGCATATTTCGTTTGTTCAAGAAAATTTAACAAACTTTTATTGTCAAACACTTAGATGGGACGACAAGAAACACGTATTTTTCTACAGCAAGTTTTGCACAGCCTATACGGACGGGATATAACGTACGACATGGTGTTTTCGTCGTAAATTTGTATGAAAAAAAATTAATAGGTTATGGCAAGGTATAATTTACCAGTGCAATTTACTTACAGAAAGGACATTTGAAACTGTAATGCGGTTCTGTTTCGTGAGAGATAGATATTTGGCGTGGCTCATTCCAATCCCTGTTGCTAGCTATATAGCAATTTAAAAAGGAACATACGATTCATTTTGTCCATGCACAAGATATAATTGGTCAGGACAACTATTCATGCATTTCCAGCGACACATTCATGATCAACAGACCATATCTACCGAAAAATACGGAAAGGCCCAAGGTCTGATAATTACCTGTTTTCTCGTATTGAAAATTCAAATATCGGACCCCACACTTATGCTTCAGCTTTAGCAATAAGCCATTCGTGAATTCACGTTTCAACACCATTCCAACAGTCTGCATTACCTTGCTCGGTCATGACATGCCATTGCTATCTTGGATGTAACACGAAATAAACTAATGTGTGTGATATTCTGCAAAATGCGTTGGACTCAGTATTTTGATCGCATTCGTATGTCGAATCTCTATTCTATCAGCAAGTCATCAGTACATGGGGCAATCAATATTCAAATATCTCCGCGATAGAAATTTCATCTTTCCAGACAAGAGCGTCCATCATTTCCTGGAGCGGCTCAAATCAGAATACGATGACTGGAGTGCTAATGCTGCAGTAAATTTGGAATCACTAATTCAACCGTATACCAACCCAAATTGCCTCATATTCCTTGACAACTATTTTGAACTTAACACACTTGGAACTGAAGGCTTTCCAATGATATCTCGGAAACTTGCAACCTGGTATAGTAAAAGCCTCGAATCTTGATTTCAATTATAAATTGGTCCAGTAAAGTGGATTGTTGCAAATCACGTAAACCTATCTGAAAAAACCATCCACTGTCCCATTTCAAAATACTTGACAGGAGTGATCAATGGAAACTACGATGGGTTATGTTTGAATGTGGATATGAGTAAATACGTCATTATGGCTAAACCCTGGAACTGTGTGGTTCACTTGTCGCTATTCATACCTGAGCTAATAAGAAAGGAGTGGAGGTTTCTCGTGCCCAAGTGGAGAAATGTAAATCTCACATTTCCCGGAATATTTACACACCGTTCTAACGAGATAACAAAGTACGTCATTGAGAAAAGTTCCGTCTCCTTCAGCGGCTTTGACCACTGTCATCGTTATCTGCGACGAAAAAATTATTTAAATACAGGAGACATTACTGTGGTGATAACCGCCGTTGACGTCTCCCACCGGTTTAATAAATCACTGTTATTGTCTACCCATTGGAATATGCTGCTGTATCTGTTATCCTGTAAGAATTAGTGAAACCGATTTCCAAGCTGACATAGATGTAACCGATATTCGTCGGAAAGCTTTTCCAAAGTCTAACGAAATGCTGATTTGGGATCTGCAACAGTTTGGAAATAGTGAGACGAACTCTGATCCTACCTTTATCCCAGAAATGTAACGTTGCGAAGGCCTTATTTTGAAACTTGGTCACAAATGGATCACAACCTTTGACCAAGATTCAAGTAAAAAACTAAGCAATGCGCTAAGCCACATGTGGGCATCTGTCATGAAAAATTATACGTACCTTCTTAACCAAAAGAAATGCATCAACGGTAAGTCAGCTGATTTGAATTTTGATAGACTCCAACGCCAGACCTCACGAATTCGTTGGCATAAAATTCCAACCATTACTTTATGTAGGAGACAACCCATTCACACATTTCATATATGCCGAGAGCTCTGCAAAAAGTTTGCGGTTCATAGCTTGCTCAAAGGTGGAAAAGCTTGCTCTCGGATTCCAGGAATTCTATGCAGTTTATGATCACTATATTTGGATATGCTTTCTGGCATCATTATTAATTCTGCCGATACTTTTTAAAACGCTACGTGGAAACTCGAATCATACGCCGTCGACACTTTTCGAAATAATTAACCAGTTTGGCATGTTTTTGGAGCAGGGCGACAACTATTTGGATTTGTCATTTTCTCAGAGTTTCAAAGTTAGAATTGTCTCAGGTTGGACAATGATTGCGGCTCTTGTATTTACAAACGCTTACAAAAACGACAATGTTTACAGAATGATTCAGCCGAGACCGCCTGTGGTTTATGACATTTTCAAGCAATTACTCGAAAACAACTTTTCCGTTTACACTCGAACGACTGTTGATGATAGGTTATTTTTTAAAGAAGAACGGTTTACCGCTGACGCTTCGTTCACAACTTACTACCGAAACGATGGGCATGAAATAATTGAATCCTTGTCAGGTCGTAACGCTATATCTGAAGTACTTTCTTTTGTTAACGTTAAATTTACACGCGAGAAGGAATCTATGACGTCAGACTTATTGATGCATAACAAGTCCCGATTACATAATGGTTTGCTTGGCGTGTTTCACAATTACGTTAAAAATTTGCTTACAGACCCTGAAAATCCACGAAGTGGAGATATTAAAAGTCATGTCAAGGATCGACACCTACAATTATTTTATGCCGAGGAGAAACGTTTAATGTTTCAGGATCTGACCAATTGCTCAAGAGTTGCTTGGCTGATTCCAAACGATAAATATGGAGAGATTGCAAAAAGTCTACACGAGTACAAGGGAAATAGTAGTCAAGAAACTACCATGCATATTGGAAGAGAAACGTATTTTAAAATTTTCAAGACGGTTCAATTTGAACGTGGGGCACCTCAAATTATCTCGACAAGATGGTGGCAAATCAAATGCTCCGGAATAGTGGAATGGTGGCAAGAGCGCATACGAGAAAAGCATATAAATAAGTTTGTTGAAAGCGATCAAACCAATAAGGTGAATAAGGGCTCAATGGCTGGAAACATTTCTACCATTTTTGTTGTGCTAGCAGTTGGACTAACTTTAACCGCTCTCTGTTTTCTTGTGGAGTGTTTAGCTCACTCAGATTGGCTTTTTCATTGCTTACGAATAAAAATATCTACTACGGTAGATGTTATCGGTCACTAGCTCAACAGGAACTGCCGTAGCGGCTTGTGGCCAGGCCCGTGGAAAATTTGAAAAAAAATATACGGTAAATATGTTAGCTTCATAACCCAAAAATATGCTGATTGCGGCACTACTTAGAAGCTTAACTTGGAAAATAAAAGAATGAACTTATCAAAGAAATTTGTTACTGTTTGTTACTAGAGTTGGAACCCAAATCTAAAATAAGTAATAATTTGAATGTTTAGTTAGATTTCTGACATCACCACTATTCAGTTAGACAAGTATCAAGTCAAACGCCAACTTTGTCATGTGTCGTAAATATTGACAAGCAACAAAAAATATTATAAGAATCAATTAAACCATTTTCTTAGTTTAAGAGTAAATTCCCTGCAAAAATGGATTCTTTTTCCTACGCACAAATGGTCAAAAAGTTCAAGAGTTGTC
>CM023199.3:1304069-1411377 GCA_004115045.4 Sinella curviseta | reverse complement strand
AACATTTTTTCCTATAGGAATGTAGACATTGCAATGTAGACATTGCATAAAGACTATTTCGTCGCATTTCTGGACCATACTAGTACAGCAACTCCATAAGCCGGCATACATTACGATGGAACGAGTATTTGGAAATCACAAACGAATGCCGTAGTCATGTTACTTGAGCAAAATAAGTTAGGGTTTGTTCAGAAGATTTTTTCGAAAATCTAATTTTACGGGGTCCATTGAGAAAAACCGGTTTTTGGAGTGGGCACAGTCTTTCTTCATCGTTTCTCAGCGGAATTGGATGAAATTTCCCATGGGCATTGATAATAACGTTCCTCACGACGTTCAGAAATTAAAATGTAAAATTACAGATTCGGATTCTTCATAAAAAATTATGTAATGGTAAATTTTTATGTTAACAACCTTCGAAATGTTAATAATATGCCGAGCCCGAAAATAAAAATTTTAAAATGCAATTTTTATCTATTTAATATCGTCAGATAGAAATGTATCAAAAATGGCTCTTACGTAATTTTTGATGTAGAATCCGAATCTGTAATCAGATTTTTAAAATACTTTTACTTTATGAGAAAACGCACTTTTTCAAATTTTCCCGCTTTTTATTTGAATTTTAACAAGGGCTATTTGCGCAAAGTTGACAGACAAATTTTATTTTACAGGTTTCGGGCACGTATAATCCAAATCTGGTGTTAGATTTTGAATTTAGTAACGAGATTTCAAATTATGAAGTTTTCGCGCCAAAACGTTTTTAAATTTTAAAATTTCACAAAACGCAAACCTAGGCCTATTTTTGATTCTTATTGTGCATATGCGTGCCAATTTTCAGCTCATTTGCTCGAAAACTGTGACGACCAGAGCGCACAAACGTTTTGAATTTTTGAAATCGTAAATGCGCCCATGTCTGCTTATACAAAGGGTTCGGAGGGGTACCACTCTTTAGGGACTTCTTTAGGGGTCCCAATTACTTATGCAAAGAATCAGAAGATTAAAGATTTTTCGAGAAAACACGTTCCGTTTTGAGAAATAGTAGTTCTTTTGTTCTTTTCAAATGCAATACATGAAAATATCTGTTTGACATCGATACCTGCAAACACATTTATATTGAACTTCCTAAGAAACTATTATTGCATTGCAGTGATTCTACGTCCCATTTTTTAATGTAAAATATTTTAAAGCGAGTTTTCAGAGGAGCAACGGCAAAGAAATTATTTGTTTTATGTAGACTTACATGGCGAAGAAATTATTCAGCAGGAACAATTAAAAATTACAATTGCACGCTAGAATGGGACATCGTAACAGACTGTTGTCCGTCTAGACACGATGCAACTTTTGGTTGCATAAAGCTCTATTTTTTATAATTTCCTATAACTTAGGAGGAGGAGGAAAGGAGAAACAGGAATTAATTATATGAGATACCAACTTTCCTTCTAGTTACATTTACACTCGCATCCATCATCATCATGCTCACCCTCGGCACTGCACTTTACCTATTAAATAAAAGTAAGTTATTTTTAAACAAAACGCATTAATTTCCAGGACATGGTATTGTTTCCTGCTTAATTTGACTCAACGAGTCGGACCTCGGAAATCTGAATTGGTCTTAAAACTCGCTTTTGCAAAAGTTGCGAATAACGGCGTCATCATTTTCCATTATAAATGACTATTCACGCAAATGTCAGTAAAGGTGGGAAGAATTGATGATGTACTAATGGGAGAAAGTCATTTTTGACGAAATTATGACTTGTTTCTGGAGTGGTTTCTGTTACGGTGTAATTAGTTTAAGAAACTGTTTACATTAATTCTTATAACTATTTTCGTTAGTTTTTGTACCCAATGACACAGGTTCGAATTCCCGCTAATTATTCTATGCCGATGCAATTTTACATTATGCCGGCCTTAACATTCGAGTTGATATCTACAAACTGTTAAATAACGTACGTTGCAATAATGTTTAAAAGTCGATAAAGTCAGCACAACCATTCATATTTCTATTTCAGATATTGGTTTAAGCTCGCATAAAAATAGTACACAACTGTCTGCATTGTGCGAATGAAAAGTGAACATAATTTTAACGCGATTACACCAGTTCTAGAACACTCAATTTCTTTAAATACATATTCAACACGAGAGTGTTACCATATCGTCAAAGAGTTATTTATGTATTTCTTATATTTTTTCCAATTTGTTCAAAGAAGAGGTTCAAGATATGTATGTATTCAAGACCTATTCGTTCTCTTTTGTTGATGAGAAATTGTCAAGCAATTATCTTATCACAGCGGAGCAAACTTGTTTTAATAAATGATCGCATTGTTACGTTATGGCTTTGGAAAATATCGCAAAAATGTTCATTCGATATCTGTGTAAAATCCGAATTTAAGTTGTAAATTTGAATATAGTCTGCCAAACGCTTAAGAAATGCCTGCGGTAGTTTAAATTATTATCAAATTTGTTAGATTAAATGGGAACTTTTGTTGTGGCAATGTTTTACACCTGTGATAATTATTGTTCAATATGCAATAAGCAATCACATTATCGTCGTCGTAACGAGCAGTGCACTTCTAGCCATTTTTATTAACTGTGTGGGAATATTTTCATCCGCACAGAGACTATATTAGCAAGAAGTTTATTAGGATTCTAATGTCGGTTTAAAAATCAATTGGCGTTGCAGACGTGAACACGAAACTGACATGTGGTCCTCCTCGCAAGCGCTCTCACTTCCATCGTATTTGTTTTTTTTATATTTACGTTGCAAAAAGTGAAAATACAGATCGATCATTTAAAAACACAATCATCAATCCAGCCCATCCAATGGTTTCGTGTTCTTTGCCGTCTTCAAAGCGTCACAATTTATTGAAATTGCTAAAATTGCATGTGCAAAGCAGCAATATTGATAAAACGAAGGTGGGAATATTTTTGTTGGATTTTAACAATTCTCGCTTACCTTTCTCTCACTACTACAATGTATGTTTCATATATCATAACGCCGGAATGAGTAAGTTAAGCATACTGTCCGTTTAACAGTAAAGCAGATGGTTGAATTGGTCGTTGCCTTTGATAAATTCAGTTTAATGGAACGATATATTTACCTCAATTTATCAATGCGTTTTTGAATAGGTTTGCTTAAAACAGACTTTTTCGTTGATCAACATTGTCGATATAATTACCACTCGCCTTCTATAAAACAACAAGTTGTTGCGTAGCCAATCTGCTCAACACTTCAACTGAAAATATGAGGAGAATTGTACATACCAGTGCCTAAATTGTACAGTAAATGACAAAGTGCTTTGCATCAATCCGAAGAGTAATGCCAGCAATGGTCAAGTATTCACGTGAGCCCCGTGGTCCAGTTTTCCTTTCCGTTTGAACTTTATATGAAAGTCAGAATAAAAGGGTGGCATCCTATGTGATGAATTTTAAAATTGTCATTATTGGAATGCTTTATGTCAAAAATCCGGAAAACCAAAAATCCGGAAGTCCAAAAATCCGGAAATCCAAAAATCCGGAATTCCAAAAATCCGGAATCCAAAAATCCGGACATCCAAAAATCCGTAAGTCAGAAAATTGGTAAACACATACATTTTTATACAAATCGACATAGTTTGGTCATCCTAACCTAACCGAACCTAACCGAACCTGACTTAATTTAAACTAATCTCTCGTTGATTTCTCTTCAATAGTTTCCCGGATTTTTGGACTTCCGGATTATTGGATTCCGGATTTTTGGCTTTCCGGATTTTTGTAATTCCGGATTTTTGATTTTCCGGATTTTTGATTTTCCGGATTTTTGTAATTCCGGATTTTTGATTTTCCGGATTTTTGTAATTCCGGATTTTTGTAATTCCGGATTTTTGATACACCCCATTGGAATATAGAGAGCGAAACAGTAAAACAAACGTTTCAAGTTTGTAATATCTAATTATCAAAATAGGAACATAAAAAATTTGAATGAAATTTATTACAACCACTGACAACTAAGAAATGTGATGCCCCGCTGTTAGCTGATTTAACATATAAGACAAGATGCAGTCAAATAAATTAAACCAAATGCACTGGTTCACTACATCACTCATTATGCGATTTTATGTCATGTGGCCACTCTGTATGTGTTAAGTTGGGAATAAGTGTTTTATCCTTCTTGGGCAACATAAACAACCAATTTTATAGATGCTTATGGTGAATTTTTGAAAGACAATAGATTTAACACCACTTAACAATCATTGGATATATATGACTGTTCATTCGTTCACAGTCACCAGTAATTAAGAGATTGAACTCGATTGAAAACCAGATCAATTCACTGAATCAATTATCATTAACGAGCATATGAATATTGTGTATGAACGTTTTATAAACTCACATTTGTTTGGTGACCACTTCAACATGATAAATTCAGTTTACGAACATTATTCCCGTTGTCGGTCTACATAAGACTTTAGCAATAATGTTTTGTTTGAATCGGATCTGGGATTAATATTAACGCCTTCTTCTCCTTCCGCTTCTTGTTTGTTGTTTCGAGTTCACTCTAAGGGATTATCTCAATAAAGTTTTGGTTTCTTAAATACTGTGACGCTGGTTATTACATCGTTGGCTCAATCCGTTTTTACGTGGAAAACCAGGTTCCATATAGTCGGTGATTTTTGTTTTAAATCTAGCAGTGTTCCAGAATGTGCCCGATGCTACTACATATGTAAGCGTCTGGTAATTAGTAAATTCAATTCGGTAAATTAGTAAATATAGATCGCATTTTGTGTTCGTTTTCCAACATTAATTTTACAGAATGTCAAATCCAAGCCAAAATAGCGTGCTCAAATTTTTATATAATATATAAATTTTAAGATAAGTTTCTAAAGCAGTTTTCATTACGTCGATCGAATCTTTACATTGGCTTTATTTTTGATGATATTCGTGCAAATAAACACCAACCAATTGTCGTTAAGCTTTAATTCATTGAAAACACACTTGTTTAATAAATGCACTATCCGTTAACTCCACTAACCTAATCTCTCTATTAATTGACCTGTACCACATAATTGTAGCTATGAGTGTCCATGTTACTCATAAAATATTACTTTGCACCAACTTCATATATGCGCAGCACAGGTACGAGCTCTTCAAATTTCAGCACATAACAATTCATTTCACACCCTACCCCCACTTGCAGAACGAACCATACGCCAAATAAATAGTTTTTAGGAACAATAAATTACAACTAGGCGTCAACGTCAATACGGGTTGATGATAAATTAAATCAATGTTCAAGTTATAGCAATTATTTTATAACCGCTATGCTCAACGCCACACCCCAACTTCTGCAAAAATGGAAACACTATCTGGTTACTTGAACAGACTAAGCGAATGTACTTAACTTACAGCATTCATCCGGCATTTGGCGAGAACATAACAGGCGTAAGATTTGAGGAGATTAAGAAGTGAAAGCAGTTTAGTCATGTCAGTTCGTTAGTTGCAAGTGTTGGTGACAGACGTAGTTTTTATGAAAATGCTAAGATGGAATTCGCATTTCTCATCATGACAAATGGGCAGAATTTCTTGAGGTGGGAATGAAGTGGAGGTGGAAGCAGAAACGATGATTTTTGGTTATTTTTAAGCTGCCTCAGTGCAAGTAGGCTAGCTAACAGATTTTATTTCTACAAGTCAAAAAGGTAGGTATGTATATTTTTGGACAAGAGGAATGAGAAGATTTTTTGTGTTCACTTCTCCACAGTCAAGTAGCAACAAGAGATAATCGTAGAACGCAAAGCTTATAAATAGGAATGCTTCACAAAAAAAACGGTATCGTACATGAATTTGAGAGTTTTAAGACTTTTAGGTAGTTTACATAAAGTATTCATAAAAAGCAACCATTGTGGGTTTGGTGACTCGAACTGACTTCACAAAGGTTACAAAAGTTCAGTATTTTTATGACGTACGAAACGTGCATTGAACTTAAGGTTCAAACGTCAAACAATAAGTAGCTTACCCAAATTAGTTAATCGCATACAAATTAGTCAAATTAGGATTAAAAACACATCATTTACAAAAACTATCTTTATGGTTCTCTGAACCTACACTGCACCAAACACCGCCCACCTTCGCATATCTTGCGAACAATACACATAATGTTAAAATTTACATCAAGACTTAATATTGATTTTCTTAAATTAACTTGAATAACGAATGATGCAAAAAATGTAAATTAAGGGCGATGATATTCTATTAATATAATTGTTAAAAAAATGACCGGACAATGACGCCACTACGTCCTCGACGAAACGCTGGTTTCCACCACAAAAAGGGCGAACTGTTTGGGTTATTAGCCCGCGCCGACCCCACCCCAACCGTTCAATCTCCTTGAGGGATCCTTTCCTCGCAGTGACCTCGGTGGGCTGTTTTTTAATGTGGTAGTAGCAGCGGCCGCCTTGGAGATCATGGTAGCCATCGTTGTCACTGGAATAAAGGCAAAATAAATACATTTTTAGTACATCGTCAATTCGTAAAATAATTACTCATTCATCATTATTATGACATAAAATGGGACATAACTTAACAATAGGACGTTGTATTTCATTCGTTGCCGTCTTGATGGTGGCAACTCGTACAAGGTCGTCATGGCCCGGATGCGTAGCGATGATGCGGCCAAGTTTCCACTTCATGGGTGGAACGTTGTCCTCTTTCACGATCACAAGGTCCCCAGTCTGCAGGTTGTCCCTCTTTGACTTCCACTTGAACCGCTGCTGCAAGGTTGTAAGGTATTCTCCCCTCCACCGTCGCCAAAAATGCTGGAACATCTGCTGCGTATGCTGCCACCGCGACAGCCGAGTCACTTTGATATGCGTCAGGTCCGGTTCCGGAATTGCGTTGAGTGGTCCCCCGATCAGGAAATGACCAGGTGTCAATGCGTTCACATCAGCTGGATCGCTCGAAAGTGCACAGAGTGGTCTTGAGTTGACACAAGCCTCAACCAAGCACAGCAAAGTTTCAAACTCCTTTTTTGTTGGGGTGGCTGCTCCGATAACCCGACGTAGGTGATATTTCACCGCTTTCACACCTGCCTCCCACAAACCGCCTTGATGAGGGGCTGACGGTGGATTGAAGATCCAGGTTGTTCCCTCACCACCAAGCGCACGACTCACGGTTTGGTGATGCTGAGATTGTTGTAGCAGCGCCTTCATCTCATTGTCAGCTCCTACGAATGTTGTTCCATTATCGCTATAAAGCCTCTGAGGAATCCCTCGACGGGCCGCAAAGCGTTTAAAACACGCTAAAAAGTCTGTTGTTGAAAGTGACTCCACACACTCCAAATGAATGGCTTTAGTAGCCAGGCAAACAAAAATACAGAAATAAGCCTTTTCTGTTTTCTGTCCTCGTCCACTTTTCACTTTTACGTTGAAAGCTCCTGCGTAGTCCAAACCACACTCTGAAAATGGTTTCGATGGGTTGACACGGGCAGAAGGGAGGCTCCCTATTTATTGGCTTGCAACTTCCGCTCGTTGCTTTCTACACGTGATGCACTTTCTGATGAGATGTCTTACGGTGTCTCGAGATCGTAAGATCCAAAATTGTTGTTGGATACTTGCCAGAGTCAATTTCAATCCGCTATGTAGGTTTTTAAGATGATAATGACGAATGATCAGTGTGGTGAAATGGTGATTATGTGGAAGAAGAATGGGATGCTTAACGTCTTCCTTCTCCCTAGCGTGATGCAGTCTTCCGCCCACCCTGAGCACTCCTAAATTGTCAACAAATGGGTTAAGTTGAGACAACGGCCCTCCTTTAACTGATCCACCAGAATTCAACTGCGTCAACTCAGACAAAAAATAACTGCTCTGTACGTTCCTAATTAATGCAAAGAGCGCACCGTTCAACTCACTAACTGAAATTTCACCAGTTGTTTTTGGGGTTTTGCACAAGTTATTGATGTAGCGTAATATGTATGCTGCTATTCGTTGGAGGGTGACAAGTGTTGAGTAACGCTGGAACTAGAAATCCATGCTGCTGCTTTCTTTGGCAAGTAAGGTTGTCGTCTTCTTCTCTTCGTAGTCATCTGGATTTTGTGTGAGTGGCGGTGGTAATGACGATGGGAACAAGGATTCTTCCAATGATAACCACGACGGTCCACTCCACCACAGCTTGTTGTTGACTATTTCCTGTGCGGAAATTCCTCTGCTTGCACAGTCAGCCGGATTATCCTCACTCCGAACATGACTCCATTTTTCGAATGGGATGATATTCTGAATTTTAGACACGCGATTTGCTATGAAGGTCTTGTGAAGGTCTCGCCACCTTCCTGGAAACGATGCCAGCCAATGCAACACAATTGTCGAATCTGTCTTTCCGAAAATCTCGCATGTGAGTCCTTTCCTTTCGCATGCTTTCCTTCACATTCTGCACTAATTCACAAACTAACTCTGCTCCACATAATCCCAAACGAGGAATTGACAATTGTTGAATTGGTGCTACTCTTGTTTTTGCGGCTACCAAATTCACTGAAATTGTACCGTTATCTGACAGGACACGTAAGTATACACATCCACTGTAGGCTTTGGAAGATGAATCAGAGAACGCATATAATTGCATTTCTTTTTCGGAAACGACACAACGAGGAATACGAACTTTCTCCAACGATGATAATGATTGTTGATAAGAGTTGCACAGGTTGATGATTGATTGTTTTGGGGATTCGTCCCAATCCAATCCACTTTTCCACAATTCTTGGAATATAATTTTTGCGTTGATTGTTACTGGTGACAACCAACCGAGCGGGTCAAACACTTTAGCAAGTTCTGAAAGGATGACACGTTTAGTAACATTTTTGGGCGGAGAAGAACTGACCACAAATTGGAACTTGTCATTCGCTGGATTCCACCTGACGCCGAGGGCCTTAATTGTGCTGTCGCTATCAAAGCTGATACTTTCCTTCTCTCGTAGCTCTGGGTCTATTGCTGCTAAAACTTCAGGATGATTTGTAGCCCACTTCCGCAAGCACATTCCTGCCTTTGCCGTGATGCTGTTGAGCTCATTAAATAGGTTAATGGCTTCCTCCTTTGAATTTGCACAGGTAAGCGCGTCATCAACGTAGGTATTATTGATTAGAACTGCTGCTGCTGCTGGATAA
Source organism: Sinella curviseta (assembly GCA_004115045.4). Classification (NCBI taxonomy): domain Eukaryota; kingdom Metazoa; phylum Arthropoda; class Collembola; order Entomobryomorpha; family Entomobryidae; genus Sinella; species Sinella curviseta. Next base: position 1,402,256 of record CM023199.3, on the reverse strand, counting down.
CTTTCACCTTCATCCTGTGCAAGTTTCTGAAGACACCTTGTTGCCTGGTATGGTGCTGATGCTGTTCCATAAGTCACGGTCGTCAATCTGTAGATTTTTATTGGATCACTTTCACCTTCTCTCCAGATGATGCGAAGATAGTCAGCGTCCTCCTTTGGTAGCCTAAACTGCCGATACATTTTTGCTATGTCGGCCTTCAAAGCGACAGGTTTTTCACGAAATCGCAACAAGATGGTGAACAAGTCATTTTGAACAACAGGCCCAACCAATAACGCGTCATTTAAACTAATTCCTGTGGAAGTCTTTGCAGAGCCATCAAAAACAACGCGTAGTTTTGTGGTTGTTGACTCCTCACGAGTTAAACAATGATGAGGCAAGTAAAACACGTTTTCACTGTCAAGTTCACTTTCTGGAACCAACTCCATGTGATTTAATTCCAGATATTCACGCATAAATTTCAAGTATTCTGTTTTTATGGCCGGTTGTCTTCTAAATCGTTTTTCCAGCTGACTAAATCTGAAGAGAGCTTGCTGTTTAGATTCACCTAGGCTACATTTTTTGCTGTTGAATGGAAGTCGGCACATGTACCGTCCATTTTCATCTCTGGAGTGAGTACGTAGAAAATGCTTCTCGCACTCGGCTTCTTCTGCTGTTAAATGCTTGGTTTTGGGAATATCTTCTATCTCCCAAAATCTGCACAATGTCTTGTCCACTTCACATGTTGACACATTTGTTGTCACTTCAAAAGTTGGGGCAACTTGAACACAACCGAAGAGTACCCACCCAAACATGGTGTTCCCAGATAATGTTCGTCCGTTCGTTCATTTAATTTTTATATACGCTTTGTCTGCTTTGCTACTGTTGAGAGAGAAAACCGGATTAATAATTTGTGAATTAGCAATAACAAACGTTTTCTCCTTTCCCTTTTTAAAGCGGAACGAGCAGGACAAAACATTTTGTATGCTTATTTGAAACGAGTGGACAATATGCGTCCGGACAACGACTTTCCTGGGGCAAAAATATGGACAATCCATTAAAATAGTGTTAGTAACTATTTTGGACATACAAAGCGATAGATAAAATTTAATATTCGAAACGTAACTAATGTCCTTATGAATATTTGTAAACTTTTCAAGTTGATTAGTATAAAAGATGACCCACTATAATTTTTAAGAGAGACTTAGATATCGCCATCGTATGCTCTGGTGTTTGATAAGATGCGAAAAATATTAGTTATGAATTTGTCCAAAACGGTTTTGCTTCCTTTGGCTAGTTTTTAAGCAAGTAGCCGATGACTATCGAGGAATTTCATAGATATGGTCATCTGTCTCTTTGTCCAAAACGTGAAGTATTCTTCCATCCACTGTCACTTGATCAAAACAGAAGATGACGAAAACTGTCATACTTTCTTTCCCAATGAATAGATATTATTGTCCCTACCGTACTTGTGCCAATGCATTTCAGTTATTAATGAATTCTAGCAGGGCCGTTTCTGTCAGACAGCTCTGTGGTCTAGCTAACTAATAGCGATATTACAATCTGGAAATGACAGTAATCGTACACATGAAGTTTAATTAACATTCGTGCGCCCTACCCCTCTACTTATGATGATCTAATTATTATTATTTAACCGCGTTAAATGTATCTTTACTGTGTGTTAGCAGACGGAGAAATAAATATCTGATACTCCTCATTGGTCAAATTTCATTTGTTTGTCATGTTTCTTTGTCAAGAATAAATCCATAAGATGACGACAATGTGGACAAGCTTTGCCACAAACTATGGGACCGTGATATTTGATAGCATTAGCTGATGTTTTAAGTATAATATGCCCAATTGATTTAATATTGATAATTCTCATTTTGCGGAATTTGAACACTCCACATAAACTGAAAACACAACAGCAGAATATCTGTCGACACCTATATTTTCCTTTTGTCACAGGATGTGAATTACGGCGTCACCATTTCCGGAAACTTCACTGAACACATAATGTTAAAAATCTGCCAATCTGTTTTTTATTTGAAGGCATGCTGCGTTATAGCATTGGGGCTGCACATTTTGTAACAAACCTGCACAATGATTGCATTTGTATGGTATCATTGTCAATCTTTCACTTGAACCGTAAGCTTCAAAAGTACAAATCTGTTTTTTCAGTAATAGCTTAGGTTACTATAACAATTTTAATGACGCTGAAGTGGATACTGTTATTATATTTCTTTCTAAAAACTCCCGGATTTCATGTTATATTTGATTTTAAAAGTACGGGTTCTATTAGAATCGACAGAACAAATGGTAGTGCAGAGGAATTCAGAAAACCAAATAACTCAATAGGCACGAAAAGAGCGAGGGCGTTCCTACATAATCACATATTTTAATTCTAATCAGCCAAGATTAACCCACATTTAAACTGGCTTAATAATCAAATTATCTGGTTATATTTCTAAATGCCTACTAGAAAAATATGTGCATTCCGGCGTTACCATATGCCAGAGATTTTCGTCAGCTTTCTGTGTCATGGAGACAAACAAATGCCACGCGACTACCTGAAAAGACAACTGCACTCCTTAAACGAAAATGCTACAACGTATTTAGTTCTAAGCGGCAGATTACGCAAAGTAATAAATTAGCATTTTACGTGGAATCAACTACAGTATGGCTCCACACGTACCACACATAAAATTCATTCAAATAAGTCATGTATCTTAGCGATGATTATTATTGATGAGATTTTATAAAAGGCAGTGATATAATTCAAGTAGATATGTGTCAAAATTGATGTCAATCAGTCAGTCCGATATAATAGATGGAGTTTATTAGACTGCGCGATGTGCGATCTTACTAAAACAAATTATTTCTTATTCTAAAACGAACTGGTTGCCTTTCAAAACTATGTTCTTCGATACCTACGTTCATTTCTTTGATGTAAAAATATTGATGTCTCAATTCGGTTACATACCGCGTTTCCCTCTCTCTAAAATCGTAAAATATATACCCATTTTGTAGGTAATATTCAGGTTTCAAAAATGTTCTGTGGTTATCTTAATTCGATTATGTAAGGTACCGTCGTTCACTTTGTAGTACCAGCTAAGTCCTTCTATTTAACATTGGAAAAGATTAGGATTAATAATACGACCGTATGGTACGTAAAAGCGTTTTCAACTCCGACACATGTTTGGTAACATAAGCGTACAAGCCTCAGCGAAATATCAAAGATTTAAATGAAACACATTAGCTAAAACAGAGTACTTACTGAGTATTATTTAAAATTAGAATTAATATTAAGCAGGTACTTCTTGACCAACCTTCGAACCTTTTTAAATACCAATAACCAATCCAGAATTGCATTTTTCATTTACTCTCAGATACATTATGAAAGATTTATTAGCATTTTCTTCCTCACTATTTTGTCCAGACGTATAATATTATTTAATAGATAATGTACAGTCAAATGTTCAGTGAATCACGCTTTGTATAATGTAATTTCAGTTTCGGTTGAATTTAAGGAAAAAGTTTGCAACGATTTGTGCAAAACAGATGAGGGTTGAAGTGAGTGTTTCCCTTGGCAACCTGTGTTGAACTTGAGACACTTGTAGAATTTCACATAAAAAGGAAAGATTTCTTATCATGACGCCGCATTTATAAAACATGCGAAGTGCGTTGTATATTATTCATCAGGTCGTGGCATTGCCATTAAAATATGTAAAAGATAGAAAGAGACTAAGTGTATATTTAATATATCTTTTAGGAATAAAGGTAAAATGTAGTAGTAGCTTTCACTCTATAGACATAGCGCACAATATAGGTGACCAAGATACACTCATTTGTAGTGGGAAGAAACGGACACACCATGGACACTAAAGTTGTCGAACCTACATGAAAAAGATTCCTGTTTATTTATCCCCTTCTCCATTTGCCAGCCTAACTTTTTAATGTATCTGCTTGATACTTTCTTTATCCTGCTCCAACAGATACTTTATTAGAACAGATTCAACAGATTATACCAATAAAATGTATTGTGTTCCGTCGTTCAAAACTGGAAATGATTTTCAGAGCTCTTCTAGGAATATGTGAGTGCTGTGCAGTTTGTCCAATGCATTTATAATTTTCAAAAAGGGTTTAAGAATTTTTTGCGAGTTAGCTGACATAAATAAGAATTTGTCTGTCTGGCATTGGTGAAACATGTGTACACGTAAACATTGTTATTAATAATTCTTTATAAGATGAAATGCACACCATTACTGCGATTATTACATCCTTTCCTTAATTATTCGTGTACGCTGCAACAGATTGGAGTACGCAATGCTGCTACTATTGTAGAAAAATAAAACGGTTTAAATGAATCACCATGAATAGATGTAAAAACAGATTTACTCATTTTACAGGGTAAAACCGATTTCGCTTTTTATTCTACTTCTAGAACCTCCATCTCTTGCTACGAACAGTTTTTAGTTGACTTATTTTTCGCGACACAAGCAAACACCAACAAATATGAGAGTTCATGTACAATCTGCTTTTCTTTTGAGCCACATCACTATATGTAGATTATGATTTGTTGTCTTGTTTAATTTATATATTATAGACACTTGCATAGAGCACGCTGTTTTACCGGCGAGATGGTTAATTTTTATGTTTTATCTGTCATCTGACGCACATTGGCGAAACTATATTATTAGCTATGTTTGCTTTGCAAATGTTCAGAAGAATCCAAACTCATTGGCTCGTCACTTGATAATTATCGTGAAAATAATAAAAATTTGAAGGCTTGGTAAATCATTTTATGCATCAAATCGGCTTGATAAATTATTAAAGCCTTCCATTTGCACCAGATGAGTATATGTTCGAAGGATGTGTAACTCATGTGTTGTCAAAACCGCTGTTCAGTTGTTTTTGTGGCCCCTGCTTTGGAAAATAATGTTAAGATCAAGGTTACGGTTGGTGCATTTAAGCAGGTGTTTATAATATGGGCTTACTTTTGAAAGGTCAAAGGCCAACTATTATTGCAAATTATTTCTTTTCTATTTTGGTTGAGTAATGGATGAATATTTCCTCCAATGAAGCAACCACATTCAAAGTATTTTCATTACATCGAGGCTTGAATAATCTATTAACATCCGTTAATAGTTTATTAACTACCGGAAGCATGAAATGCTTGAAAGGTAGTTATAGCGATTGATCTGTTTGTCTGTCTGTCTGTCTGTCTGTCTGTGTGTCCGTACGCACTCTAACTTCCGTTCACGTTGACCGATTTGGCTCAAATTTGGAACACAAATACGTTGGCCCATGAGGACGTTCCCTATTGATTTTCAGCCACGTATCTCGTCATTGACCGGAAGTACGGGGGTCGAAGTGGGGGGTGGTGGCGTTGAACCAGGCGTGAAATTTTTTTATTGTGTAAATGGATAGAGGAGTTCATTAGGATATTTTTTTGTCAATGGACCATTGGTCAAATCGGTAAAATGGTGGCTGGGTGGGGCGTCGAAGTAGAGGGGTCACCAGGTGGCAAAAATTTTTATTCCACAAATCGGTGGAGATGTTCAATTTGAGGTTCACTAACGTAGTATAACGGTCGAATACATACCCAATTTGTGATTTGGACATGCTTCACTCTTCCGGTAGTTGCATATTAAAGGTTACACCTTACTAGTTTATATAACATCTGCAGTTTATTTAACATTTGGTTTCTCAACTGCAAACATGTTGCACGGCAAACAGTTTCAACGTAAATATTCAAGTTGCCCTTCGTGACTATATAAAACTTGGTTGCCGTTTTAATTTTTAAAAGCATGGCTGTTTTGGTTTATTTCCAAAAAAAAAACTTTTTCAGTTACCTATATGTAGAATCAGATGCATGACGCCGATTACAATAAATTGTATCCAATATGATTCTTATGCTAACATAGGTGTGTGCACGACATAATTTTCAGGTTGCTTTTGTCTGCCTTTGGTATTCCGATAGTGCCATGTTAACGCTGTAATTTTGGGTATTAGAAAAATCAAAATTATTGCAATTTCAAGTAATAATAATGCAGCAAATTTTGCCCCAATGTATTATTTATATATTATCGAAAGAGTCAAAATATATCTGACGGAAATTAAAAAATTTTAACCTTGCGTAAAATGCTCCTGAAAAAGTGATTTGTAAGACATGAATTTCAAATTGATTGAAAAAATTCGATTAAGCCTTCAAACAAATGTCTGCTTGCAACCGTCAACGTGTGGACAAAATTTTGAAATAATTTTTGCAGCTTATATATTCCCTACCGTTTTTATTGCAAGTGTAAGCTTAACCGGCATTCAAAAGTTGTGACCGAGATTGTTTGTTTAATATTCACGGCAGATTGACAGGCTGCGATTTCCATGAGATTACCGAATCTGGATTCATGACATTAATTTGAACAAATGAAAGAATTAATGTCTGCTATTTAAATGCTCTCATTTACAGAGCGAACCGCTAACTGAGCAATGTTGCAACTCATAATCGTTTTTCCGAAGAAATGTACATTTTCATGTGACCATGTTAAAAATCCTCATCAAGCTTAAATCATAAAACCTCAAATTATAATGATTAGTATATGTTATTTTTTACTTTTTGCGCTATTCACCCTCACCAATGCCACTAACTAACTATTAGTAACTAACTACTAGTAGTTAGTATGCCATACTATAATGGAAACTTGTGTCATCCTGGCATTTTTGTATCTTTCGATTTCTCTCACGAAACAGGCATATATTTAAGTGGAATGAAAATTTTGTTGTAATAGGACTATATTAGCTTTACAATAATGGAACGCAATAAACGTTTCATCTTCTACATTAAGTCACGCTTGATAGCCTTCAGCTACCTTTGAAGCAAAGACGATAACGTGAAATTAGATACGGTAGGATAATAATATTTTGCGATGAGAAACAGTTTGCTTCAGTCGCCACTGTATTCACGCCGCAATGTAACACGATTAAACCCAATACCCTCAGATAGAAAACCTTAGTGGTTATTTTGGTCCAGTTCGGCAGATATTATACCAAACGGCGTCATAGTACGAACTTTAACTGCACTAAATGTAATCCTAACATTAAAATATCTTGAATGTGTCCGAATGCAGTATAGAATTTGTTTGATCACATTACCTACAAGTTTTACTGTTTTAAAGCAACAAGAAGTTGGCAGCATAGCGCACCATATGAGCTCAAAATTTATCTTTTAATTTTACATTTTCGCCAGATCTTTAAGCTTCCCCTCTGCGAGGAGCAAAGCCATAAGCAAGTTTTTCTAGCATGCAGGTGAAAGATGTACAAATGTTAATGATGGATTATAATAATTGGATTGCGGAGTGGGGACTAAGAATTAATGACTTCTGGTAGTTCCTATAAACTTAACCTTCAATCGCTTCATGGCTTCCATATAAGGCGGCGTCCTGCTGTTTTTTGCGATATGGATTAAAATATATGGCCCGGGATTTTTTCGTTTGATACCATCCAGCATCTCGCAATGTAAGCAGGAAACTAAGCACTTGCATTTCGTGGTTTTTATGGTACTCTATCTGGAAATGCAATATAGAATGTCACAACATCTGAACTATTTAAATACTCTTGGACTCTCCATAAACACAATTCGTCGGCTTTCTGAACCAAACGAGTAGTATTATGGGAAACATTTAAATTCAATTTAACGTTGGCTCAGGTGTCAAATTGTGAGCATATATATTTAATGATTACGCACAAGTCCATTACCTTACGGCCTTTATTTAAAATTGATGTAATAAGTTTTTACACGAAAAGCTGTAGTAGTGGACGAGGAGAGTAATTCCAGAAGAAGTTCGCCACCTGTCGGGTGTGTATTATTTAATCCCATCCATATCCCACCACATCGTCTTCAGCTTTTCAACATCTGAAGAAAGAAACTGTGAATGTATATCGGAAGGCAGTTGGAGAAGAAATCATACTTGATGTTTCAAGATTTCTTATGCATTTTAGAGGAGAAAATAGGAAAACATTAAGTGTGCAAAGTTGAAAAACCGAAACAGAGTTACGACGTGTCTGCGATGAATGCGGCTCCTTAACATTGAAATGATAGCATGCAAAAAAACACAGCGATGTATCTTTTGTCCGTTTCGAAAAATATTTGTTTGGAAGTTGAACATGTAAAAATCGTGTTATTTTGTTTATTATCTTGCGTTTTGAATGAAAATTGTATACATCTATAATGTATCTAGTATATTATACCGCATCTCATTATCTAATTGTTATTTAGTCATATCAATGCGCCTACAAGAAAAACATTTTAGGTTCGATAAACCTTTAATGCAGTGTTTGTGCTGTGACGCCGTTTAGCACAACGACTACCGAACCTGACAAAAATCAAACGCCAGGTTAGTGAATTTTGCTTCTTTTATATCCAGTAAATTTTGAAGTCCAACGAATTTGTAAACCTCATGTTCTTGAATTTAATTTTCTCCCTCTTGCCGAGGGAAGTGATGCATACGTTCCTTGGTGATCGTACCTCATGCTAACCTTTGCCCAAGGATTAGCAACCAAATCAATGCCTACAACATAAATGCAAGTTGCATATATAGAGTAAACCCTGTGTAGGTAAAACGAATTCAAATTTTTCGATGAAACAAAAACCTGCCCTTCTGAAGTTTTTATTCAGAGTTGAAACTTGAAAAAATATTTTGATCTTGTTTGAAGGAATTTTATATTGACATGAATAAAACCTTGATTGTGCTCTCAGATTTAATTGTCGAAAGATATGGTCATGTCGGATACAAATCTTATATTGACAACTGTTTAGCCGTTATTTAACTGATGAAACGTCGTCTTAAAATAATTTAGATAAACAGGAAACATTTGTCAAATGTTATTTCGAGTCATTTGACAATAGTTATGTTTACCGGTTAAACGCAGCAACGTTCAATTTGTATGCATTATATCATACAGACAGTAACGCCTTATGGGAGATATATTTCATCTAAATATCCTATCATTCTCCTTCAACTTTCACCTAACAAAGGCATGAGTTGCTTGAATGAGGAGTATATAGCGGACAACACAATGGGAAGTTAGTTGTGATGCTGCATGCGTTCCTTCAACTGTAAAAGAAACCTCATATAAATATACTATGTTCTCGTTTTCATTGTCCATTATTTCAGTATTTCGCTGAAAAAGCAACAACTCAGATTTATTCTCAGCATTTTTCAGAAATGTCCTCTTACCTCCGAACGTCCTGTTCCAGGCTGCAAATTACTTTCCAAAAGTAATTGAACAGTCGTTACGCCATTAAATGTACTCTGGTGTCAATATTGGTAATATTGAACTTAGATTTGCATTCACGGTTTCACAATTTAAGGTTTGACGGCGTGAACTGTCACTTTGAGAATTGAATGGATGCTTGTTGGCAGAGATTCTTTCACCATGCAAACATTTTTACAAATTGGTGAAATGGCAATTTTAATTATTAGTATTTAAAACATAAACATATTCATCATGCTAAACTTTTGTCACAGGGTATAGAGACATAATCCCTTAGCTTTCAATAACTTTTTCCAATAAATTTGTTTGTAGGTAGATTATAAAGGAAAGATTCCATTTGATTTCGAAACTACTTTTAGAATTCCAATCCTGTTGTTACTGATGTTGTGCGAAGAATGACATGGTGAAAGTACTAGCTTTCTTTTGCCTACCTGGGAATCAACGGAACAGGAACAAACTGAGATTCCCAACTGAAAGTCTTTCCAAACTTTTGCCGCCATACTTACACGTCGCAATTTTTGTTTTCGAGGTTAAATTATTTATGGCCAGAACAGGTTTTTTGGACAACGTTTCGGCAGAGGATTTTGGCGCAGGGCTAATGGTTTACGTAGGCGAACATAGAAACGTATTTTCATTTCATCAGAAAGTGAATTGACGACATCTTGAATTGTGGAATATAATAATTGATCAGTTAACTGTAACCTGAGGGATATAATTTTTTAAGTCTTTAAATAACGCGCGTGCGTATTAACGCGATAAACGTGAAAACTGTCATGAGTTTCAGGTCGGTGTCAAGCACAGCTTAACGTAAGGAATGTAACTTCTTTCTCAATCTTTGATTTAAATCTATCCAGGTAGTGCTTATTGAGTCCTTGAAATAGGTTTGGTTAGGAATTGAAAAAACTATTATATTTTATAATGTTTTTGCCATTTGGAATCTTGTGTATAAATTCATTAGAACTTACAATATAATTTTAAACATTAGTGTCCCGATTGTACAAAACAATAAATTGTATATCGATCACTGTCATAGTAGTGGCTTGTTAGCTGGGACAACCGTTAAACAATATTTACGTTTCTCGTTTCATTATACCATGTTGCTCGTATTATCAACGCAAATTAAATGAACCGTTCGTTCCACTAGATTTTTCCAGAACAACAACTAACTTAGTGTAGTAAGTGTGATGTGGAGGAAAGTAAAGTTTTGCCTAATTACAATATTTCATCGACTCTAACAGCTATTCGGATACAACACAAGTTGAGACGCGGGAGTAGGTTTAGCATGGCAATATCGCATATGGTTTCACACTCTGATTTTTCTTCAGATCATTCCTACAAAATATTTTTTACCTTCAAGATTGATTCTAAGAATTTATTTCTGGGGATTCCCTTTAGTTAATTTGCATATAATGCTTCCTAAAAGTGTGACGCCGATTAAAAATAGCTTTGCTTTATATTTATCAGAATAACCCTGAACAGTAATAAGGAAGGAGTCGGAGTATTCGGAATAACAGATAGTATTTTGTAATTAACATCTCTTTATTGACAAAGAATTATCCCTGTCTGGTATCCCTTTATTTATTGCGGGCTGTTGGATGGAAGAATACTCCGGGGTTTTCAGCGCTATTCGAAAACATCGCAAAGTGGACTGATGGATATGTGCCATCCCTAAAATCCACTGTGGGCCGTCATTCATATTAGTCGACCTGAAGAGCGTACAACATATTTCGAATATTTGAGATTTGATTTGAGTTAGTGCAGCTAAAATTTCTAGGTATAGAAGTCGTATTAATTTTTTAATTGGGAAAGGCAGGGCAGGTTAATTTCTCGTGAATATGTCAACATTTATTTTTTTGCCGCTTTATGAGGATTTGGCTTCCTTATGCTTTTCAAATGTTTTGCATTAAACTTAGTCCATATGATGACGCCGACCACCAAAAACCGTGCTTCATTCTTTACAACCAACATTCTAGGTTTTGGTTTGGTGTTGGGCTAAGATGGAGAATTTGGTTGGTCAATATAGGAGCAATACATTAGCAAAGGCGTAAGACCTGAGTACTTCAAACTCAAATGATGTAGGTTTAAAGCAGCCTCACTTTACCAATATATACGGCAAAGATTATAGAAACGCAGAAGTTAGTAGAATCACCTGGCATCTGTTACCCATAAAATCTGCCTTTAAGAGAGGATTATTTTGGCAACGTTGAACTGCATCATCAAATGAGCGCAAAGTATTTAATAGCAGTTTGATAGTCTGGGTCAGAACTGTGGGGAACATTTTTGAGCTAATTAATATTTCAACCAGTTTATTTACAAACGAAATTACTTCGAAAAATCTGAAAATTGGTAAATGTGGTGTTTGCTCCTCATAAAGTAGTCTCACTTTACCCAATCATGTTTGTTCCAAAAGGTAGTAGTTCAATATGTGTGAGCACGCTGTAACCTTGATGTAAGCGTAGCTCACGTTGCCTTTAGTTTCATGCCCATCCGGGAGAACCGAAGCAGACTTTCACTGCATCACACTCTCTTGTTATTCTCTCATTTACTAGTTCATTAAAGTTAACTAATTCAGTCATTATAATCATTCAGCAGTTATTCCAAGGTTTATTTCATATACCTATACATAACAGTAAAGAAACATGGTAACGAGTTTTGGGAAAATTAGACACAAACGAGTCGGAATTCTGTAAACATAAACATATTTGAATGTGATCCAAATTGCACCAAAAACAATCCTTCGAGAGTTCACCTTGCTCGCATTACCATAACTATCTTTATTATTGCTGCCGCTATTCGAATGAAAGCTGTGGTACAGTTTTAAAAACACGAATGTAAACCTTTTCTTACACTGTACCTTTTTGCAATGGACCAAGTTGCATTTGCGGCAGGGGTGTACATATATAAATGCATGACGAGATAGGGATAGTTTCATGTTTTTAACCTTTTTAATATTCATCTCCAATTTTCAATTGCTTAACATTGAAAAGCAGAATTTGAGAAGAACGTGTGAATGACGGCTCTATAATGTTTTTAAAAAAAGGAGGCGCCCAATTTGTGAATTGTTTACATATGTATAACCCATTTATAGAGAAAGGGGTTGAATAAGCCCGGCAAAACTTTTGCAACTTCATTTGTCGTAATGAAGTGCAAACAATCTAACCTTGTGCTACATTGACTTCAAGTGAACTTTGCTGGAATACTTTCTGGTTTAAAAGTTTTGTGTCACTGTGATTTCCATCTTATTTGTGGGAATATTGCTTTATTAACATTTACATTTTACTTGACGGCAAACCAAATGTGTGAAATAATTTAAATGTTCCTTTTAATTTGCAGAATATCTAAATTAAGAAGGTTGACCTACCTTGTTTGTGTTAGCAGCAGCTTTCAATATTGTGTTCTCTTTCTCATTGTGTCAAAGGTGATGATGATATGCTGAATGAATATTTATGTGCAATTTTGGCATCAATTTCAATAAAACCGTCGCACCCCCGAATAAATTTGTAGAGAAGGTCATTAAGCCTCAGCTTTTCACTTGTTGTTACATTTCACTTGTGTCTCGATGTTTATGCATTCCTACTGTGCCAAAGAAAACTGGTACTTTCACCCGTCACTCACTCCACCTATTCCATTTTTTTATAAATATGGTTGCAGTTCGTAAAAACGTTTGGAATACGAATATTTCCCGCATGATCAGTGTTCGAAAAGGAATTGTTGGTAAAGCTTCAATGGAAATTGATTTATTATCATTTTTGATATTGCTGGCATTTTTTACCAATCCATACAGAATAAATGGTGAGTAGGCACTGTGTGATACTACCTACATATTCCATAGTGTCAATATTTATTAGATACTTAATATTCTTACACCAATAATAGATTAGAAGAAAACCTGAGATGCAATTGAGGACATTTTCTAGAAAGTATATTTAAATCGGCGCACAAGATACACATGAAAATGAAAGTTCCAGCTCTTATGGTTATCGCCAGTATATATAAGGAAAAAAATATTAAGTATTTGTAGTGATATCAACAACAAATCACATCGTTTGACAAGGGGACCAGGACAAACTTTCTTACGGTGATATTTAGCATTACATTCTCGCAATTTAATCCATAATAAATTGCGAGTGAAGAAAACTAGTGAGATAGTAAAAAACGTTAAGAATATTTCGCAGAGCGAGGGAAGAAGGAAAAACGATTGCTAATAGTAATAGACGTTCGTAAGACCAGTTTAGTCATTCTTGTCTGAACACCAAATGCACAAACTTCAAAACGTGATATGATATTTTTGTACAATTAGGATTCCAGTTAGCCTTACTGTACCATGAATTGAGTTAAAACTAAAGCCGGGCGTTTTTACATCGTCAAACTTAAAAGGGAAAGTGTAAACATTAACATGAATGATACTACGGAAAAAATAATTGGCCAACAAGTGGTTTTGTTTAGCGATGGAATGCACGATTTTAAGACACTAGTGTTTATGGAAAACTAAATAATATTGTATAGGATCGAGCCATAGCTATTGAAATACGGGGATTTCTTGAAATAAAGTTTTGAATCCATGCCAACGTATATTTAAGATATAATTATAGATGGTTTTATATTCGATTTCTATATTCGCTATCCTACAAATTTTTAAGACATTTCAATCAATCAATTTCACCCTATTTGGAACTAGGTGGAACGAATTAGAGTTTGGATATTAATTCGAGGTCATTTTTTAGATTTATAGAACGAATAAATCTGGGGAAACTTGGGTCATGCAACAGTTATTTCGCAGGATGTAATTTTAATTAAATACTGCATTGAGCTCTTTGTGCAGTCAAATATTTGTAATGGGAAATGCATTTTCAGAATCATTGTGCTACCGCTCATAAATTTCCGCACATCGAGATTCTGTTAATTGTTGGTAGATTCGATTTGCTTGGCTCTCAATAAGGTTAAATTAATTAAATAGCGAGTTGAGTTAACCCGAATGCTGGAATAACTATAGTTATTCCAGCATTTGGGTTGCACAAGGTGAGAAGTAGTAACCGTTATAATAAGTGCAGCATGATGGAGCGGCCTAGAGACAAGTTTTATCATGCGGTAATAGAGAGCTAAAATATTGGGTTGACTGAAATAACAATAAGCAAGGGGCAATTTGGTAATGACAACAAAGTTACGCAAAATGAAAGAACAAATACAAGTTCGTAACAACTTCAGAGCGGCTGTCAAGCTAATACAAGACGTAGCTACTTTGTTGACCGCTTAGAAACTATTTAGCTATCTTTCAATGAACATTTTGACAAGGAACCCAGAAAATAAAATTTGTTCTAAGAAAGTACATTGCCCAAGTATCAGAGTTACAAATTTCAACAGTCACCTATATTAACATATCTCGCTAAGAACCAAGCGTCCTGTAAGTAATAGAATGTTTTACTTATTTCAGAAGTTACCAAAGGTGAAGTTTTACTTTTAATGAGATTTTCTCCCCTAAAATCGACCAAACATAAGTAAATAATAGCGACGGCTCTAGGTTTATCTTCAGGAATCAGATATTGCGTACAATCCTAAGTAGTTTGAAATGGCTAATTGTCGGGAGAAAACCGCCGCCGACGGGAAAGTAAGACAGGAAATAATTTGGACCTACCAGAAATGAAGTAATACATTGGAGCTACTATTCGGGTGTTCGACATGCTTCGTCATTCTTTTCTGGAATTCGGACGCCATCCACTTGGTGATGTAGAATAGGTTATAAAAAACATATTTACACCATTGGTTTGACCCTGTGACCCCATACGGGGAAATGCGGGGTCAACATATATTGAAAACTGGTCACGGGGGTTTTAAGCTCAATCACACAATTTTAAAGATAAAACCAAATCTCTTCGGCATCGTAATCGCAAAATTACATCGGTAGGTATTACAGGATTTTGCGTAATTAGCTCAAATACGTTCAAAAAATTAATTTAAACTTTTGTTGAATACAAGTCACCAAGGTTAAATATGCATTGAATAGTTGTATTTACCTGAAAAATTGTTTTCTAGTTTGTTAATATGGAATGTAGAGGCTGTGTGACACATAATTGAGGTTTTTATTACTAAAAACTACGTTTATTGTGCAGTTTAACGAATTAATCTAACAATAAGTTATAACAGTATTTTATAAATTTCCCCACGCAAAATATGTGTCACACAGCCGCCACATACAATATTAAGAGACTATAAAATATATTTTCAGGTGCTCCTGCTCAATGCATATTTCACCGTTTTCACTCATATTTTACAAAAGTTTAATTTACTTTTTTGAAAGTATTTGACCGAATTACGAAAAATCCTGAAATTCCTACCGAGATTATTTACTTGTGATTACGATGCCTTGAGATTACTTGAGATTTTGGTTTTATCTTTAAAATTGTGTGATTTAGAGCGGACCCCCGCGACTAGTTTTCAATATATGTTGACCCCGCATTTCCATGTTCGGGGTCACAGGTTCAATCCAATGGTGTCAATAAGTTTCTTATAACCCAATCTACTGCACCAAGTGAATGGCGTCCGAATTCCAGAAAATAATAACGAAGCATGTCGAACACCCGAATAGTAGCTCATTGGCTTTAAAATACTCGACGACATTTATACAACGAATTGCCGAATAATTTTAATTATGCTTAGACTTGGGAAAACAATTGAATTGTGATGAACCTTTCGAGGATAAACAACCTGTTCAATAATTAATTAACTTGTGCTACAAAATTATATAAAAAGGCATCCACATTATTCATAAATTATTGTATCGTAAGCATTTTATTATGATAGCCGGTAATTAAAAGTTAAAAGCTTGTTTTTATTTGATATCCATGCTGGAAATGTTACGGAAATAGAAATGGAAGATGCTACGGAAATTATAGTGAAGAGGAAAGACATCTATCACAAAATTGAGATACTTCCTAAGAAGGGAATAACTTTAAATAAGGCAGCATAGTAGCACCAAATTCCAGTTATATTGCTTGGAAAAAGTTTACTCTTTTCGAAGACACTGGAAAACAGGTGTTCCGAACAAGGCATAGTTATTAAGTAATTGTCAGGCTTTTTAAGCTCTCGAAGCAATTGTGCTGAATTGTGTAGATCCATGTTGATATTACTCTCAGCCGGTGTGGATAGTAAGGAGAGTGGTTAGAATGTAAAACTATCAGAAAAAGTAGAGCAAACCAGTAGTTACATCAATTGAACTAAAGGCAGTAGTTAACGAAGCAAGGTATGCATGACTTTGATTTGGAATACCTTAAATTTGTTAAATGACAATTCACAGCGGTTGCACCTGAAGGTGCATGTGCCTAGCTCACTTTAGTATTTATATTTTGATACTGTTCAAATTTCAGATAAAACTATTCGATTCTGCAGGACAATGTGATAAAGCGAGACGATTGATATTCTTTGTACCACTTATCGCGTCTTGTTACTAAAACAGTGCCGCGGTATAATGCTAAAACCAGAAGGATACTTTCTGAAATTTAATTTGCATTAAGTAGCTTATTTTTGACACGATTCGATGAATCATCAATTTGCTTAACGAAGTATTTTGTTAACTATATGTGGGCAGTGTCAGCAAGCGATAATAAATATGAGTTGCATAAAACCCAAGCAAAGATGAGTTGCTATAATATTCAATGAATATTATTCATCCACATTGCACGTTTAAAGTTGGGAGTTTCGATTCGATAATCACACAGAAGAGGAGACGCATATCTGTCGTTTGGAATAATAAACAAACTCGGTAAGAATTTAGGAATGACGGCCAAGTTTATACTTGAAGTAGAAACTTAAGTTCTTACACACAAATTCGCACCTTGAATTCTTCAAAAATACTGAAATCAGTTTTACATGAAGCAAATTGGTTTGTATATTATGCTCAGCATCACGGGCTTATGCTTATGAATGCCAATAATACAGTAAAGATTAATTAAGGTTGGTGGCATTGGGATGCCAATTTAATCATGCTCCGTTTATCAATGCGATTACTGTAAGTTTATGCCTGATATTGCAATTTTACAACCTGGGACCTATTAATGAACTGCCCAAATTATAATTTGTTTTAGTTGGCACACCGGAAAATGAAGTTAAATATCGGCCAAATATCAGAAGAACGCAGGAGCTCAATCTTGTTTGTTTCTCAATTGATTTGATAAGTACTCGATCGTATCTACCCGTGTCAAAATTATTACTTAACTGTTTGCTCCCGTGATGATTAGGATAGATGACATTTAAAATATTATTCAAACTGGTATGATGACATTATCGTTTCAATCACACTGCTCTTAGCCCATTTCTACCTGGAATTGCATACACCACATGTAAATAAATCGTAAATGCTTCAATGCTACGATGACTAGTAGAAAGGTGGAACAAAATCGCGAGCAAAAAATAATTTACCAATCTCCGTTTAAAAGGTTAGAAAATTTGTTTTGCCTTTACCAATAATTTGTAATATTTACTGCCGAACTTTTAATTCATATGGCCGTAGCCGAAAATGCCCACTTATCTGCAGTTAGCACAGTTCATAAGTTTGCAATTGTGAAAAGTAAAATAGATTGCATTTGACAACCAAACCAATCAACAGTCTGAACAGACGGATATATAAACGTAAATGCTTTCTGAACTGCCGAGGTATGAAATTAGCATGGTCAGTTAAATTTTGCCGTAGCAGTATTATCAACAAGAGGGAAATACAAATTTGTGAATTTGAGAGAAGAAACTGGATAAGTGGTGTAACTACATAAATGCAATGCGTATGCTGGAAACCAACAGCAAATTGGTAGAGCGGCTTCTCAATATCATTCATGTGTGTCCCGATGGCGCAACGAACAGAAATGAAAACACATTTTTGCTTTTATGGGGATACTTCCTGTTTCATAAAATTGAAATATTAAGTTGCAGCTGAAAAATGAGCTCGGATCACAAGTTGAATGACTTTAATCCAACATTACAAATTTAATTTGATTTGGTTGACAAGTTGCCCCGGATTACGATTTTCGTAATTCTGGTATAACTCGACAGAATGTCAGGGTTAATCTTGTCGTACTTTAGCAGATTTGGTTCCCTTGCAAGCTAGAGTAAAGATTAAATTTACGATTTTAGCAATGTGTTAACAAAGTATAAGTAACGCTTCAATGGAAGCTACTGTTATTACCACCCAGCTTAAAGCAGCAGCAGCTTAGACACATACGGTAAAGTTAAATACTCAATTCTTAAACAACAAACACCATGGTTGATATTACGGAACCGCTACATTTCTGAGCGGTGCATTATTGCCCGCATATTATCGCATCGCCAGTGCTTGAACAGAGGCATCTACATATCTTGCCGCTCAACTCACTTTGCGCAGAAATTTGATTGTAATTTATTCATCTAGTTTCGCCGAATACCAAAAAATTATTGATACCGGTTCTGAACGGCGTTCTGCTTAGCACAGAACTATCATTTGACATCTTTCAACAACTCTTGATATGATTCAAAGTGAGAGTAAAAATGGTCATTTTCAACCCTGTTTACATCGTTGGTCTGTACAGATTTTTATTACAGTTCACGTTGCGACTCTCCCGACTAATCCGCAGCTTACGGTCAGGACCTTCACCTCTGATTACCGGCCAGCGTACGGTTTACAATCATTAATACTTTCTGTCCATCTGTCGCAAATACTGGTCTAAGGGGTGTTCCCGTTTCACAATATAATGAGTCTGCTTCCCTACCTAGCTACTATCCCAACCGTTTATTTTCCGGATTATAAAACAAAATTATCATTTGTTTATGTCATTATTACAAAATTAATTATTGCCATCTTCATTATGTGATTTTGCTTTGCCAAATTTAGCTTCACATAAACTGAAATTAAAGATAGAGATAGTTATTTGCAAACGAACTGAAATAAACTTTTTGTAGTTCATACAGGACGACACTACTATCCACAGTCTTACTGGTATTATAAGATCATTAGGTCAAATCTTGTTGTTGGTTTTGTGACGACCATGATAAGTTTAATTCCGAAAGTCAACATTTATTTACTGCCCGATTTTGCCACCATTATTTCTACAAACTAAAGTAAACATAAACACTTTCTTTGGATCAGTTCAATCTGCAAATTTTGTCAGTTGATTTGAATGAATGGTACGAAAGTCGTACATTCGCAGAGCAGAGCTTTGGCCAGTTGTGGTCACTCTAAACGAAACTAATAAGTGATGAGGGGGGTAATGAAATAGAGCATTGAATTCAATTTACTCCAATCTATATCGCATTGATCAATGTACGGCCTGGCATAGAGCACCAAAGTGATTAGTTTTTGTAAACTTTGAGCATTATCCAGAGTATATCCAGAGTTTGAGCATTATCGCAAAATTGGAACAATTTTTGTTCTTTCAGACTTCGTTTCAGTCATCCAATACTTCTTAAAATTCACAGAGCGTGATAACGTCAACTCAACCTGTGTTCGAAATTAAGTCCCAGGGCAAAGGAAACCGCGCCGAGGCGCTCAAGTTAAGAGATTGGATAATATATCTTTTAGAAGAATGACGAAGCGGAGAGGAAAAGAATGCTGGTCGGGCATTCGAGTTCCCAAAAATTCACTTCCTTACGGAAATGGAGTTTACTTATATCTTTAAGTTAAAAACATATTTTTTTGCTCCAGGTTAATGGTAAAATGTGCCTAAAACTAAAGCCACGATAT
Source organism: Sinella curviseta (assembly GCA_004115045.4). NCBI lineage: Eukaryota > Metazoa > Arthropoda > Collembola > Entomobryomorpha > Entomobryidae > Sinella > Sinella curviseta. The sequence continues at coordinate 1,382,308 of CM023199.3, read as the reverse complement.
TTATTAAAACAACCAACAAATTGTATCGTAATAGTTTAATGAACACGGTCACCATACGAATTGTAACTTACCTAACATTATAAGTCAATCGATTGGCACATTATTTTCAAAAGTGGTCACAAAGGTGGCATTACAAAAACCACGCCGGTACAACGTAAGATGTGCTTTGAATACTACCAATTCAATGACCGCTAACCATATATCAACCTGGACTATTCCCGCGTTTCTAATCCTTAGAAATGCCAACATCAATTGTGTGCAATTACCTTCCAATCTACTGACACATTTAACGGGATTTTTAAGATTTACTCTTATCCAAAATGCACCTCAATTATTCAAAGTTAATTACAGAGCAAACAAAGCGCTGTAATAGCCTGAAAATTGCATCATTGTGATGTTACTTCTTCCAGTTGTACGTTTCTTATCCGGGTCATAAGAGTATGATATTGACAGCTTACTTAAATAACCGTTTGCAGTTCTCGATGTCGAAACCTGAAAACCGACGAAAGTATTTTAAATTTAATTGTCCGAAAGGCGGCGAGTGTTGAAAGAAAACTAAATACGACGGGAACGTAAGACAAGAAGTAACTACCAAAACTAAAATCCTTTATTGTATAATATAAATAGCAATAGTAGAAAAATGCCACAATTTACAGCATAACATCAAGTAAAGTTTTTGTAAAATAAAAGAACATCAATATGTTGATGCGTCAGATGTTGAAGTTAAAATGAATACACCTTCCTCTCCATTTGTTGAACATATCATTCATATATTTTTCAGTTAAACTGAATCATCAACGCAATGTATTTAGTTTGATTGCTTCTTACATAATCTTTTAAATGCTAATAAAATAAATGTTAATTAAGAATGATGACGCACGTAAAGAACATCCATGGGATATCCAAGTAATACGTCAGCCCAACTTATAGTTATCGACGTCACGTTTTATTTAGTAAGTTCATTGGTATAAAGACTAACACATCACACACCATCCGCATTCTACAAGAGGTCATAAATGTTACGCAGGAGTGATAATAACACGGAGTACGATGACACAATAGTGAGAGACAAAAAGGAAATACTTGGGTATATTTATTCAAGTAGGCAAATAAGGAATTATAGAGACAATGTAGGAAGTCACTAAAAATTGAATCGCAAAGGTGAAAAGTTAGCATGAAGATGGGGCGGGGCTTTGGACTGGTGCCGCGGTATTTCTCTCGCGTTTTTCACTATAACCGGGGCTATTAAGTCGATTTTGAAAGTTAGTGAGAATTCTTGGACACAAATAAGTATTATAATTTGCAAAACTATAAGCTGTTCGGAAAAATGCAAGCTTCGCGGCAACGTAAGAAATTGAACTTTTAGTGTGCTATAATTGATAAATGGTAGTACCATTTAGCCATATCGGTTTCAAACATAGTTAAATATCGTTTTGCATATGAGACCCTTTCAGTTGGGTCATTCGTTCCGAAAATGAATCTTGATTTTGAACAAGTAGTTTAAAATTTTCTTATTAACTGAGATGCGGCCATGTATCTATCGGTGAATTCAATTTCGATGGTTACGGGCCTGAGTCAGAATACGTAGTACGTCAATTCTTCATCGCTTCAAACGTTAAATTATTAAAACCTCAATGGTTTTGTACGAATATATATGATTTAACTAATCAAATGGTGCCCGTCCATTATGAATTAAAAATGGCTAAAATTCGGAGACGAGGGATATAAAATTCAACGTGTCAAGCTCCCGCATACTTGATTTTAAGCATATTTTGGCACATGTAGTTCGATTCCATTCCTATCATAGCTTACAATCAGTGTTGAGTTCTTAATTATTTCATGAGATGTATTTCAATAGAAGGAAAGATTGATTGATAAAATGATTGACACTCCACAGCAGCCTGACACTTCCTTTTCAGTTTTTCTGTAATAGTGAATATTTTAGGCGACCAGTCCTTGCCGTCGTCATTCAATATCGTTATTTATGCCGATGATTGTGGGGTTTTGATTTGCAGTAGCACCCATTCCTAGACATAGCGGCGCATATATTAATTACGAATGAAAGATTGGATATAATATTCCGTGATATATTCTACACTCGTATCTAGTGGACTGAGCCTTACATACATATACAAATTCATACTGCTGCAGTAAATTTCTTGTCTGAACCAAATCAGTCAAGTTGTAGCATATCGACAATGAAAATGAGGCTTACGATATTGTTGTTCCAAGAGATTCTCAAGATCCAGGGAATCTCCAAACGGCAAAGATTGCAAAAAAGTAGTGGCCTAATTTCCATTTATCGCTATGTAGCAGACGGGGCAACATATATGCCGTATCGATGGGACCCAATTGCACGCAAATTTACTATAAAATCATATTCAGTCAGATACATTCCCATCGTTTTATTTCTTGAGCTAAGCCTCTTTCTTTGTTCATTTCTGTCCGTTTTTCGCTGTGTTGATAGGACGCCTGAAAACGCTGTCATGCATATATTCTGGGCTTTGGCCTATCTTAGCTTCTGCTACGTCATCTATTTCCATTACTCATCATGCAAAAATTTGTGCAATTTCCTTAACGCCGCTTTAAACTCCTGCACGATAGACTTTAATACTTCTCCTGTTCAAACAGAGAATGTACTTTCCCGGGATTTGTCAATATTCCGAATATTTTGCACCCTAGTGCGTTGGTCGATATTAAGCGTTGGTACGTCGTCTGCAATAATAGCCGTTATAGCACCCAAATCCGGATATAACCCATTTGAAGTAATTGACGACTTATTAGAGTGCGATTTAGATAAAAGATCGATTTCCCTATTACTATATCGACTGATCCAGTTCTGTGTTATCTGGACTGGCCAAAATTTCTTTTTCCCGGTTACCCACGTTTTGATTATCGGGAACATGTTTTTTGCGTTTACTTTTCTTAGAGACTCGCTCAACGACTTGCTTTCTAGGTAAGAATGCAAAAATTAAAATCCCGTGTTATCAGACACCGGGACCCGTAAGAATTTCCACACCTGTATATTCTTAAAAAGTAATTTAACTTTTAGCGTTTTTTAAAACAATTTTTGCAGATCTGAGCCACTTGAATATTGCCGTGGATACAGAAGAGTACAAATATTTAGCACATATTTGAACTCATTCCAGGCCAGGTCAATGATGAATTTTGTCGTTGTGTACACATCATTTATGAGTATAGCCTGCCTGTACCTATTCATCCAGTTCATCGGCCAAGATGGATCTTTAATTCTGGCCCTCTTCTTTTTACTTGTCCTTATCGACGTCGTATTAATTAATTTCTTGGTCATCGGATATGCCGCAAAAGTGCACTCGACCTCAATTAGCATCAGGGAAGCCGTATTTCGAAATAATTTACTTCCGCAGACAGCAGCTATTGCAAATATCGCAAAACATGATGCAAAGGTGTCGGCACGAGGCGACAAAATGTTTTTAAGGAAACATTTGAGGTCTTGGTCTCGACTCAAGGTTCATTTTTTTGCGGGAAACTATTTTGAAAACACGACGCCGCCAAATATACAAGAATTTTCCATTGACTGCACAATCAATCTGCTACTTATTAAATAGTGATTGCTGTAATCCAAATCTAATGACATGATGTAACTCATTTTTAAGAATTCAAAGATCTCGACAAAAAATGCAAATAATTACTCAATTAAATACACACATTACATAGGTTAAATACCGTTCCATCTTTTCACCATAATTTATTATTCTAATTTATTATCGTAATCCTGCACAACTGTAAGCCGATAACTCTGGTGAACGCCAAAATGGGATTCATCCACATTTGTGATCGTCGTCGTACTCTTCCATACCCGTCAATTTTACTGATGTCTACTTAGCATCATCTTCCGGTTCCACCTCCTCCAATTCAGTATACGCCAATGCTGGTGCATATTCAGTCTTCTATGGAATTTGGGGAGTATGGCAATATATACATGAGGGGTGAGGAGTGTAGGTAACAAAGATAAAATAGCTTGCTCATGACGAGTAATTTCATATACGAACTTCCACAAAACACCACGATTTACACTCCTGCAACAATCACTCCCAACCTCACAATTTTTACTGCACAACGCGCATTACCTATCTGAAGCATTCATGCCCGAAGAAACTTTGATGTTTGCATATAACGGTGTAGAACTACAAATATGACTCAACTAGCGAAACGTTTTTAAGACATAAGAGTAATCTTGGAAGAAAACTGTGCGTAATACATTTTTTGTGAATTTCTTATTTCCAGACGACTGGGTACTAATACATTTCTCTAATAAAGTGTGTGACTCCATGAATGTTTTATTTGGTATGTAACAATCCTACCTATATTTTTTCAAATAGATTCATTAGTGAAAAAAGTAAATCTTTGCTTAAACCAAAGCTGTCTACTTATCTTACTAAATCTTTGTTAACGCGTTAAGGAGTGTAATAAATAATAATCGGTTGAAAGTTACACGGAAGGAGGATCCTCATCTAATGGAATGAAATGCTGCGGGACTGCACAAAAACAATTGTCGTCGCATTTCTAACGTAACTAGTACACAGCACACTTGATTAAGATAGGTAAAATTGATAACTATGCCTCAGATAATTTTACCAGTCTGGAGTGTAAGCTTTATGAAATTAGGTTTTTAAATTCCACGACTTGTCTCCTGTTGCAAAGAAAGAGATGCCAATGTCTGTTTTATTGATATGTAACATTTTTACGTGCGGTTGTACGTACATTAAACATACGGGCAGTTTTCTCCTTCCTGTCGTCTAAGCACATTACCAATTCGTTGTCTAAGCCAATACTGTTCTCTCGTACGCTCGTTTGTTATATACCATAATTGAGTTACGGTAACTCAGTTACCTGACGTATCAACATCAAACCATATTTTGCCTCAGCTGCGACCAATATCCATGGGCATAATGACACATTACAATTTTTTACAATTTTTTATATTTATGATTAAGATAGAAGTCATACAAACAAAAGCCTGCAGCGATGCAGTTAATTTACTTGCAGTTTTGGAACAAGCTCTTCATTCCAATCAATGCTTGGTTGTGTTTTTAGAAATATAAGTTCAAAATAAGAGAAATGCGCTTGGTTTTCAACAAAAAATAAAGTGATGGGGTTAATGCCAGCTTAAACAAAATAGACAAACGGATAAACATTACTTGTATATACCTCAGTGAATAAAAGACAAAAACGCGTCGACATTAAATGCGAATATGATAATTAAATTGTGATTTATGCAGGAAGACATTTTTCGTAATGGCGACATTTCAGAAAGACTACGACAATGTTCAGGTTCATAATCTAATCCATGCTATTCAACTGATTAGAGCACTGGACATTACCGATGAAACGATTGAACTGTTACTCTCCAAATAATTCGTAGAAGTAAATGTTCAGTTGATGCAGGCGAATTCTGTCAAAGTTTACTATCAGTAATAAATGCGAAATATGTAATTATATTTACAACTAGCATGCATGCATTGATCGAATTTTTTCCTGTGAGTTACAATAGAAGTGGAAGAAACCAAATGCAATCAACTTGGAGCTCTCAAAGTGAAGCAAAAAATAATCTGGAAACATTTTCCAATGTTCTGCTGTTCATCCAAGTTGAAGATGACCATATGAAGATTTTTAATTTATCTACTTGCAAATGACATTGAAATTTATTCAGCGAAAACTGAAAACTGACTACAACTGGAGGGGGATATTTTGGTTTTGATTTTAACAATGACCTCTGAAGGTCAAAGTCTGTTACTTTCCGAATTTATATTTCATCAATAGCATAATGCCGTGAAGGGAAAAATTATGAAAACTGTTGGTTTCAATTTATTGTAGATTGCTGGACCTCAGTTGGTATGTTTTATGAATACGTTTTAATCACATGACACATCTTGGATTCCATCCGATATTTCTTAACAAATATAATTTATAAACGCTTGAAACATTATCCCTTCATCTTTTTTCAAGTATTTTTTAAATAAAATGATCGTAGGTAAGAAACCTAACAAATAAGAATCCGTATCTTGAAAATGCGGCGCATAATCCAAATCCTCCTACGTGACTATCGAGTGTATGTTTTGTCGAAGAGATTGATGTTTTTAAAACATTATTTCGCTTAATTTTTTACGATACTCGTGTAATAAATACATATTCTGCTGCCGGCAATATATTGGTAGGATTTACTTCCATATAACTGAACATTTGTATCTACGATTAGTTTACGCAGGCAAGGTTATGGTCTGAGCGGCTTAGATGGTGATTATTTTTGGATTGTCTCTTGAGTTAGTTGATGAATGGTATTTTATATACAATCGGAATCCCACAGTTGTCTCTAAAGATTGCCTATGCTTACCATGTGCGTAAAACAAGAAATATCAAGTTCAATAAATCTAAACTTACGTTACATTTTTAGACTTGATTTTGTCGTTTTTTGTCCTTTATCAATATAAGCACAAAGTTATCAAAATCTACTCATTTGCCAATTCATTTTTTGTCAAGGTGTCGTAAAAAGTCCATCTCGTTATTTTTGTTAAATGACGGACACATTTCATTTAATGTAAAGTTGCTTCAATGAACAGAATAATCTCAATGTTTGAAATTATAACAGTACATAAATCAATAAATTCATTTTCATCAATTTCCAAATTGACTACCAATGCCAATTTAAATTATTTAGGAATGATTTCGATTGAAATTGTTGGAATACAACATTATCATAAAATCCAACATTTGCAAAGAATGTGTTCCAAATTGTCGCTTTTCCGGTCTCGTCTTATGACTAAATCGATAAATTAGCATGTCAGGACGAATATTGAATGCGTACAAAAAGTATGCTTCACTGATGCAATTAGCCTTTAGCACATACCATGCAAAAACTTTACCGGTAAACTGAAAGAAATTCTCGTTCTGATACAACAGCTGAGGTTAAGTGAATGAGAAGACAAAAACGATCTACTGTTCTACCAAGAATTAAATATTGCGGATACACTTTTACGTTAAGTATTTAAGAAACCATATCTCTCATTATTGTACCAATTATCATGTTCTTTATGGTGACCTTGTTGTTAATAAAGGTGCGCTTTCATTTTTGCCATTGACGGTTTTGTAGATTATGCAATCTGATGCAAGTCGAATTGTAGTTACCAGTGACCTGTGCTGCTATATGTACTCACAATCACATATATCCTCACTATGACGTTGAACTTCATCCGTTGATAATCCAACAAAACAGCATTACTTACATTTTTCGGCTGTGGTCTTCTAATTATTAATATGTTTTCCTACTAATTTAGTAAACTCCACTGTCATCCCTGTTTGCAAATTTACGAAATAAGTAAATAAGTTTCGTGGCAGTTCAAAATATACATGCACTCCGTGACACTATATTCCTTGCAATATGACGTCTTGGAATAGAAAAGTGCATCCCTAAAGAAAGAATCGAGCAAACTATCAATTTTATGCTCCAACTGAATGCACTGTTATCAATCAAATATTGCGTCGTAAAAGTTTAAACTATACAGATTAGGTCAGCAACTCTTGCGGAAACTAGGATGGATGATACATTAAGTATTACTCAAAGTATACTCAAAGACTCTTGGTTTTGTGCCACTGCTGTTGGGCATCTTTGTTTACACAGAAATCGCAGAACGAATGCATAAATAATTAATGTCGAATTTGTGAAACAATTATCTGTACCAATAAAATTATTGAACCCATATAACGGTAACACGAATTTACAGATTTCACCCAAAATATTTGATGGTCCAGGCTAACGTAGCATAAAAGTACTGTTGTCAGCGGAACAAAACGATCACACCCAAAGGTTGTGTGGCAAGTTTTTAATTTGTCTAATTTGTGCTCTGATGAGTTGGGCTCGGCTTTGTTAAATAATCGTCTTGATTATTTGGTTGTTATAAGAGCAATACGACGCCCGTTCATTTATTCAATCGGCTTATTTCTGAACAAACGCTCGGTCTTTGAAATACTTGAGTGCCTTCATAGTGTTAGAGGAGCAACTGATTCATTAAATTAAGAAAGGTCAACAAGACTGAATTGTTTTATGGTTTTTCTGTGAATATTTACAAGTTAACAAGAATGTGGTGTCAACCTTGAAAGAACAAAAAATGTTCTAAAATCGTGTGCCAAATACAAAGACATTAGAGTAGACAAACGGTGGAAAAGCCTTCGTCTTTTAATATCAGAAGTATCTTCCCGAAAGAACCGCGATCCTTCCAGACATTTATATTCAACAGTTCTCCTCAAATCCGGAACGCCCCGCCAAACGTTTTTCGTAAACGAAAATATTTCGTTTTTCTAGATTCAATGTGTGCTTGTAAACCCATCGGTACAATAATTTATCCACAAAAAGGTTCCAAACTACGATTAGGGTTAAAAAATGATGAAAACATCTCGCAACAGATCGACTGTAGAAAACGATGTATTTATACTTCCTATCATCATCCATTTTGTTAACTAAACACTCTTTTCCTTCTTTGTCTACAGAATCCTTAAATGAGCCGTTTCAGTATATCCCCTATGAATTACGTTTCCTGCCGACCTGTTCTGCTATTAATATTTTAAATCCGAAAACCGACATTGCGACGTATAAGTATGCATGTGAAACTGTTGGAAAGTTTCTCTCATGGGAATCCCAATTTTTTCCTATTCCGTTGTTTTCCAGCTAGGCAAGGGAAAGCTAGTACTTCCGCCATTCCACTCACCCCTCGAATAACATTCTGTAACAGTAGGACTGGAATTCGAAAAAACCTCTTTATTTAATTTGAATGTTTCCTGAATCATCTACGTCTCAAATATATTTTGTTGGAAGAATTTCTTTGAAACGTTAGATACTATATTTCTACGCTTTTTGGCCAACGTTTAGCATGACGAATATTCTGAAGACTCTGAATGAAATAAAACAAATGCTAATTAAGGTTGGTTACTTATGCAATCATTACTAACGACCCAAATATCCCTCAGCATAATTTAAATAATTTCTAAGAACATCTGTGCATCTAAAGCATCGTCATACATTGTCTCAGCACAATTTATATTAATCGGCGTCAGAGTTTATTTAGAACGTTTATAAATGGACAAAACTTAGCAAATCGTCTTGTCACTCACTTTTCAACATGGGAAAATACGCAGGAATGATAATAATAATTAGTGCTCGTTACCGCGATAGTGATTTGAAAACAAGAAAAAATCATTTGTGTGTCTTTAAGGAGGCTAATAAAGAAATTTTGAAATAAGGAAAGAAGTTTCCTTTACTCCCGACTATCCTCAACCGATTAAGCTAATTGTTGTTGAAGAGAAATGGAGGGAAGGGAAAGCTTCATATACTTTTAAGAGCAATACGAGCGTGAGGAGAAAGTGAATTGTGGAATGGGAGAATGCATAAGTCGGCATACATGTTTATCCTCGAGTTGGAAATTTCTGCACGAGTGATGCACCTAATAAATATTACATCCGGGGGTAAACATCATTAGAGGAAATAATGAATGTCCGACAATTGAAAGTTGCACTGGAACCACCAGTCAGACAGGACGGTGGACATCATCATAACTTTCATAAAAAGAGTAACCATGAATATACATATATGTACATTATGTACAGTACATATGCATGACTACACTGGCTTTTCCCTATTCGGGCAAAATAATGGTTTATATGCGTTCGTATCAATAGCTCATATGTGGCATATAAATAATCTTCCTTCCTGAAATTCCCATCGGATTAGAAGCATTCAGACGCTTGGATCATATTGAAGCAAATAAAATTTTACCAATACTCGTTTCTAATTAATCAAAATATTTTTCTTTTCATTATACCCACAGCGGTTACTCATTTAGTTCGCAAATTAACAGCCACTCGAATAAGCCACCGGCCAAACTGCAATGAAATATGAAACGTTTTGAGCAAGATTTATACTAATCGGCGTCGCCTAGGACTCCAAAGTTACGCTATTTATTATTGATCATTGCTCGTCAGCTCCTGAGAGTGTGACGATGCAGCTGTTACATAAGGCGGCTTCAGTCGTTCATCGTCTTGAAAACATTTTGGTACACGATGTAATCTTTCACATGCAGCAGAACGAAAATATTATACATTATTGGTCTAAGTAACCTACCAACTCTCCCGGGTCGGGGATTCATAAATTTTAAGCAGCCAATCAGCTTCCAGCTCAGCTCTCTAGCAAGCTTGAACTTGAATCAGCTGTCTCTGCCGTTCAACACAGGGATGGAAGCTGATTGGCTGCTCAAAATTTATGAATTCCCGACCCGGGAGAGTTGGTAGGTTACTTAGACCATTAGTACACATCAAACGCAAATAATCATGTACCACACCCTTCAATTCAGTACCCGGCATGACCAAACCAAGACGAGTATTACCTCACAATAGTAAAGATTTCCAATGGTTGTAGAAAGCATAGTTGACGTCATCATCATGTGCTCGCCAAAACATTTTAACGCCAGGAAAATCATTGTCTATTAAGATAATCAGGAATGGTGTCAGCCTGATTGTCAACGTCGAGACAAGCGAATAATTAACTATTCGAGTGCATATTATGCGTCAATAAAATTCATTTACGTAGAAGCCATCCTCTACTAGTGAACAATCTTGAAAGGAAATTGTAAAACGCCAAACTCATTGCAGCAGTGAGTTTGGCGTTTTTCAATTTTCTTTCATCGTTTTAAAATATATGGTATTTTGAGTTATTATTATCCAGACGCCGAGTACTGAAATACCGCAATTTGTGTCATTAACTGTAAGACAGATACTCCTCTTTGACGGCTGACTGAGTTAGGGGCTTAGTATTGATTTGGTAACCAAATTTTGGTTTGATATCAGATTGAGGTCCCTGCCGAGCTAAAATGAAGATTAAATTTACAATTTGAGTAATACGCCAAACTAACAACTATTTGTTGGACACGATTCAAGTTTTGTTAAAAAATATAAACAATGCATGCATATGACATGAAAGCAAGTGTGTAAAATATTATGTAATATCTTCAGGTTGATTAATATAAGTTACTTAGGTTCACCACGGAAACTTTACTTTATGTGTTAACACCCAATGGTAATGGACAATGACGACGCCGTAACTCGCAACTAGTACCAATAGAGAGATTTAGTGCTAAAGCAGATTGAACCTGCACATGCCTGAAGTTGGTAATGAAGGATGTAATTTGGTGTAATGGAAATTAATGTATTGCACAAAATGCATTTCTTAAATATGAGAATGCATCCTTGCGCGGTACCCTGTCTGGAGCACAGAGAATTATCAAACATGTGAACCGTTTAATTTTGGTCCAGTTCTTGCAATTCGGAATTGTTGTTCGAATTTCGACAATGGTGTTTAAATTTGAAATCAGTGGAACGCTTTCCAGACTTATTCGAGCCTAATGCATAAGACGTGTTTTTCAAATGGTTGCAGATTACATTCCCATTTTAAGACGTCGAAAACATCTATAATTTCTTGAAGATCCGTTAAAGCGTCGCTAGAGATAAAGAAATCATTTCGATGGATCTTAGAGAGAGAAATATGACTCATCGTGTGTTTAAAGACACCAAACCAAAACGCAATAAATATTACTTGCCAAAGTGATTAAATTAGTTGATGAAACTTCTTCCGGATAAAGATTGAACTAGAATCTAGAACTAGAATTCGAATTTGGAATTATGAACCTTGCTTTATTTATCCAATGCGAACTAAGTTCGGGTTACTGTCAGAGCACAATTTGGTTTTTACAAACACTTTGCACCACCATGCACCATTAGAGTCAATAAGCCGGAAAATATCGTTCGACATAATGTTGCACTGTATGGTTTAGTTTATAATTCTAGTTAAGTGCCGGAATACAAGGGTATAACGTGTGTTTGGACGAAAATGCCTCACATTCAACTGAATTCACTTTCTCTTGCAAAGCTTAAAATCAACTGAGCAGCAATCAATCTATGAGAATTCATCTGAACGTTTCGTTATTAGAAGTAGTCGGAAAACAGGTGGACTTTAAATACGTCTCAATCTTTTCTTTTGGTTGACTATATGCAATTATTTGATTTCCATTACTTAGTCATCCAATTCTGTTGAATTTATGAAGTTGTTTCTATAAACAGAGATTTATTTCAATATGCACAGCAACGAACATATACAATGACATAATTTGCACTTGTATAAATGATTCATGCACTTTCTGTGGAATAAAAATAGCATCAGCTTCAATATACATAAACAGATGAATATAAACGTGTAACACAGACTAGAAATTAGGCAAGCGCAAATCATTGTTAACTTGAAAACAATGTTGCTATGTACGAGGAATCTATCTTTGAGTGCAACAGAATGGATGCAGACTTGCAGAAGGCGATATGTGTATTTATTATACAGAAATTGTCACTTTCATGTGTAATACTTTCACTGCAATAATCTAGGACGGTTTCCTTTTTCATTTTAATCAGAGCGGAAATTAAAATATTTAAGGGAACAGTGTCAGCAAACCTTAGTTGATAAACTATTATTATGAACTTCCGGTAATTAATAAATTTCAATTGGAACCTAAAAAATAACGAAAATAAAAAAATATTTTCCCGTCAGCAGCAGGTTTCTCCCTCCACTTTGTCCATTCATAATTTCTTTGGTTGCTCATTACACGGATGTCTTGCATTGGACACTGCGGCCATGTTTGATAGAGGTTGAATGCAAAATGAGATACATAAATACATCAATCCTCTTGTAAACCTTGACGACTATCACAGGCGAACGATCACTCACGAGCATTTAATTTACGACTAGGTTAACCTTGAGGCAAGATTGTTTTAATTTCACATACCAGAATGTATAATTATTGAAGTGGGCAAATTACTGCATCTTCTTATCTTCTCTTTACCTGCACAATTCCTTTTCTTTTCTAGGCCTAAAAAGTTGTGTCTTGAACACGGATTGCCAATCTAATCCCGAACTTGTTTGTGTTCGATGTACAACTTACAAGTAGAGATGAAGGCCTTACACCTTTGTAAACCTTTGAGTATTAATTGTCCATTAGTAATTTGTTCACACGTGAAAAAAATACGTCAGAAACATTTTTCCTCCCGAAAACCCCATCAATTTCTGACTGATATCAGTCCAATGAAGAGGCCAATCTGAACTTACATTTAAATGACAAGACTGTAATAATTATGAAATAGGAGGTGATTTAAGCCATTTAATGAGCTTTTATTCTTGCACTTACCGTTCATATTTAAGAGTAATTTGTTTAAAACAAACAGTGAAGTTAAATTGACTACTAAATTTACGTCATATTTTCTCTCTGTCCCAAAGGAAATATTTTGGGGGCAATTAGCTAATTACTGTCATAAATGAAGAACCTACCTACGCTTCTATTTACATATGGTTTCACTGATGACTTTCTAAGTACAACATGAATGAAATTTCATGGAGTAAAATATAATATTTGCTGAAATCGTGACCACAGTATCGTAACATAATGACATATCATTGTTATTCCATAATTCACGTCATAGACTTTAAGTTAACTAGAGTGACCACAGATGGTAGTTCTCTCACAATTTGTTTAACTTTACATTCTTCAATTTACTGCAAAACCCATTGCACAGGGACTTAGGTAACCTTGCAGCACTGGATAATAGAAAAGGCTGGAACAACTACTCAGATGGGGTCAGATAATCACTAAAATTTATGGTCATGAATAGGTGAGTAAAAACGCTGTATACAAAGCTTCTCGAGAATTGTTATGAAACTACATAACAATGTTCTTGTCTTGTTGTTTTACATCATCTCCATTGAAGTAATTTATTGGATTTTGGGGATCTCCAGTATTCCTACGCTGGTGAACTCTGGTCACTTAATGTTTGTTGGGCGGATAGAAAGAACTGAGGACAAGGTAAAAATATATATGTAACTATAATTATTATAGGCAATTATAAGTGAGACATTTTGAAGTTATGAATAAATTCAATTTGTAGCTGACTTGTCGGAGACATGCACTTTTGTATTTTTTAACACTCAGTTTGAATAATTTTATTTCAAGTTATGCTCCTGTCCAACAACGACCAACACCGCGAAATTCGAAAACTAACAATGCGTTCACAATATCTAAGATTTATGTTAAACAAGTTTTCCGCCAGAACTGTAGAATCGGCGTCATCATCGGCACACAATTTGGGTCAAAAAATTATTTTGAGTGCTGTTTATTCTCAGCGAAATTTGCTTTCTAATATTTCGAATTAGAAATTGTTTTGACCAAGCGACATATATACGTCGTATCAAATGATCGATTAACAAAGAGGAACAAGTACAGGAAAGCTATGACCAGATTCTTTATTAAAAATTGTCACTAATTTTATACTGTAAAATTATATATTATAAAACGTGTGATCATTTTTATTTCTTAATAGCCGACACTTGCAATTGATGAGCAACAAAACTCTCTTGAAAAGAAAATGGACTGCACCAAAACGTTATCACTTTTGGTGACCCTCTGCAGTAAAGAAAACAGCTTTACTTCTGCAAACAGTAAACGTGTCCACCCTGCACCCCGTTTTCAACAAACACACAACAACAACAACAATTTTCGACATTGGCATCCTTTCGTTCTTCGAAAGTAGTAAAAGTGGAGCGATATCGATGAAAACGACTTCAACGGGAAGGCGGAGTATATTTATCTGATTTTAACAATTCCCGTTCACCTCTCTATGACAGTTACCAAGACCATGTTTCATTGCATAGCATACCGCCGTCAATGGTAAATTATGAGAATTGTTCGTTTTAATTTAAACAGATAATTGGACAGGACCGTGCGCGGTTAACGAACATAATTTGGTCACATGAAACATCTATAATTCTATTCAATCATTCGCATTAAATACATATATAAACAACTCTTCGAAGTTTTCTCTTCCTCATTTATAATGTCACGTTCTACAACCAAGATTACTAAAGATAGGCAAACTTCTTAATAAATAATCTTCGTTCTGAAAATGTGTTGTTTAGAAGAACAAAAGCTAAATTGCAAACCAAAGACACGAAGATCCGAATATGTTAAAACTGAAAGCCGTCTTGATCATATTCGGCTCAACTTGAGCTGGTTTAAATTACACAAATAATGTGGAAATTTCAAATGTCCAAATTTTGGAAACGCATTATCCGAATCAATGCTACACGCATGCGTTTTCAAGGAAAAAGAAAACGTCAAGATTGTCTAACGAAAGCCACATTGCGTCTATAAAATGTGCATTAAATTTTTAAGCCTAGCCTGAAAATTATATCCAGTGAGGCGAGATATAATGCATGATATAATAAAACACTTTTATATAAAGTTTATCATCTAATTCCTTGAAACCATTATTCATATCGCCTCCCAAACCCAACGCTGAAATCGTTCCTGAAAGGAAAGCTAATGCTACCCAGTACACCTAAACAACACAGAGCTGAGCTGAGAACTGTACGATATACTGTAAGCACTGTGCAGAGAATCTGAAGATATAAAATGGTTGTATAAAATAATAAGTATCTTTGTCATCGGTCGTAAATATTGACAGGTAATGAATCAAACTATAAGAATTTAACCGTTTTCCCAGTTTCAAGATAAAGGTATACTTCATAATGTATTCTTATTCCATCGCAGGAAAGATGAAAACATCCATGAGTAGTAGCATTTTTGCATGGCGTGGCATAAACACCAATATTTTGAAAATTGGTTTTAAGTCAATTATTCCTGATTTCAGTTTGCAGCCACTTCTTCTGATTACTAAACCAATTACAAAAATTGTTGAAACAGTTCTGTTCCCATCTGTTTTCCCGTCACGTATTCCAATATTTAGGAGCACGGTTTAGAATAATACATTTATTTTCAGGATGAAGCTGTCGAAGTTTAATAATAATGTAAGTGTGAGTAACGAATAAATGTAAAGGTGAAAGGAGTGTCAGAAAACTGCAAACGTCATAAATAGTTTAAAATATACGTCGCCATTTAGCGAAGTGAGTGAAATTTACTAAAGATGCTTGCACCATATTCTTCGTCAGCAGGAGTTGCATCTCAGCTCTGTTTCCATTAGCGGCGGTAAAATGCATTAACATTCAGTCAAATGTATCTCATCGGCACTTTGCTGATGGAAATAAAACAATATCTAATCAACTTACCTCTATATCATGATAAATTAAAACCTGTTCAAGTTCACGGGAGAATAATCCCTTAAATTATTTACCTTGCAAGCGTTTGCTTTATTTGAAGGAGAAATCATTCATTACCTGCACAAAGTAGAATAAAGCAATCAAATAGTTTCCTACGCCTAAACATGTCAAAATTATACTCATCTGTCAATTTGTTCAATCACCGGTCGGTAGATTTTCGTTTTAACCTTAGTATTAGTTCTATTAGCAAAGGTTGCAAATAACTGAGCGGCGGTCTGGGCAGCACTTTAGTTAACTATTCATACCTATTGTGAAATTGGATTCCTTCAAGTAATTAAATGAACTACAATAAACTTTGTCGTCAAGTTGACTTCGCCACATCAGTGAAATGCGACGAAAAAATATTTGTAAGGCCCATTATTTCATTTTTATGCTGTGCGAGTTTTAAGAGAGGACAGCGATCACGCGGTTCCATATTATTCTCGACCCTTCCCTGAATTATCAGGTGTGTTTTATGATCGTCAGGAATGGAAAAATTTGGGAAGCGACAAGGTTTAATGGATTTAATCAAGGACAATAAGAATAGCCTATTATTGTACAATATATTGCAACTCAACTCAAGTAATAGTATTGATTTTTAAAATGCCTGCAAAGACACGTTTTCTGTAAAAAACAGTCATCTCGTCGGCCCCTCAATAGTGCAATTAATAGATGATATTAATGGGCAACATACAAAATTAATTTATTTCCAATTTCAAAATGGAAATGTGTCACAATTATTGTTTCTATCCGAATGCTAGTACTCAAGTGTTTACATGACCGCCTTTACCAATTTTTCTTGTTCTTGCGTCTTAATTTAAAACGCAGGTTGATTCGTTGTGGAAGGGTACTTAGGTGACTGAAAGGTAGGTTGGGATATAGATGGGAAAGTGTTTCATTTTTGTCATAATTCTTTCAATCTGATAGCTACTAACTGCAACGGACAAACTTTCTTGGGCAAGTTCACTTTTACGTAACCCGGAACAGTCAGAAAAGCATTAACTGCTGTTTACTGAATGATTACTCACACAAGAAATATGAAGTGCTACTGCTCAATAGTGAATTGCTTAAAACAATCGTGGAAAAACTTATTTTATTTAGTGAGTTATTTAAACTAATTCAACAGATTTTGCGTCCTTGGAGATCGCAGAGGTCGAAAAATTGAAGACATTTCGTCGTCTCCGTCTTTATTCCATCATTGCAAATACTTAGCAATTGCTTCAATTTTATTTGGCGATGAATCGATATATTTTAATGGATTCATTTGTTTGATTTTAGTAATTTACCTTAATCTGTCCCTTAAAGTTTCAGAGTCGTCATGTTTCATTCATACCTTAACGCCGTCCGGTAAAAGTTATGAAAGCTGATTGATTTAGCCTCACGCAGATCGGTTACTACTTGGCATGGGACTTCAATTGCTGAAACTAGATTAATAACAAATTAAGGATTGAAAAGAAATTTTTGAATCCAATCTTAGGATGCTATAAAACATTTCTAACCACATTGAATACAATTTTATATCAATATTGTTATTGGTGTAACTAAATACATATGTTGACGCGGCATCGCTGACGGTAATTGCTATTACTTTCGCGATATTTGTTTTTTTACAACTGTTCAGATGGGAAATACTTAATCAATACATATAATGACGATACAAACGCACTATTTTACTACTAGTTTACAATTCGTTAGTTAATCTATGCGGTACTGGCGCCAGTTTTAAACATTACGGACTTTATGGCTTATACATTTCGAGTGTGTGACATTTTGTTTTTTTCCATTTTTAACCTGCGTCCCCCCACAAATTCAAACGTTGTTGCGGCTACGTTCTGGCCTTACAGGTGGAAGAGTTTTTTTTGTTTCCCTAAGTATCATCAGACTCATCTATTGCAAGCGTTCATCGCTTATAAGCGAGACTTTTCCCAGAGGACGGCAATATTCTTGTGCGCCGTTCGTCTATACCAACAGAGTCATCACTTATACCGACGCATTATAATACCACCCTTAGAAAGAAAGTATCGATAAAAGTATGTTTAGAAAATACAGGTTATTTACGCTGAAAATACAAAGTATTACTCAAAACTCTGTTGAGGTTACCACGGCAAGTATCATCTGTCGCGAGTTTTAGAATGGACCTTGTCTCGAAGCCGAAGCTAAATTACATTTCTAAAATTGAACCTTTAATAATAAACAAAGTCACTGGAAAATACTAAGCATTAGAGACTACCCCCATTTATTGCGTCACTATACAATTTTACATACATATATAGTTTATTCTCACATGTGATGACTTTCTTGACGGTCGAAATAGCTTATCTCTTCAATATATTTTACAAGTAATTTTTAATCGCCGTTATTTCATTGTCAAATATTAACATTTTAATACGCCGACATTGGATTATCCAGCCTTACGAATTTATTCAAAGCATCAGGTCATTGCTGAACTTTGAAGGTAGGTAGACATGATATTACGAGATAATGTAGCTAGCAGGTGCAGACAAATATTAAAATTGCAATTTGCAAATGTAATTCTGTAAAATTTACTCTGAAACTCGAACAAATTAAGTAGCCAATTTCATTTGATTTGCAGTTCCATGCGATTTGTATATTCACATCATCCCAACTCTTTACATGATATAATTTTTAGCGGTTAAAGTAACCACATGAAATTGTTTTCTGCTTGCTGCCACAATCCATTTCCAAGTGGATACTCGCAGCAGAGAAATGCGGGAATTGATGAATGTCACCGTGCGCCATAAAGTCATATATTTACATTTTCTGCCTGCGTAAAGGAAACTTTTATGAGGACGGGAAATGGAAAGTTTGTCCAAGTTGTGACGTAACCGCTGTGTCCTATTATCATCCTTTGATCACCACATCTCACGGTGCGCCTGCATTTAATGAACTTTCACAGCTTAAAATCAAGTGCAACTGAATATCCCCCAGAGTATTCGATGGGATACGCATTCGCAAGTCATTTATTTGAAGTGAAATGGAAAGAAAATAATAAAATAAAATTGTGGCGGCGATATAATTGAGAAATTGTACCTGTATTGAAGCACATTCCATTCCATTCAAATAATAAACCATGCTTGTACATAGAACCGACGAGTTTGTGATAAAAGTCTAATTACGCCAACATTAGTCAGCTGCAGAATATTATATAAAATTACAGGATTACAGTTACTGATCCAATCCTTTCGGCATGGTAATCACCACGAAAAAAATCTAGGTAGTACATCTCCTAGTTTTTTTTCAATTTCGTACATTTTATATGAAAAAAATGGATTTCAAATTTCGTAATTCACCAACTTCTCGCCTACAGACAACGTCCCACAAGTGATGCGGAAAAGATGATTTTGTTCTCATGATGCTGTTTTGGCCGTCAGGTTGACGCAAAGATTCTCCTATCGTCAATCAATAAATATTTGTTGGATTTAACAAATAATAAAATAGATTGATAACAAGGATATTAGAATGTTCTATGGCAGTTTGACGACCAAAATACGAAGTGGGGGATAAAATCAAACTTTTTCGGAATCATTTGTGGGACGTTGTCTGTATGCGAGCAATTGGTGAATTACGAAATTTGATATCCATTTTTTATGTAAAATGTACGAAATTGAAAAAAACTAGGAGATATACTTTAGATTGGTTCGTGGTGATTACGATGCAAAAAAGAATGGGTCAGTTACTGCAATCCTGTTGGCGGTACAGGCGATCTGCTGCGACCACTTTTTCGGACTGTTTGACCCTTATTGCGTCTACAAGTGAGGCCAAAGGTCAAAACAA
Source organism: Sinella curviseta (assembly GCA_004115045.4). Taxonomy (NCBI): domain Eukaryota; kingdom Metazoa; phylum Arthropoda; class Collembola; order Entomobryomorpha; family Entomobryidae; genus Sinella; species Sinella curviseta. The sequence goes on along the minus strand of CM023199.3, from coordinate 1,362,300 downwards.
GTATTCAATCAGTTCGTACGTATAAATGCTATAATCCCGGATGGAATGCGAATAGTTTCTAGTGTGGCCGGAAAATACCTTACGGTTATCCAAATACCTCCTCTATTATGATATATGCCATATTAATAAAAGATATTTCAGAACTCGACAAATTCTTGCAGCGGAAATATTATAACATTACTCTGGATAAAGTTACAATGTTTTGCAGCCAACATTCTCGCCACATCTCAATACGGCGTTTTTGTATCGCTGCATCTTATTATCAATATGCACTACCAATAATTCAAAAAACTGTTCATATGCGGAGCACAGGCACGCGCTCGTCCAATATTTCCAAATGTAAATTCATTTTACACATTAGGGGAACGATAAGTAAAGACATGGAAAGTTTGACACATTTTCTCCGGACGAAAATAAATTTTCTCCGACCATGTTTAACTAATACTACTACATTTGTTGTACCTTTCTGCTACTACCTAGTGTTTTTATGGCCTATTTAACAGTTTCCAAATTACGTGTCACCAAAATCTACATTTGCTGATAAAAAGTCCTTTAAAATCGTGATTTTTGTCAAGGATTTTGGTTTTTCTCAAGAAATTGTCTCCTGCTACAGCCGCGCATGTTTTCTATGCCTGGATAAGTACAAACCTTATGTCAGTCCAAACGCTCCAACAGAACAAATCTAATGACAAACCAAACGTTTTTAGGTATTTCAAATTAAAAGTTTGCGTCCAGGTCAAAAGGAATTCACAATAAACAGAATCGATGTTGAATTGATATCAATTATTTTACTTCATCTATGCTCATTGTCACATGTCAGCGCATGACAAAACGGAAAGAATAATCTGGCTATTTCAAAAGACTAAAATAATGTACCTGACTTGCAGCATTCTTCCGGCAGGTTGGCGAGAACATGACAGGTGTCAAATTTCAGGAGATTAAGAAGTAAAAACAGTTTGGAGCTACTATTTTTGTTATCAGCAGGCTCCGTTAAGATTTTTTGGAAAGCGGAATATTCGTGTCCGATAACAAATAATACGCCATTTCCAATTCAGTGGTACTAATTTCCGAGCCGCAACCCTCATTTTGATTGAATTATGGTGTCCAAAACTTGAAGGTAAACCTGTTCTTACTTTCGTCCTTTACTAATTATTTGCATGCTACGAAGTAAGTCTTTAATTTACTACTTGCAATATAGTGAACCGAAACACCACGAAATCGTGAAAAACGTTAAGAAGGAAACCAGTTTTTTTCACTAACACACTTTTAAAATATTAAATAACTACATCCGCATGGGGTTTCCGTTGAAACTCCTTAAAATTCAAACTCCGCTCCCATAATGGAAAACATTTTCGTTCTGTCGAACAAACTCTTAAAAGAAATACGTAAGCATTCGATCAAGTTCGACTGAAAATCCTCTGAGATTTTGTTTGGAGAATACCGTAACGACACGGACATTGTTACAAGAAACGCAACGATGATATGATAGCGTGTGAAAAAATAGAACTAACCATTTCAATTGTCACTTTGCTGCCATCTAGTTGTTATTGCAGCCTCATCGATTTAAAAAATAAACAGATTCCTTATACGCATGTAATTCACTACTCGAAATAAACAACATAAATCATTATGAAGGTGAGGATACAGATTGAGAGCAAATTTAGATCTCCACTATGTCACATGGCGTCACTATAAATCACTGACGAATATTGTAGCCCTAAATTAAGGATTTTTGTTGGATATTTAGCGGGTTTAGTGAACATATAATTAACTTGCATGTAGAGTCAGTGATTTGATTGAGATGGAATAATGTTCTTTATTTTCTTATAAACTTTGTGCGTGAGCGGCAACTGCGCTATAGCTTGATCGCTTAGTTTTGTCGTTTTGAAAAAAATATTTTGATTCACTTCATCACTGTCAATCATACAGTTGTCTAATTTCGAATGCGACATGCAACGAATCAATACCATGCTTAATAACGTGTACCAGTAACTCATATAAACATCCAGTCTAATAAAGAGTCATTTAACAACATTTTAATTGCAACTCTCTCGTTGTCCTACGTGCCAAGTTATTGCTAAAGTCAGTGATTATGCTCGCGATAACCAGAAATGCACAGATGAGGCAATCAAGAAACTGGCTATTCAGCAACTTGTTACAATGAATGTCTTAAAATTATTGATGAATTGCAATCTGGTCATCGGAATTATAACTGTAAACCAGTAATAACTGTAAATCTTTTGGGTTTTTATCAATGGATGCGGGTGCTAATAAATCTAATTGGTTCTGCGGTTGTTAAAAAAATGTTATTCGCAATAACAATTTTTGGTTCCCATTAATGAAAAATAAAATGGCAAGGACTCGTTGTTGTTATCCTTAGATTTTCAGAAAAAATACTTTAGAAATTGTTGCTGGGCTTTTATTTAACTTATCGTTGTGTAGTAGTATTTATATCTACATATGTTAAATCTTATATGGTACTTAATTCACCAAAATGTATTTTTAAATCGCTAGTGCAAATCAAACCATGGGCATAATTCGGAGTTTGCTTTTCATTATACAACACCGGTTGGACCATCGTCTCCTCATCCACTGATGGCGGCCATAATACAAACCTCAGAACTCTTATGCAGATAAGTGGTTTCTGTCGGCTCTAGCAGAGTAACTTTTACTATAAGGACACGATAAACGACAAAATATACATGCCCCGAGAACACAAATGTACAATTCGGCCTTGATATGATTGTTATCTGAATATATTATGTAATTGTTGCTTTATCAAGACGCTCAATGCCACTTCAGAGTCTGAAGATGAGACTGCCTTGCAGGGAAAGATTTCAATACATTAGGATAAGCTAAAATTAACAAAGTTCTTACACCGTTTTTACACAAACGTTATTTGCAAGAATAAATTTATGCTAAACATTTTTTCCATGTATTTTTTCATTTTTCCATGTCATAATGGAGAAAATTATTTTATACTTGTAACATCATATACCCTGGTTTGTAACTATTGTAACCATAAAAATCACGTTCACATTTTATCTCTGAATCAACGTGAGACCGTAACAATGGATTTCTACTTTGTGACGCGGAGCCTTCGATAACAGATCTATTTGATAATCTAAGATGCTTTACTAATATTCAATAGTAGATTCAGAAGCAGAGAATTGTCACAACAACCATTGCATCCCATCGTTTGCATTAAATATATTAAATATATTTTCATACAAATATATGAATATATTTGGCATGATTATTTGGTGGATCATTTAAACTTTTAATTACATATGACCATATTGCGGCTTCAATTTAATATTACTCAGTATAGTAAAAGTAACTCTAATAAACAGGAACTACAAACCTTTTGTTTAAACGCTCACCTAGAAAGTAGATTCTTGTAACTGCATGAAAAGAACTACATTTATAATCTGTGTGTTATGTTCATAATTTCATTTCTGAGAAGACGGCAATAAATTGCTGGCATGTGGAACAGTGTCGTCGTCATGTGGAGACTTTATTTATGCATCAAAGTAAGATAAAGCGTCGCGTCGCAGTAGTAAAATATATAAACCTACTTCAAGCAATTATAAAATGTTATTTGCACACAACTCGTCTTCATGCTGCGCAAACCGTAAAAATTCTTACAAGTTCTGGATCTCGACATATATATTTTATTTGACAACTGCAGTAGGACGTCAGGGTTGGTCAGTTGGTCCAAATCACATCATCAAGTGGATTCCACTTACAAGGGAACGTCGTGAGGTGAAGGAAGCGTGGAGAGAAACGAGAATATGTATCAGAATCAGCTTTTTCTGCTGATTCAGAATATGTAAGCATTCTTCTGCGGAAATGAATTTCAGTGGGCTTCGTAAGGCGATTTATATTTGTAAAGCCGCTATGGGAAGCAGCATGAGGTTTCATGAAACGAATTCAAACGCCAATTTCTGATAATTTATAAAATATGGAGAATATGTATTTAAATTTAAAAATTTCTACTCGTATACAGAATCACATCTTGACGTTATAAGTTATTAGCTATGCGACAGCAACTTTTCCTTACACAATCATTCATAGTCCACCCAGACTCCAACATATATTTCTTCCTACGATATGCAACCACATTTTAGTAGTTTCTTTCCGTGGTTAAGGCCATCTACTTGTAAAAATCAAAATCAATACGGAATACTTTAGCTGAACTATAAGTCTTGCCACTTGTTTGCGGTTAATAGCCTTTTGATGTGCAAATTCTAGATGACTGTTTGTTAGAGTTAAAATGTATGAGTACACTATTGTTAGGATATTTAATTAGCGACTATTAGAAGCGTTTAGTATAAACCGTTAACTTTAAAGTTTTCTAAATCCCTTTTAAGAAGTGGGAGTTGTCGCTTGAATTCGATTCTCGAAATCCAACGCTGCTGTCTACAATGGTTTTGCAAATTCTGTCAATAAAGATCGCTTCATAAAACCCACTGAAATACATTTCCGCAGAGGAATGTTTAGATACTTTGAATCAGCAGAAAAAGCAGATTTTAGTGCATATTCCCGTTTTTCTCTACGCTTCCTTCACCTGACAACGTTCCCTTGTCAGGGTACTGCTGGAAAGACAAGAGACCGCCGACTAAGCTCAGGATTATTCACAATGTGTGGTATCCGCTCCATTCAATTGTCATCCGTAGTTTCCTACTTCACATGGTGCAATTGTACTAAAGCGAAGCAAAAAATGCAACAGAGAATACACGAGTAAGTCACGTCGGCATATGAGTCATGTTGTCTTGTTAAACAGAAAGATATCATGATAGAGTGCTGGTGAGTTATTCTGTATGATGTTGACACAAATTTCAGTTAAAGTACTGCACCCGTAACCGTAGCGACCAAAGTTCCCCTACCCTCCTTCGGAATTTTGGACAATGTTGCATAGATTAGACTTTACATTCATGGTAATGCACGCATAGAAAACATTGTTTTCAAGGTTTCATGTAAATCTTCATAAATCATAAATACAATGACGCCGATGAACACACTGTCGCTAAATGTGTGCTTTACTTGGTAATAGATAAGTCTCGCATTAAGGTTGCTGACTGACAATGGAAAAAAGTAGATGGAGTTGTTTCAAACAATTATACACTATAAAAGTAAACGTGCAATATTTTAGAAACTATGGTAAGCCGAATTCATATTAAAAGTTAAAATGATTTATATAGATTCCTTCGGACTGAACAGTAAATGATGAAAAAATGTTTTTTTGGGAAATTTTGTGAAAATAAATCTAGTTAAATTCTGATCTTTGCACTGATATAAATAAAATGTATTGAGTATTTTTATGTTTGATTGACTGAATCTCCAAAGACATAATGTCTTATTCAGATATAACTCTTGCAGTCCGCCAAACGTTTCACCCTCCCCTCCTGGCAACGGCAGTCTGGCTAGCGCCCTCACAGCGCTGCGCGTCTTCCGTCTCCACGGGTTACTCTTCCTCGAGTTCTGCTGAGGCTCACGGGGCTACAACAGTGTACATTGTCTGGTACGCGCTGCCCCATGAGCGGGGCTCCAAGCAGCAAAGCGCGAGTCGCAGTACACCTGCGTGAGCCACGAGCGAGTAGAGTCCTGCTGGGATGCGCGCTCCTCGCCGGCAGACTGAAGTAGCTTTATTCCTCTAGTTTTAAGACTGCACTAGCCCCTCGCTTAACGACGTCTTGACCAACTATACGATCTACCGAGCGACTCGGGACTAGGCCAGTGCTGGAACCATCTTATTGTAGGTCCTGGTAGCCAGCAGCCCACATCTGACGTCGCGGTGAAAGGGAAGGGAAGAGGTATCGATTCCGCGGCGACTGCGACAAGGCCGCCTGCGCAAGCGACATATCGGCACCGTACCGAGCTAGATAGTCATGTGCATACAGGCCTCGGCTCGGCAGACGGCTCTTCTTCACTCACTGTCGCTCCACTGCCGTGGGATGACAACCGCGGCGAGCACTCCTGTCCTGTGCGAGAAACAAGGACCCAGTGCACAGCGAACTATAGCGGGACACGCGGAAATAGGCGCGCAACAGGAGGGGTCGACGGCCAGTGCCCAAAGGCGGCAACGCCGTCGCCAACCGCACGGAGAAGCACCGAATGCGGAAAGGCATGGCAGGGGGAAAGGGCGCGGAGAGCGCGCAACGGAAAAGACACAGAACAGAGGGGAGCACAGGAAGAAGGGCGACGTCAGGCGAGCGAGCGAAAGGGGCAAGAGGAGGGGAGAAACACGAAGCCAAGGAAGTGAAAGAGGTGGGAAAGGAGGGGAGGGAAGGAGGATGGCGAAGCGGGACGGAACAAGGGCCTCCGGGGCGAGCGCAGCGTGCGTGTAGGGGGGGGCGTGAAATCGGAGACGGGCCAAGGGGGAGGGAAAACAAAGGAGTAATGAGGAGCAGGCGGCGACGAACAGCGCGGCAACAGGGCGTGCCAACTAGTGGGCCGGCCGGCGGGAATGCGGAAATGGCGTCGTTCCGCGGCGCGCTCTGCTAGACAGGGGGGGCAGGAAACCAAACCGGGGGGAGAACAACCAGCCAACGGTGGGATGGTGAGGACAAGCACAAGCAGGTTGGGTGGCGACTTCATGCTAACCGACAATGTGAGCGAGATGAATTGCCCGCCCCAAATTGAAAGTACCGTAGAACAACAATTCCACCGTGAAGTTGGTAAAAGATCACGGAGTCTGTCAAATAAAGCCTGAAATTGTCCTTTCTCAAGGCAATGAACGCAATCAGACACTCGCACCAGTATTCCGGGGACACACGTAGTTTGAGCTACTCTGTCGCAATTTAATTTTTTCAACTCAGCTGCAAACGCCCGTCTGAAGGTAAGTGCAACAGATTGAAAAAAATGCATAATATTTTACAGATTTTAACAGTCCTGTTAACCTTTTGCATGGCAGAGGATGACTCCGATAGTGATTTTAAAAGCATCGGTGCTACTTGTTATGGCAGTTTTACTGTTTTGCGGTCATGCTGACAATGTTTCAAAATCCACGAATGGAGCAGTGCTGCAGGCTACAGGAGCTAGGAGACTGCCGCCGGAATATCAGCACAGATCAATCAGGAGTTTGTCCAAAAAAACATCTTTGCGGTTCTGGCCAGCACGACGTAAGTACTGCCGATTTCTACTACTTCCAATGCCGAATGATTTTGAGCATCTCAACATTTTCAGCATAAGTGCAAACTTTAAATCGTGCCATTGGTTCTCACTAATGCCCACATTGTATCTGTTAGAAAGTGGCGGGGGTTCTGTTTCGTCGAAGACCGATGAAACCAAGGACTGTCCAACTGGCGAGATAAGGGTATGGAGTCAGGCTGAGAGGAAATATGTTTATATATGCCCTTCATCTGGTTAGACACGGACGAAACCAGGTACAATTATGACGTAATCTAATAAATAAATATACATAATATTTAAATGCACGGCGAATTAAAATTTATTATAAAGATTTACTAATAATGATGAAAACATTCGCTGTTACAGTTAGTACCTGTGGCTAGTCTCGTATCATACGTGTTTTTCAGAAACGAGTTTTATATTTACAAACAGTTGTGTTTATTGTGAAATGCAAACTACAAAGAAATTATGAGTTTTGAGACCGAAAATGGCAACTGTATATTATTGAGACACTTGGTGGATGGAGTACTTATGCGTCTAATATGTATATTGTCTAAATCAAATTAATTAATTGTCGAAATTTGCTTCATCTTTGATATACGACATTGAAAATATATTTTGTGGCACGGGGATAAAATAAAATAAATAAGTTACATTACATTAATAACATTTTCTATATTAAATTTTGAAATCATTTATTTTTCCCACTGAATAGCATTTAATTAAATAATGTCAAGATAAAGGAAGTATCAAAGAAATTCTATTTGCTAAGGCCCTCGTAATTGTTTGCTGGCAAATTGACAAACTGAACCACTCTTTCGTCAATAACAATCAACGCATACCAATTAGTTAATATCTTAGCTTCAATTTCCTGAACATGGTCGTTTGCTATAGAACTATAGGTTGGAATACTGTCCGAATTAAATTCTCTCTTTGAAAATACAATTACACAATTATAAATTGAATTTATTAAGCCACATGAAATTCTATTAAATAATGCACCAGTATTATTTTCTAAGACCTTACAGGCTAAAATCAGTAGTGAGGTTTGCTGCTGAAATAAGCCGATGAATGTAAATAAAGAATGTACACATTTAGTAGGCGCAAATGAGCATTAAAATTACGACTCGACTACTAAAGATATATTACAACTTATATTGTGTAAGGGTAAGGGTATAAAAAATCTCCGAATATGACCTTTAAATGTAAAATACATACAACTGCGCAACTGGTTTCCTGTTATGTATTTGGTTATAAATCATTTTGTGTGAAAATATATAGTTTGTTCTTAATCTATGGTAAATAGTACCCGGGCAGTTACATCACATGTTTGGCTTAACCGCCATTCAGTAATTATCGTCGCCTTTTTCAATTTAGTTCAAACTGAAGATCACAAACTCCTACTTATGTTTCATAAAATGCTAGTTAAAACCGTTATTACATAATGCATAACCGAGCAAACAAGGCAAGTGTCATGAGAATAAAAGTAGGTTATGATGTGCTGTTTAACCAAGATTTCTGTTCATACATGTTTTAATGGTTAAATTACTGTGCTGCATATGGTGTTACTTTGCTCCTCACTTAATATATTAAACTAATTGTCAGTTGAATATCTGTCTGAAGACGTAGGGTTAATTATGAAATACCATCTACTTTAGTCACCTAATAACAAATATAAATTTTGCCTCGCCTTAATTACCAGAATGGCATTGTAATTCGTGGAATTGGATAGTGTAAGCGGAAAACTTGCAAATCTCTTTAGAAAACAACAGCTGTGAATTCTTCGACACAATTTTTTAAAGTTATAGTTATAATGGGCTCCTGGGGGATGCCTATGATAATTTGATAGTAATAATAGGACCTCTTCCTCGGGAAACCCTTTTAAAGATATTGGTAACACTTCAGGATTTGGAAACTTTGGTTTCTGAAAACGCTAACGATATTAATTATCTCAATCTTCATCTATTAGTCCTGACAACGATAGACCATTCCTAACTAACAATCTTAATAGTCCAAGTCCCTACAATCTTTTAGTATATAAAACTTCTATTCAGCTAAGGGTTCTATTAAACGGCATCAAAATACTAGTTAAGAATGCTCATTGTGATAATCTGAAACAAGGTAATTCAAACTTTTATTTTTGAAGTACAACAGCCAGGGAGCTACATAGTGTTGCATTATTGTAAAGTGCTATGCAAAAATGCGTACCTTTGTTTAAAGTTATTAAGAAGAATACTTACAATTAGCTGTAATTTTTGACATTCTAATAATTGTAACGTATTATTTATTGGAAACATTGAGAGAGAAATGACAGCGGCAATGCTGACAATATATTATACATCAATCAAGAAAGCATGCTTTCGTCTTCGTCACATGCAAAAACTATGGAGGAAAATTATTTGCTACCTTCGATCAAGTTTGAAAAAATAAAAGGGAAGCTGTCTTAAGTTCAAGATATCACTTTCATGCATAGTGTTTGCATGTTAACGCTAAATTGTGAAATATTCACCTAGAAAATATTTTTTTTCAATGATGAAAATTCAATTCATAGTAACAATTTTTGGTAAATTTTAAGGTGAACTTTTGGAGTTATTTGAATTTCGAAAAAGTGAGAAAACCATATCTACATATATTGATGCTGTATCCAATGCTGAAAAGATTACGTTCCTATCTACAATAGTTTTTCCAGGAGAGCGTAGATGCCAATACAGTTTTTTCACGTGATTTTTGCCAAAATCCGAATTAGTTGGAATAGCAAGGCAAAACTGTGTTTGTATTCCCTTTATAGTAACATTTAATACACACTCATTCATAAATTGTTAACTTTCCAGAAAATTCTGACGAAGCGTGTCGAGTTGGCATATAGTTGTATGTATGCAAAATAATATTTAAAAAAATGGAAAAATTGGTAAAATGTCTGTTACAATTAATCAAGTGGTTTAAAATTGTTTAGAATGTCTCAACCCAATCATTCTAATGATTTAGCAGAGGTATGTGTTAAGTTAACGTTTTCATTTAACAAATACATAATGGTAAACAAACCCATGTGATTCCCTGTTCCCATGTTATTGGCATTTTTACATGCTCAATACTTTTCCCATGTATTTTCTCATATCATAATGGAGAAAATCATTTTTTACATATCAAAATATATGCCGTGGACTATTTTCGATCAATTAATCTTGCACCTATTAACTACCGGAAGCATGAAATGCTTGATAATGTAGTTATTGCGTTTTATTTGTTTGTCTGTCTGTGTCTTAAGTCGGTAAACACTATAACCTCTTTCTATAACAAATTTCTCAATTTCACATAGAACACGCTTCCGGTAATTTTTTAATTCGGGTTTACACCCGTCCTAGTTGTCATTGGATTGAACCGATCCAGTATAATAACGCAACAGAAGGTCTTTTTTGGGCCGACTACCTGATTTCCTTATTAATACTAAAGCAACCGCAAATTTGTAGTATTAGGCGTCGGAATTATTCATAAAATATTACATGGCTCAAAATTAATTGATGTTTAGCTGGTCCAATTTTTAGAATAATTTTCGAGTAGAAATTCTGACTAATTTAGGAAATAGCTAGTTTCTCCAAGTTAGAAAAAGATTCGAAACCAGAGTCCCAATATTAGCAGCTTAAATACGTCAATGGTTACCATTTTTATTTTCTTACTAGTCGTTAAGATAGCATCGAACTTATTTCATGTGCCAAATTGTTATTATTTCAATCATCTCCGATCATTTTACATTTTCCGATCATTACCCGAAATAGTGCGGCAGGTTACAATGTAGCTGATGTTCGAAACCAGTTTTGAATTTTATTTAAAGTAATTGTATTTTTTGCTAATTTGTTTAGTAGGCCTAATTAGATCGTACGTGGAAATTTTTACCAATGTCCCTGCGGCTCAACTTTTGCCAATGTCCCTGCTCCCGCAAAATGGCCCTTCTCTACATGACATGCTGAACAAATTTACCTTTTACGTTCAATATTGTTGATACGAATATTCAACCATTATGACAAATTTTGTTCGAGAAAATGAATATTTTGGTAACAATTTCGTCTTATTTGCTTCTAGTGTAAGGCCCAATTTCGTAACTTGTTAATTGATGCGTATTCTAAATCATTTTGTACTCTGTTTATCTCAGGATGGTTATTAACTTCTGATAAACGAGACCAGGAGGAATAAACTGGCTTAACCGTCGTTCAGCAGTTGTCATGGTCTATTTCCATTTATTACCAACCATAGGTTACTCGCCACATCTGTTCCTTCATTATAAGCAAATTTAAACTAACATGGCACAATTTATAAGCAAGAGAGGGTGAAATGCCGAGACAAATACAAAATGTAGTTATGAATCCATTTCGGTTAACCAAATCTGTATTAACATTCAATTTTTATTTTGAGTGCATGGGTCGTCTGTTAATTAGATGCATCATAAATATGATCCCAAATATTTTCCAATTATTACTGAATAACATAAAAAATTGTTATATGTTGATACCGTATATACAACTACATTTACATTAACTGGCTATGATGGGTTCCAATATCAATTCCATAATGTACCACGGTATTAACAGTTTGATAAAGTATGTAGCAGCGGCAATATGTGCTTGATAAAGTATTTGATAAAGTATCATTTGAATCAGTTGAATCATATTCATGTGCTTAAATGAATAAAGCAGACAACACAGGCTTCTAGTTACGATGCTCAATCAAAAGCACCTGACCTGGTATATACCTATGACCGTGTCAGGTTATTTTATTCAGACATACATTACACATTCTTAACTTAAATTCTAACTACTTGCTACGAATAGGTGAACGTTTCTGTAAGCACATGGATTGCAACATATAATATTAATTTTATTATACCATTGCTAAACTCATGGCTTAAAATAAGTTAGGTTAATTGAAAAATTAAATTGAGAGCAAAACCACTTAAGGACTACCGCAAGGAAATAGAAGACTTTACAGAGTACGTATAAAATTAAATTAAACTTTACTGTCAATCCTCGCCGGCAAACCGCCACGATACGTTTATAAATACTAAGTGTGAATTCCATTTTTGTTTCCACAAGAAATTGTAGTAAACTCAGTAAATACAGGACACCGACAACAGTTAGGATGCCCAGATATCCAGACAGTCGAATTTGGTCCCGTTTTTGTAAAGTTGGCTTACTGCTGGGGTCCTGTAAAGGAAGGCCACTGGAAATTCTGTTCGCAAAGCTCCTCCAAGTATCCCAACTCTCAGGCAACCCAGCTTGTTGAGTTCGTGACAATGTCTCAAATAACCAGAGTGTATTGACCATGTAAACTTCTAGAAGCAAGTCCAGGCTAAGTAGCGGATCTTGCACAAGGGGAAAGCACTGCATGTGTTCATTTCCTACCATGTTGGTTATATGTTTGTTCGCATATAACAGTGTATCATACAAGGTATCTGAGAGCTGACCTAATGCGTATCGCTTCGTTAGATATTTCGAAAAAATATATGTTGGGTCACCATTGGGATTATAAGCGTGAAAGCTTTTGTTGAGGAGATTGCTTAGATTTCTCTTTTGAAATGCGACACGATACTAATTTGAAGGAGAATAAAATTCAAAGTTCCTAAATAGAATCTTATATCCTGCCTGGAGCAAGTTTGTCAGAGAATCAAAAGGTATTTTTGGCTGGAACACTGTTAACACACTGACGATACCATTGGAATAAAACTCACAGATGAAGTAACCAACAATCTCAAATACGACTAAAACCTTTAATCTGTTCCAGTAGGCAGGGGTTGCGTTTCCGATGATGACACCGAACAAATCCAAAACCAATGCTGCACCCGAAATTCGTCTACAAATTTCTAGTCTGTTAAGCAGAACCGTAATAGTCAGTACCATACTTATCAGAGACATCCATATATCCAACGAGAATGATTCTGTCCAAATAGCGAAGTTAACATTCTTGCGTCTTCCTTTGAAGCCGTCTTTGCAATAAATCAAAACTTCACTGGTGCTGGTTAAATAATGAAACCTAGTGTAAAATCTGTAGTCCAAGGAAAGTGACCATTTATCAAAATCGGAATACCAAACCCCAATGTCAATGTACTGAGCAATGACGACTTTATTAAATCCACGCCGATTATTCAAATTCCATTTGTCCACCAGCTTCGCTGAAATATTGTGGACTTTAGAAAGCAACATGGCGATCAATATCTCTCGTCCGCAATATTTAAAATCCGGGGAGGTTAACTTTAGTTCGTTACATGCAGAACTGTTCGTGCCGTAATAACTCACATTCAAGTCCATAGGGAAAGGTGACACTAGAGTTGGAATTTCGCGACCTTGAAAATTTGAAAGATACTTTTTATGTACAAATAACGGATTAACAAATTCTTTGAAAAACTGAATGTTAAATGCGCCCGTGTTGTTCCTACAAAACAATGGGCATATGATATAGTAGTGTAGGCGGCTTCCATTTGGGTAAATAATTAGTTTCATGAGGGGGAAGTTGACGTAGATCTCCAGGATTCTACTCTCCATTGCGGAATATACTGCTGGATTACCGGTGTATTGTATGGAGAGGAGCTGTGTGGTTGGATGCATGCACAAATCCGAAAAGGTCAAAGATTCGTTGCACAGTCTAGTTATATTTCCGTTAAACGCATGCAGTATCACATGATTTGGTTGTGTATATTTGTACGGAAATATTCTTGGAATTCTCCTTTTATAGGAAATGTAGTTTTGAAATGTCATGAACCGAACTCTTCCAGATACGAAGTGCAGTGCGTCCCAATCCAGCGAATGAAACGATATTTCAAACTGCTCCAACAAAGTGTCCAATTTTGCAAAATACATCTCAAGACCATGTTTGATGACTTGCAGTTTGAAGTGTATCTCGTTGGAGGAAGAGTTCTTAATTATCAATGTGGTAATCAGAGTAAACAAACTGCAAATATATTAATACATTTTACGATGGGATGGTTATTTATTTGTAATATAGCGGTGAAAGATGAGTCTAAATAAGAAACTCTGACTCCCAAAATTGATTATCCCTGACAGATTTGTTTCTGCTTCATAAGATACTTTTTATATCCAGGCGTGTCTCCAAACATTGGTAATCTGTTGTTATTTTTCTAAAGCAATTAAACCGAGTTTTTAATAAATATTAATCAAGATTCATTTACAAAATGATTAGATGAATTGACCGAATACAAGCCTACAGGTGCTTGTACATCGTACGAGGCTAGTAGCTTAAATGCACGTATAACTAAAATATATGCCAGCAAGTATTTATCTCCAAGGAGGCCATGCGTGGGTGGTTAAAGGTTTCAATTACATCGTGCTGTCTTACGTCTTCCAAGTTCTCTACACGGCATTTATTTCGAAGGCTAATCTAATGGTGAACATAATTTATATGAACACAGATCGTTTTCAGATATACTCGTTCGCGTGCGACGAATACATCAGTTGAGCACTGGAAACTTTTAGCTTATTTTTCTGCCGCGCTATTTATTATTGAATAGAACTAGTACCTGTGAACATGACGGTCGCCTAACATGATCACAATTTCTTGATAACGGACGGTAGCCGCAGGTGTGTATTTACAAACTTTGATTTTACAATTACGTTTATTCATGCCTTAGCTATCCTCTAAAAAGGCTGTATCTGATAAACTTGTGGATTCTACCATGTTGTTCCTCTTGTGCATGAGACATTGGTTGTGTAAACATTTTTAGTTGACGAAATGCTTTTCATGTAAAGGAAGAAAACAAGTTCAAGGTGAGTACTAAATTACACTTTTTTGCTGGTATTATTTAGCAACAGTTGGAAATTTCTGAAACCTTCCTTATGAACGGAGCTCAACAAGATATAGTAGCCGTTTTTGCAGCCATAAAACCTATTGGGTAATGCAGCTTATGATTCTGTGAAGGCGATGCTCATCATAGTCGGATGAGTCTATCAATTAGAATAAGTTGTTTATGCCAAGTAATACAACCCAACATATGCATAGTATTTTCAGCTTGTTAAAAAGGAATCAATTGCAATTCAGTTGTGCAGAAGCTGTCATAAATCCATTCATGAATATTATTTAGAAATTGATTAGTTTTGATTTAAGCAGATGTCGAAATTTCATCGGCAGCTGGTACGTATCACTGTAATTAATTATTTACAATAGTCGCTTTTCATTTAAAATCGGATTGTAAAGAAATTGTCTCAACAGTTTTACGGTGGTAAATTGAAAAGCAATATTTTCGAAAGGTTGGCAATTTGACCCGTAATTATTTGTTTGCGGACGAACTAATACTACATCTATTACTATTATTCTGCCTTCTCTTCATTTCGAGAACCAAAGCAATAATTAGCGAAAGCATTGTTCCAAATTGCTGACTTTAACTCATTTCATTCAATATTAGTTTACTACTGGTTACGGTTTACTCAACACTTTTTTGTGGAGAAGTAAAATCATATGTACAAATTTCATAACCTATGTTCTGTAAGTTGTTCTGTGAACTGCGTTTGCACAAGTAAATTAGGACAGTTAGCGAGGATTTCATTCATTTTGCTAATATCATCGTAGTTTTCCGTTAAACTAGAACAACCATATTTGCTGCAATGTTAAGTGTTTTTATTTATTTGCTCATCTTCTTGCGGAATTCTTCTCAGGATGCCATCCTGAGAAGCATAAATAACATCTATTCTCACTTGTTCTGTTTACCCATTTTAGTTTGATGAACATGTTGTGAAACGGACGTGAAAATTCTTACGTAACTCGGTAACGGCGTTACAGGTTTTTTGAAGACCCCAATAGAGATTTCTTGGTCAGCAGGAATTTTTTGCTTTTCAGCAGGGATTTTAAAGATTTCCGCTTTTTGCTCAGCGAGGATTTCGGCATTTTTCAACAGGGATTTTTTGCCCAGAAGGGATTTTGATGATTTCCGTTTTTTGCTAGGCAGGGATTTTGAGTCTTTATTTGACAGGGATTTTTTTGCCCAGAAGGGATTAGGGTAAAAAGTTGCGTTACAGGGTTTTTTGAAAGAATTTCCACGTCCGTTCTGAAATGTTAGATAGCAGTAACTAACATACCTGAAGGTAGGGGTATTAAATATTGGTAGTTTGCTTGTGGGCAAATTTCTGTGAACCTTACTGCTATCGAATTTTTTGTGCCTGTCTCCTGTCCTACGCGGCTGAGTGCCACCGGAAGGATTTTAATAGTTTGCTATCGTGTGCTGAAAATATGGGTTATCCTTTCAGTTTATCTTCTGCGGAATGACTGTAATACGATGCCTCATTCTTCTGCTGACGATTAGTTTGTTGCAAATTTTATTCAATGGAATTAGTGCACTTAGATTAAAAGAACAATTATAGTTGGTAATAATGGCAGAAGGATCTTCTCTTAAGTTTTACAAAATATTTAATGTTTGAAGTAGGTACTGGAAACAGTTTTCTTGTACGAGAGATTTGGGCCGTCAATTGTAATTGTAATAATTAATTTCCTCACATTGGAACGATTTTATTAAAATCATTTTAATACAGATAAATGTTACTAGCCTGCAAGATGTTTGTCTTTAGTATTGCAAGCATATATCAGTGGATCTTTCAAGGATCCTGACATTCATTTCAAGGTGTGTTTGTGGCATCTTTTACAACCTTTTTAATACCGGAAATGGATTTAATGACGTTGCCAGACTGATTGCTTACATCTTTTACTATTCCATACGCTGCATCGACTGATTTTGCTACAATCCTACTAGCATCGTCAACTCTTTTATTGACATATGCTCCTGCATTATCTATGACTTCATTTATAATCCCGGCCTGATCCAATGGGCTTCCTGGAACGTCCACAACCTTAGTCAAACTGTTTCCGACAACGATTCCCGCCCCATCCAACGCGTCTCTGGCAACGATCCCCGCCCCATCCAACGCGTCGCTGGCAACGATCCCCGCCCCATCCAACGCGTCGCTGGCAACGATCCCCGCCCCGGCAACGATCCCCGCCCCATCCAGTGCGTCTCTGGCAACGTCCACACCCTCAGTCACGATTTCTCTTACCAGCTCCACATCATCATCGACAGCTGCTGCTCCGAAATCCTTGTCGTTGGATCCCTGTGGTGTGATGCTAGCGCCATTTTATCATGCCCAGAGGAGACGAACACGTCATGCCATCTGACCTCACCAGCAAGAGCTCTATAGAGAACTCTGCTGTAATCCAGCACCTTTTTACTTTTAAGTTTTGTGTACAAACGTACACACATAAAATTTATATTTGAAATTATAAGTAGTTTGTTGGACACACTAGCCACAAAAGAAAGGCCAGTGTGCCAACGCAATTTTATATGTAACACGTTGAGTTCCATAAAGGAACAAGGGAAAAAAATTGAGGAGGATTTTTTTTTTGATGAGCTGGACATTCTTCTTCCAGCCGTGCCCAGAGCCACAAGAACAACAAGTTGAGCTCGAGAGAGTTTTGCCGAGGAAAGCAAAAGTGCCTTCCTCAGGGCTTGCCTAAACTATAAAATGTCGTAGAGGGGACAGTTTCCCCATAATTTCAAAAGTTATAAAGTCGTGAAATTTAGAAGATTATAGTGACTAGACATTGTGAATAAAATTGACATCACTAAACGGAACTATACTGATTCTGGGACGTGTGCGTGTGCATTATTTTTTTGGGACTTGTTACGCATTGTATTTGCATATTGTCGGAGAAGGGGCATAGTTAATCCCCCAGAGGTCCGTGTCAGTGGTCATCTTCCTCATCCTCCCGAAAGTGTCGCCATCATCTCCTCCTCCTCAGTGTCCAGCGTGTCGGGAAGCCAGCGATAGCAGCGCCTTTGACACCGAGCGCACCGAACAAGGCTCATCAAGGGGCTAGTGTGGTGATCATCCTCCTCCGCGATCTCCTCCAGCTTATCCGCAGCCTACGGAAAGGAACCTTCACCTCTGGTATCTGGACAACGTAAGGGTAATCACTTTTGCCACTTTCTGTCCTTCCGTTGCATAATAGGGTCAAACCGGGTTATTTTGGTAGCGTCATCAAAACCCCATACCCCCATTTAACCCTACATGGCGATCCATAAAAAAATAGGTGGCGAATAAGCGTTTTTTTAAAGACAAATTTACTCTTGTCATTAAATGTTAAAAAAAAGCGAGGAATAACGTGAGAAGAGCTTCATCATCATCATCATAGACATTAGGCAGTGGGCGTTTCTTTATTTGGGTACAACAGTGTAACCCATACGCAGCTAAGCTATTATTTTATTAACCCACTCGCACTAATTATCATTGATAAATGACTTTAAAGTTAAAGTTTGGGGAAAGATGAGACACCTTTAAGCGTTTGATACATACATGCATGGAAGACAACATTTCACCACACACAAATGAGAAAGCAGTAAACGACAAGTTGTCATCAATAAATATTGATTTCAACAGTGAGATCAATTAGCAACAGCATCACACCACAATTCGGAATCAGAATCTACAATTAAACACGCCAACGTGTCACACCGTCACCACGCCATACTTTTTCCATACTCAAAGTAGATGGTAGTAGTAGTAGTACTAGCAAGTAGTACATCATACGACGGATAGGTGGCGCTCAAGTCGACTTGGAACAAGGCTTACCACTTCATTCAACATACACATGCATGCAGCTATACGCTTTCAGTGCATATATTTATGACTTCAAGAGAAGTTAGAAATTTAGGAGGTCCACTCACTGGAGATTATACTACAAGGAGCGGACGAAGTAGAAGTGGAAGCTCAAGCGACGGCAGTGTTAACAATAGTGATAACACTACAAAACAAAGTACGAAAACTGGAAATAGCAGAAATTCGACTGAAAAGCAGAAAGTTGTGATTGAAAGCAGTTCACCTACAAAAGTAGATAACGAAGACGAAGACGTCTTTGCGGAATACGAGTGCAGCAGCGTGTGTACAGACACAACTGTTGTAGCGACACCGTCTCACGAACCGGAATTCGAAGAAAGTTTCACTGATAACGAAGAATTCTCTGATATCAGCGATCAACAGTCTCCCACAGGGAAAGGTGTACTGATACCTACCCACAATCCATTAACCATGGACGATGATACAAAAAATGAAATCGCCAACATGATAGATCAGAAGACAGGTGCACTCGAAAGAGAATTAACTCGAATGCGAATTGAGAATTCGGCACTCCAGAAAGACTTAAAGGACTTACGCAAAGAACACGACAAAGTATCAATGGATACCGTACGTCAAGACGCAACAATCGCCGTTGTTGA
Organism: Sinella curviseta; assembly: GCA_004115045.4. Lineage (NCBI taxonomy): Eukaryota > Metazoa > Arthropoda > Collembola > Entomobryomorpha > Entomobryidae > Sinella > Sinella curviseta. The sequence goes on along the minus strand of CM023199.3, from coordinate 1,342,907 downwards.
AGAAAAACTGGCAGAAATGGAAGCCGACACTCAGGTCGAAAGACTTATACAAACAATTAAAGGAGTTCAAGCACCTAGTACGGCGTCACCAGTTATGAGCCCACCCAAATTCGATCCGAAGAAAATTAACGGAGACACTTATCTGTCTGATTTGGAAATTTTCCTCAGAGCAGCAGGATTCAGAGAGGACCAATTCCTTTCAGTAGTGAAAGCGTTCATACCTGATGAATGCAAATCGTGGTTCGTGGCCAACAAAACCAGATTTTTGGATTGGGACAATTTCAAAGATGGATTCAAAAGCAGGTACGATAGCAGTACCCAACACTCCCAACGGATGAGACGACTCTTCACTCATCGACAAACTCCACAACCAAACCGAACCACAGCTACTTGAACACGTACAACGGATACTTCATTATCGAATTGCAGGGGCCATAGGTACAGTGGCATATTCTTCAGTGACCTCGTTAGTTGAAGCATGTGAGAAAGCCACCATGCACGAACTCGCCAAAGATAGAGCTAACAAACTGCCTATTGGCGTACCTTACATGAGAGCTTCAGAAATGCGAAAACAACAGACGGATCACAGATGGCGAGGAGACTTAGATGATCAAACTGATGAACAACCATATTCCCCAAACATACCGGATTCTCGCGGCTACAGCCCAAGAGGATCTAGCAGAGGATCTGGTAGAGGATTCAGTAGAGGAAACGGCAGAGGTAGGAATTGGAAACCTCGAGGTCGTGGACGTGGTGGAAGAGGAGGCAACAGTGCTTTCTCTCAAGACCGCAACACTCAAGATCATTCAAGCGATAAACCATCAACTTCCAAAGACAAGCAAAGAAATCCACCTGCAAAACCAAAGAGGTGTAGAAAATGCGGGGGATTAGGTCACTTAGACGTTGTTTGTCCAAACGAATATGGAATGGCCATGTTCGTCAAGGAAGATGAGGATCATGATCAGGAAGAGGATCTGGATCAAGACGATTTAAACGAGTAAGGGAAGACATGGCAACAACCCCACCATGCCTTTTCCCAATTTTCAATATCACAACTAAGGGGCTACCAATCATTAACGTAGGAACAGAGAACTCCAAAGCGTAAGCGCTATTGGACTCAGGAGCAGGACAAAATTTAATCGATTTGAAACTTGTGAAGCAATTAGGACTCCAGATTGACGAAAAATCCAAGGTGATGATGGCATGTGCCGACAACACCGTATTTTCCTCATTGGGAAAAATTAAGTTAGAAATTCAGATCGGACTTAGGAAACTCGAAGTCGAGTTCCAAGTCGTCAAGAAATTAGCTACAGACATGTTCTTAGGATCACCGTTCATGATAAAATACGACGTGGTCCCTCAACTCAAATTCAGAAGATTTTGGTTTGGAGACAAGCCGAAAATGTGTTTTCCTATCGACGGCATGATAGATAACAAAGGTTTTATCTGCATGTCACTCCCCAGAAAGGCTAAAAAGTTCAGTGAGGAAGAAGCGAGAGCCAAAGTAGCGAAAATCTTAGAGAGATTTCCTACAGTAGTCAGAAAAGATGGATCTATTGGTAAGACAAATGTGACTTACCATGTAATTGAAGACGACGACGTACCAGTGAAACTTAAGCCGTACCGATACTCACCAGAAATGAGAAAATACATCAGAGAACAAGTCGATCAGATGATCGTAGCGGGAATATGTAGACCATCGAGGTCTCCATACGCGGCACCAGTCGTCCTACAACCTAAGAAAAATGGAAAACTTCGTATGTGTTTCGACTACAAAATGCTCAACGCAAGAACGAAAGACAATGCAGCTCCAATGGAATCAATTCGAGGACTTTTACACACAATACCCTACGGGATGGTGTACTCTAGTATTGACTGTCAAAATGGATACTGGCAAGTTGTGTTGGCTAAAGAGTCAATTGAGAAGAGCGCCTTCATAACTCAGGATGGACACTACGAAATGCTCGTAATGCCGTTTGGACTGAAGAATGCCGGTTTCACGTACCAGAGCCTCATGAGGAAAGTCTTAGAAGGTTACATAGGTGACTTCTGCCAAGTCTATCTTGATGACGTAATAATTTACTCAGAATCAGCGGACCAACACTTGTATCACATCGAATTAATTATGGAGAGGCTTAAAGAAGCGAACATCTCCATTAACATGGACAAATGCGAATTTGTCAAGAGCCAAGTTGAGTACCTTGGGCATCTCATAGGCAAAGAAGGAATTCGTAAAAAGCCAGAAACAGTGAGAGCCATAAGGGAATACCCAGTCCCAGAGAACAGGAGCGATTTATTATCATTTCTCGGACTCGTCAATTGGTACCATGAGTTCTTAGAGCACTTCATGGGCCATGCAGAACCACTTTGGCGACTACAGAAGAAAGGAACACCGTTCATTTGGACAAAAGAACAACAGCACTCCTTTGACTTAATCAAGGATAAGATCTGCGAAGACGTAGTACTCTCCAACATCGACTACAGATATCCAATCATCATGAAAACTGATGCGAGCTCGGTCGGAATTGGAGCAGTATTGGTAAATCGGATTGACGGACGCGATCGGCCAATCGCATTCGCCAGCCGTTTGCTGAAAAAGGGAGAACGAAATTTTCACATATATGAAAAAGAGGCATTTGCTGTGATCTTTGGTTACAAGAAGTTCCGAGAATACATCGAGGGTCATCACTTCACGATTCAAGTGGATAATAGAGCACTCAACTTTATAAGACTCATGAAAGACAAGAAACCGAAAATTAACAGGTGGGCTATACAGATGGCTACCTGGAACGCTGACATAATACTGAAGCCGGGGAAAGAAAACGTGGAACCAGATGTCATAAGTAGACATCCGGTCAAAGGACTTAAGACAGACCCGAAGATGACAGACGATGGAGAAGAAGTGCACTACGCTCCAGTCAACGCCATTTTCGAGAAGAGAATTACCTTAGAGGAGTTGAGAGAAGAACAACACAAAGATAAATATTGTAGCCATCTGATACACTTATGGAAGGAATCAGATGTGAAGTCAGAGCAAGTCAAGAGTTTCAAGGTAATCGACGGAATCCTTATGAAGAGGATAACCACATTCAACAAACTTCCAGGAGAGGAAGAAATTACAGTAAAAGGACTTATAAATTCAGTCGGGATAGTTGAAGACTTCGATTGGAAGTCGACAAGTCAGTTAAGGGGACCAGGCGATGAGTCCACCGATTCCGAGAGCGACGAAGACGTTGCCCAAACGAAACGTACTACCCGACGAACTGCGTCAGCGGTAGGTACCACCGTAAAGAAGATCGAAAAGCGATCTTCCGATAAGGCTAGCCGAGTACCGAGGGGACAAGGATCCAAACCTCAGAAGACGTCAGTAAAAAGTCCAAAGACCAATGAGTCAAAACCAAATAGTCCAGCACCAAAAATTATCAGAAAGAAGAAAAAGAAGGAAGGTCCTCTTGGAAAAGCCATACAGGACAAGTTACAGAGAAAGAAGGAAGAATATTTCGTTCCAGTTATACCAAAGTCACTACAACCAACAATGTTAGAATTATTTCACGACACACCGGAAGCAGGGCACCTCGGTATTAAAAATACCATAAGAAGAATCAGGCGAAGAGGCTACTGGGAGAACATGAATCAAGATATTCGAGAGTACGTCCAATCCTGTGAAACTTGCCAGGCAAGTAAGGCGAGCAGACAGCTGCCGCTTGGATTATTACAACCCATGGACATCCCGAATAAAGTTTTTGAGAAAATCTTCATAGATTACCTCGGACCACTAACAAGATCGTCACGAGGAAACGCGTATTGTCTAATTGTGACAGACGCACTATCCAAATGGGTAGAAGTCTTTCCTGTTCGTCAAGCAACGGGATCGAAAACTGTAGAAATTCTCGAAAGCGAGATATTTCTGAGGTACGGAGCTCCAAGGAAGATCGTTTCCGACAACGCAAGTCAGTTCGTGTCGAAGCAGATGTCAGCGCTATGTAATTCATACGGCGTGGAGCAAATTTTTACAGCACCGTACCACCCTCAACCTAACCAAGCCGAACGGACCATCCAAGTATTAAAGCAAATGTTCCAAGCTTATGTCTCAGATAAGCAAACCAAGTGGGACGAATACATACGGAAGTTTGCGTTTGCGATAAACACATCCGTAAACGACACTACTCAAGTTACACCAGCACTTCTGAATCTTGGACGGGAAATTCCGACAGCATTCGATCGAGAAATCGACAAAATCACCACCTTCGACGACAGTGAATCTCTGGACTACCTACGGAGAGTTCCAGAGAAACTTCAGGAAATCATTTCCATCGTACGCGATAACATCAAATCCGTACAAAAAGACAACGAAAACTACGCGAACAAGAAGAGAAGACCCCATACATTTAAAACCGGGGACTTCGTGATGATCAAAAATCATCAGCAGTCTAATAAAGCCGCACAAGTAATGCAGAAGATGGAGAAGCGTTACTTAGGACCATATGAACTTGGGGAGAAAGTTAACGACGTGACGTTCGATATTTTGACTACACCAAAAAAGGAGAGTATTGGAGTCAGACACGTCTCAGAAATTAAAAGATATTATGCAAGACGCCCCAACGTTCCAATAATTTCACCAGAATGTAGAATCGATGGCGAAACAAAAAGACCATTTCGAAAGAGAAAGCGGCGAACAAATTACAATAGTCTTAAGAACTTTCGATCTATTTAAAAGATTTTCACATTACACTTATTAATTTTGTACATACGTTCCACTTTCCTTACTTACTCACATATACTTTAAAACTAGACTTCACAGATTTACAAGATTTTTCGTAGTAACATTGACCATAACATAAGCATTCTTAAGATATGTGTTAAACGGACAGCGTTTTCACTTTATTTAAAATAGGTAACCCAAAATGGATTCCAAAACGACCATCCCATTTTGGCTTCTACGACAACGAGCGGAAAGAAAATACGGCAGTGTCGACATTCGACCATTCGACAACCCAAAATACAAGTTATTTCGGAGGGCAGCACAGCTCAGAATATCCAATCCCATTCCCATCCCTGAAAGACACCCTTATCACAGGCTAATTTCGAATTGGATCATCCCACAAGAACTCCTCATAAACACTAAAGTTGACGACTTCGTCACGAAGAGACCACCACTTATTTGGGTCGACAGCGACGAAATAATGGCGACAATGGTGTCACATCTTACAAACCTGAAAGAACGAGAATTCGCAATGGATATAGAAACTAGCCACATTTACTGTTACCATGGTCAATACCCTTGCACCATCCAAATCTCCACGAAGTACAAAGATTTCATCGTTTGTACCTTATCCACATGGCCATACATCCAGCAGTTAAGAGAAATTATGGAGAACCCCAACTTCGTCAAAATCGTCCACGGCGGAGCGAATGACCTAAAAGCGTGGCACGAATACTTCAATATTTATCCCGTCGGAATAGTTGATGTTCAAGTCATACATCAAGTTCTAGCGAAAGGAGATCCATCACCCTTTGAGCACATCGTATGGCAATACATACAACAGAAGTTTGACAAAGGCAAGTTTCTTGGTCAGTATGCTGACTGGAATTACAGACCTTTAGACGAGCGACTGATTGAGTATGCTCGACTCGACTCATTCTACCTTTACCAAGTCTGGAAGAACCAGAAAAATATGTTAACGACCATGACAGCAGTCCAAAAGTACAGTTTCTACACCAAGACCAGAACTCTCACCCAAAGAACTCATCAGAGAAAGGTTCATCCAGATTACACGATTTTACCAGGCTGGTGCCACATTTCCACCGACAACGTACCACTGATGAAGAAAATATTCGAATGGAGAGACCTAAAAGCCCGTAAATACGATGCCAATCCACCCGACATCATATCAAACCGACTTTTGGTAGAAATCGCAGGCAAAGGTTGTTTACCCAACAAAAACGTGAGAGATATTTATCTCATCACGCCGAACGAGATAGCAGAGTTACAAGACATAATACGCGAGAACGGGTCATATAATACTGAGTGGAAAACATCTCCACCCCAAAAAACCAAAAAGAGTCGCACAGGCATCTCTCGTGTTGGTAATGGCGGTCCACCAGATGATTCAGAAGAAGAAGACGACTATTTTGAAGACACAGGCGGTTTTATTGTGTATCACGGCCCTAGATTGACCCCAAGCACTGAAACCCCTTGCACGGTTGTAATTGACAACCTTAGCAACATCGACAAAGCTCTAGACGAATATACATCTGTTCCCGTCATAACCCCCGAAAAAGCACGTAATATGATTGCTACTGAAAATTATTTTAAAAATTTACCAGGTCCCGAGCCAGAAGTCCAAGAGATGGAAAACGACGACACAGAGCGCGATAGCGCACTCTTACCATCTGAAGAAGATTTTTTTGAAGAGGCTACAGCACTAATTTTTGGCTCAGAAGACGATTTCCTAGATTTGGAATATACTGTGTTCCAAACACCAACATCCAAAACATCAACCGTGACTGAGAAAGAAGAGGAGAAAGCCACCGAGCCAATGGACGCAGCAGACGACCAAGCAGATGCACAAGAAATCGAGAAACAAGGTTACTGTTACTCTTGTTTCGCCTACAACGCAGGTCACGTGTCAGGCGGATGCCCTTTCCGCTTCAAGAGCGAAAGAACAACCGAGGTCACCACGACAGTCAAGAACAACGTCGCCTTACACAAGTTGCTTTTCCCCCAATTTTGGAAAGACAGACGACGACGTCAGCGAAACAACTACAAGCGTAACCAGCTGACGAAACGCCTACAACAGGCACGGAACGAGCGACTTCCCCACCTTCAGAGAGGAGGCAACCAACGGCGGAGGGTTGATTTGAGGGGGCAGTATCATGCCCAGAGGAGACGAACACGTCATGCCATCTGACCTCACCAGCAAGAGCTCTATAGAGAACTCTGCTGTAATCCAGCACCTTTTTACTTTTAAGTTTTGTGTACAAACGTACACACATAAAATTTATATTTGAAATTATAAGTAGTTTGTTGGACACACTAGCCACAAAAGAAAGGCCAGTGTGCCAACGCAATTTTATATGTAACACGTTGAGTTCCATAAAGGAACAAGGGAAAAAAATTGAGGAGGATTTTTTTTTGATGAGCTGGACATTCTTCTTCCAGCCGTGCCCAGAGCCACAAGAACAACAAGTTGAGCTCGAGAGAGTTTTGCCGAGGAAAGCAAAAGTGCCTTCCTCAGGGCTTGCCTAAACTATAAAATGTCGTAGAGGGGACAGTTTCCCCATAATTTCAAAAGTTATAAAGTCGTGAAATTTAGAAGATTATAGTGACTAGACATTGTGAATAAAATTGACATCACTAAACGGAACTATACTGATTCTGGGACGTGTGCGTGTGCATTATTTTTTTGGGACTTGTTACGCATTGTATTTGCATATTGTCGGAGAAGGGGCATAGTTAATCCCCCAGAGGTCCGTGTCAGTGGTCATCTTCCTCATCCTCCCGAAAGTGTCGCCATCATCTCCTCCTCCTCAGTGTCCAGCGTGTCGGGAAGCCAGCGATAGCAGCGCCTTTGACACCGAGCGCACCGAACAAGGCTCATCAAGGGGCTAGTGTGGTGATCATCCTCCTCCGCGATCTCCTCCAGCTTATCCGCAGCCTACGGAAAGGAACCTTCACCTCTGGTATCTGGACAACGTAAGGGTAATCACTTTTGCCACTTTCTGTCCTTCCGTTGCATAATAGGGTCAAACCGGGTTATTTTGGTAGCGTCATCAAAACCCCATACCCCCATTTAACCCTACAATTTGTCTGAAAATAAAATATCAAGCAATAACACTACATCGCCAAATTATCCGAGTCATTTATTTGAAATATCAGGAGACTTACCCTGCCATAACTGGCGATTATTAGCAGACCGACTAATTGTAAGGAAACAGTCAAGGGAATTCCTGCCATCGTTGGTTCTTTTATTTTTGAAACAGTCGCTGGAATCTTACTGGAAGCTTTGTATCTTTCTGGTGGGAACAGTGGGAAGTCCAAGTATTGGGGTTGATATGATCATCCGTACACTTCAACCTCATATTTATATCACCAGGGTTAACCAAAAATCTCTAAAATTGTCTCATGAATATACAATTTTATGGTTAATTTCATGATAAGTTTATGACACAAATATGAGTTGAATGGACAAATATTTCAATTCTTGACACTTTATTTTTATCCAAGCTGCCTAAACCAGGTTCCATACAGTTGCATAAGAGATAACATCATTCATCAGTATTCGCGTGTTAGCTTTGATTAGTCAATCACGCAGGGAAACAATAGCATGATCTTGCATTAAATTATACAGTACGTGCGGTTTTGTCGACAAAGCCAGTATCATCCAGCACACTTCACTTATGTATTTTTCTGGCACGCAAGCCAACTTTTAAAAACAGTTTCTGGATCGGTGCGGATTGCATCCTTGAAGGGTAAAAGGTGAGCTAAGATCTCGGAGCCACGCGCAAATCAAAAGTAATGAATATAATGCTTTGGTAACTTGACACATTTCATTTCTTTCATTTCACATTCAGTTAATCCAATGATCCGATCAGACACTTTGTGTAACATGTTACAAACACAAGACATTTTTAATAATAATTAATGCAAACGCGAGTTGTTGCTTGCTCACTGCTACACGTGCACGAAAAACAAACCATCCATTGATTCTTAGGCCAGATATGCTGTCAGTTTCCACTAGTTTCATGAAGAAACAATAAAAAACTGACATTGAAATGGGTGGTTGAATGAAAATGTTTCTCTGGAAACTGTGGTGATCTGCATTCATCAGTAACACATCACACCATATTTATCATTGGCGTGGAATGGTTAGCTTGCTCCACTCTCAGTGGACGTTATGCTACGGTTAATAAGCCATGGAGAGATCTGCTCTCGAGAATTTTTAATGTCGCTGAGTTTCACTAAAATCAATCCAATCTTTAGTTAGGACACGGGAACTACTGGAATGTAAACCATAACGACGTAGAGGTCTTAGCATTAGTACAGCGAACATCAAATTACCCGTGTACTTGCACTGCTACGAACCAACATGATATGCTACAGTTTATATTTGTCAACGAATTCAATAAGGTACGTTGGAATCCTACAATGGTAACCTTACCATGGGTAATGTGCAATGGCGTTGAAAAAACAGTATCGTCAACCGTCATACCATCACATATTTTTTAGCCGTTCCAGGTGAAATTGACGTCGCAAATATAATTTTGATCATGTACATCCAACAACAACTATGTAAATTCACGATTCTGGAGCAAAATGTGCGCATGATCAAGAAATGGTCACGCCATACATCACGATAGTGGCGCGTGGAAGACATGACAATTGAAATCGTTTGAATATTAATTTTATTTCTTGAAGTAGTGACTGTTGAGTGGTGCTGAGATACATGCTACAAAAATACGCTTTTTCCTGAATTAATTTTCTCCGACACGCTGTGATTGACATTGACTCATTGGCTGTGATTGACATATTTATTTGCCAATTGATTAAATGGAATTTTTGTGCGAAGCCAGTAATAACTTGCTTTTCTCTCCTTTTTGATATTTTATGCATGCATAGCACCAAGAACACGAAAGTACGATACTTCTCCATTCATTTTATTCCCTTGGAATCTGAATTTTACAGCTGCGTTTCTGACGTTTGTCATTACATACCTTGTGCGCAATAAGAATAAGTAGTACATTACATAAATCTCTATTAAGGTGACATTTTCAGATTTGATGGTGACGCATCTTTTACTTTTTATTCTTAAGCGTAATGGAAAAAATCCATTTGCAAACCTTCCATTGCTCAGCTGTCATAAACTTCAGCACAGCGTTTTCATCAAAACAGGTACATTTTTTATTTATATATTATTTTTTGACACAGCTTCCAGAAATATAATTCATTTCAAATGAGTACAGCGAAGCGACTTTGTCATTGAATTGAATCCACATATCGTTTTTAGAAATTTTGTGAATGACTTCGTTCTTAATAACACATAGAACGGAATGGTTCTTCCGGGGATTCATAATCAACGTCTTGCGCCACCGAATGGATTTCATTCGTCATTATATTCCGTAAGTGCTAACGACTAATAGCTTTAAGATGAAGTAGAATAATATTCTATTTCCTCATGTATCATTACATGTCCTATGATAACGGGCCAACTCTGAATACAGGAATGTATTTATTTTTTCATCCAGAAGTGTAAAACATTGTTCAGTTAATAGTGCCGCTGCTTGTACGTGTTTTGTAATGTTGCTGTTTGATAGTCAATACTGTTTACTCACCAAACTTGTACAATCACATCATAAAGTATTAAAGCGGAAGATATGCTGACATTATGAAACGTTCTAAAATATTTTGAAAGCATTTTAATTTGACCGACTAATTTCTATCGATGAAAAGTTTACTACATCAAGATGTCTTTGATTTTCACCCACCAATTCAAGCTAAGGCTGTTCCGGCACCCCGTAGTCACTCCGAATCGTGTGAAATTTCTATTACTTATGGCAACGTATCATCTCGTGAAAAGGGAATGAAGGGGTAAACAGTAAAGAAATGTATCCCCAGTCTGTCGTGTTCTGATCTCTTGTCTAATTTCATGCGTATTCCCATTTCCGCATCTACTAACCACTGTCGCGTAAAATTTGGTGCATTTGCAGTCATATCATTTCAAACGACGCGTCTTTCATTTTGCGTTTACATACTTGTATGTTCGAGTTAATTTTTCTGCCTAATAGGTATATGCAGATGTTATCGGATGAAGGTAGCGTGCGTGAGAGCAACGCCGTGCCTTGTAAAGTTTGCTAACCGGTGGACTCTATTATGTTCATATGAGGCGATGCACTGGTCATCAATGGTGTAAATAAACCGAACAATCGAAATATAGAGAAGTAGCGAAAGCACAGAAAAAATAGTCCATTAAAAATGCAAACGTACAAACGCACACTGCACACAAGTGACGTTTACATTTGCTGAAAAACTGCAGATTTTTCAAAAAAAAAAAAAAAAAATATATATATATATATATATATAAAGAAATTTTGTAATCTGACGCCGGATTCTTGTTTCTGACTAAAAATGCAATATAAATCATGTGCTACATACATATGATGACATATTGACATTTTGAAATGGTAACCGTTTCTAACGGTTAGCGTCGCCCGATTTTGCTCAAAATCGAACTCGGCCTTACTCTTATGATTAGATATCAACTGGTGAAAACAGATTTGAAATAGCTATTATGGTATTTGAATTATCGTGCCGACAGACAGACAGACGGACAGACACAGACATTCACATAAAGTAGCTCAATTGCTTTCGCTACTTAATAAGTAGCTGTTAGATTGTAATTATGATAAACGAAGAATAAACATAATACGAATAAGGCAGACCTGCGACTCAGGAGATAGTGACCGCACTCGCGTAACCATTTTCTTTTGACCATAAATTTATTTTAATAATTTACAAGGCAATAACTAGAAAATATTTTCTGTCAGTTCCTGTATGTTTCATAATAAAAAATTCATTTCATTTCTCCTATTTACACATAAGATTTATTATGAGTTTTTCCATCCATGGAAAAGTATGGAATTCCAGACACAAAAATAGTTATCCAAACAGTTGCGTTACTTGTTAACTGAAACCCCGCTAATTTGGTATTGTCGCCTAAATGATTATTAACTATGTCAGGTTAAAATTAAAGTTATTAGCAGAACAAAGATATGTGAAGCAGACGGAGGACAAATTATATAAGATAATGTTAATTTTTGTGTGGAATTGCAATACAATAAATGTTGAATGGAAACAAATTGAAACCAACTCATAGGAAGATACAGCGAACAATGCAATTGAGCATGCTCTTTTTCCCATCCTTTGGAAAATTTGGTTTTTCGTACAATTTGTCTCTCTCAAAAGTCCGGTTTAATTAGAATTTCAAAGCAAACCGGCTGAACTTATAGTTGAATTTAATAATCCTTCATGCATAAATTGCCGAATTACAAGAAAATTCTGACGTAGCGTGTCGAGCTGACAAATAGTAGCAGTATTGCGCAATTTTAAATTAGAACAGATCAAATTTTGTTTGCTATAGTGATACGATCCAACAAATCTATTCATTGCGTGCCTTAAATAATACTGCGAAACTTTACAAGTAACGTTGTGTAAAAATGCTTCTGAGCAGTTCGGAGTGTCTAGTAGGAACATGCTTTCTAAGGAATAAATTTTAAATCAGATTAAAAGTGTGAAATAAAATATTCAAAAAATAGTTGTTGACAAGTGGACAAGCGAAGCATTTTTTAAAATAAATTTGAAGGAACAAGTAAACTAGAGGCAATGTGGTAAATCAAGCATGACATAAATTGTTTCTCTAGGTTGGTCCGTCACACTGTGCGCTCATAATAACAATTCCTGTCTCATATTTTTCACCTAGTGCAAACGATTTTTACAAACTATTAGTTAAATTTTAGTTTTGCCACACAAGTGTAGAAATAAAGCATAGATATCTATCAGTGATTGTACCTGGGAAATATGAGTTAACAATAACCTGATGAGGATTTTTATAAAATTTTGTCTATGGTCACATCCATACTTGGTATCATATTATGACTCCTGAACTTGTTTCTGTGCATTCGACGAACAAGGATGAAAAGAAAAAGAATATTAATCATTCCAAATTGAAATTTTTCTTTGTCTTGAAGCTGAAAATTTGGCAAAGTATGACTACTTGAATTCCCTTCTTAAAAAATTGCTGCATGACAAGTCTCAAGTCTTGACGCTAGCCGGGTAGATTTTGTCCAAAACGTTTCCCAAAGATTGTACAGGAGGGTTCTAGTTCCAAATCTGTTTTCGTTAGGGTATGTTGCCAATGATATAATATTGACAATTATAAAAAAGTAAAATTTGATCGTTTGAAATCGAAATGCAACAAATTTATGTATCCTTTAACAATGTGACACGAATAATGCTGAGGAAATGTTTAAACTTCCATTGTCGCCTAAACGTTATTCTGAACCGGTTGAGTTTCCTAGCTGAAACAGCATTTTAAAGCATCAATTTCTTACAAAATAAAAATTGTTAACTGAAATCTTCAAAATATTGTCCGTTGATAACTGTCAGTATGAATAAATTTTAAAATGAGCTTTTTTCCTTTTATTTAAATATGCCAAAACTGTGCTTTGCCAATATGCAAATGAATCTAAAACAATTGTTTTCATCTTCAACATTTATGTTGCATTTGTGGGCCTGATTGCCATTCAGAAGTTGTCCCCGAGATTGTTTATTAATATTCAGGACAGATTCATTATATGCTTTTTCTGTGAGAATCGAGTCGAGCATTTTTAACAGTAAATTGGGGATATTACAAACTACATTGCCTTTCAAATGTTCTTTTTCAAAGAGCGATGCGCTAATTAATTAAAGCCACAGCTCATATTCTGGGTCCGAAATAGTAGGCATTCTCATGTTACAATGTTACCAACATCATGTAGGAGCAATAGGGCAATCTTCTTCTATAGGGCAACGTTTTCACTAATATAAATGATGCGGTTAGGCAATTAAAGTTGGTGGTTGTATAGGCGATGGAGTGAAATAACAAGCGGGATATGGATATGCAGTAAATGGTTTTTTTGTTGACTCGGAAAGGAGAGACATATTTGGCAATGATTACAGCTAATGGAAGGAAAAGTAGTCGCAAATATGCTCCAGACCATTTTGTACAAATCACTAAGGACGGCACCGATTTTCATTTCGTGATACATATGCGTTTTCGACACTTTTTTTGGGGATTCTAAGCAACTGACAAACTTAATTATGCACAAGTCATTAAAAGTCGTCATTTTGATCTGGTTCGCCTTCTTCGTGGCTGAGGCTCAATCAGCCAGGTATACATTTTGGTTTGTTGTAGCGCTAGTATAGTTGAAAATGAATGAATAAAAATAATGCATTGATTTTTAACTGTTGAGGCTAGCACGGGAACCAGGTTATCGCGTAAGAGTTGATGGCGACTCTATCCACAAACAAGGAGAAGTAATGACCGCACCCGTTGCGGATTCCGCCCAATCAAAGGAACCAGAAACTTACAAAATTAAAACTTGCGCGGATGGGTATGGTTGCCAGTTGCCATCGGGGAAGGTGCTGGGCTGGCTGTGTCTCAACTTTGATTGGTATTCTTGGCAAGGAATGGTGTTACACAACTCGAGGACACTCGCAGGATTTTAATTATGTGCAATGTAGCAGCGACCGGGATTGCGACAGGTGCTGGAGATGTGCTGGAAGCTGTACTGTCTAAGATTGTGTGCTTGAAGTTGGCTCATGTGTCGTGGTGTTCTATATGAAAAAATCACAGTTCATTCCAGGTTGAAATTTTCTATTAACCCTTTCACAATCTTCAAAATTGTTTACTTGAATTATTACTCAATCGTTTAATAAAGTGCATAAATGAAAGAACATATTGGTATACGTTTAGGCGTCAATGTATTCACTCCCAATATATTTAGTAAATAAAATAAGTCAACAGGGGTGAATTATTCGATATATATAAGATTCGTCACAGATGGTTTTGGAACGTAGGTCAACGTTCGCAAAATAATATCATTCATTATCCATACATCTACATATATTTCAAATGTACAGGAGCGAACGTTTGTAAAGGAACCAGATAATTTACGAGGTTTTCGATATTTTATTCAAGCGCATCCACATTTTACCGACTAACAATAAGCCAATTTTCCGAACATAAAATGCTACATCAAGTAGCCAGCACGATACAAAGAAATACTTTAGGTTCAAATTTACTGGATACCATTTTGGTACAACTTCATCAATTCGACATATTCAGCGTTAGAGTAGATCCGAGCGACGCTTAATACGAGACAAATAAGTGAACCACAACAGGACACAAGGTAAATTATTATTTTGGAATATGTTTGTTCAAGCAAGCTTTTTACATTATGGAATTCAAGATTTTTGATGAATTGTAGCTGTGGCCGGTGACGATTGATGGTGCATAGTCAGTTGTTCGCCATACAGTACATTTATAAAAATCTCTTTAATATTTTCTGATGGTTCAAACTTGATTGATTAAATTGTTTAATTATGATTAACTGCTTCCTGTTGTAAGAAGGTTGCGCTAATAGTAATTGGTGTGGTTTCAATTACCAAATTTGTGGCCGGTGTTGTCGTGCAAGTGCTGCGGTGAAATGACATGAAGAATTATGATATGGCTGACCGAAAATGGATTGACTTGGTAGGTTGGTGCGAGTGACCGGTGGTAATACACACTTGGAAGGTAAGGCGCGTAACCATGTAGAATAGCGATCTTTGGCGAGATGGTAGGCTTCAAATTATACGACGAATTCATTGGCGTAAAAAGAAACAGGTTGTCAAATCGGCAGAGTGTATATAAAACTAACACGAAAGTCATTATAAAGGGTGTACAAATGTAATTGCGACTCATTTACATAAGAAATAAGATATAGCTAGACATAAGATAGGAAACAAAACCGGTTGGATCTAGATTCCTGATGCATTTTACCATGTACTCCCACTTTTTCTTTATTGTTTTACCGTACCTTAATCATGAAAACCGGGGCAAAGGAAAAATGAAAAAACGGGCCATTTCCTACTACGAAAATCGCATTGTAATGTCAAAGGTCACGACCGTGCACCATCTCAAAAGTAAAAGTAAACACAAAGGTAGTATAAACGTAATCATCCAGAGGTATGAGGCATCAATAATGACCCGGTACCTCAAAAGTTTATGTTCACTTGTCATGGTGGGAACCGTGGAAATTATGAATCGAGTCCAGAAGGCTTTCAAACAGAACGTATCTACTTCTGTTCGTGCCGCTGGCAGGAAACTTTGTTGTAAACCCCAAACAATACAGTATCTTAAAGATCAAAACTTGGGCTTTAAATCCAGTACAAACTTGGTGGCACCGAAGTACACTGAAACCCAGGAGCAGCGCCCCAAAACTGGGTGCATTAGTACTTACAAAAAAACACGTTCTAAGAACTTGAAAATCGACGATGAAATGGAGGTGCCAGGAGACACCAGAACGTGCCGGGAAGGAAATTTTTTCACGATGCCGACCCTAAAGAAGGGATATGCACAGCAAAACTGAAATCAAAAGCGATGTTTTGAAACTATTCCTGGTTTGACAGACAGAGGTCGAAAATTGGAACGTATCGGATCATATTGGTCCAAAGGGCACCATCACTGGTTAAGTGTATTGGAGGGAATACATCCAGGCACGATTGTACTTCGCATCGATAAGCGTTGCAATCGCAAAGAAGTTTTGGTTCGACCCGACATGGCTACAGCCTATTATGCGAATAATGTCACACAGGGTATTAGTGCTGAAAACAATAATTGTTTCCACTAATCTCATAATGCCCCCTATGTTCCGCAAGGTTGGGGCATTGAAAGTTTCTATGCATTATGCAAATCTGGATTCACCATACGACCGAACGCACCCAAGAGTCTAAGGGAAATCACTATTGTTTGGAGGAATATTAGCATAAGAATAGTAGACAAGTCGGGAAAAGTGGTTATGAACACTGCCAACAAGAACGCCTGAGAAATATGATACAATGGCATTGTAAGATCGAAAACCATGTACTTTTCTATTGTGTAAGGTACGCAGATTTTAAATATGTAGCCATTTTATACATTAGTCATTCATGTTTCTAGACAATTGACGTTTAAAAGAGTCGCAATTACATTTGTACACCCTTTACAAGAAAAGGGGTTACCGTTGCTCTGAAGATGATTTCATCTGACCGTCATTTATACTTACATAATGCATTTGGGTAAACCACATACTGCACATGTTACAATATTGCAACAGCTTGTTGGGACTAATTATCATCCCATGAAATACCACGAGATGGTTGTATTTAGTTCATTGTACTAATTATCGTTAATTGGGGGAAAACCATTTATTTTAACAAGGCAGCTGTAGACAAAGATTTTGAGGCAAATGAAAAATGGTGTCACTAATATATTGAAAGGAGCAAAAAATTGACATAAATACTGGACGAAGCCAAATCGGGAGTAGTTTTGCTTTGCTCTTTGTACACCAACCATTTCTATCCTTTCCTGAGACACTCAGCTTTACGCCAGACAGGTCCAAAGATGCTGAGATTGATGAAACTTGCTATTTTAGTCGGGTTTGTATGTTTCTGGATTGGTGCACAATCGGCCAGGTATATAAGTTTTTAGTTAATCTACGGCCACTAGAGTTGTAAATTAATAAAAGTTAATTTACGTAATTTACCATTCCATATTAAGGCAAACACAGTTACCTGATTATGATGCCAGAAATATTGTCGACCAGGAATTCGGAGAATTTGCGGACGCGCCGGTCGGAGATGATGTTGAACCTGAGGCACCAGAAGCCGATGATTGTCAATGGTTGTCGCATAACTATGGTTGTCACAGAGGATATTGCTGGGCTTACTGCATCGCCACCGGGATTGCCAAGGAATGGTGTTACACGACTCGCGGACGCTCTCAGGATTTTCAGTACGTTCCCTGTACCCGTAACAGTGATTGTGGGAATTGCTGGAAATGTGCTGGAAGTTGCACAGTTTGAGACTCAGATTTCACGTTCGCACTGCCTTCAAAACTGTACATGATTTTGCATATCAGATTTCGCTTCAACTGTACCTTTCAATTCTTCCATTAATCTTCAATATTGTAATTTCAATATCAAAATCGACTAATAAAAGCATAAACAGCAAAACAAGCTCAACGTAACAGCTCGATTTTATTCCGAAACGAAAACAATTTTCCGACTTCCAATTAAAAATGTCGGGCATTGGGACTCATTCACAAGTACACTAACATGTTTTTCCTGGGCATATTGCATCTCAGCTATTTTGACACAAACTGACTCCACGATCCCAATCTTTGATTATGATTACTGATATATAATGAAATTGAAGCAGTTGTCGGTAACCCGATAATTATGAACTATTCCGAAGAAGCGGAAAATCCAATAACCCCAAGGGGTATTCGGACGTACTGAAAAATGTTTTCATAAACATTACATACAATCAAGTAACTGATGTCACCTCAGATGCAGTCGTCTTCTTTTGCGGTTTGATTTTATTGCAATATGGTTACAGCCGCAGCCGGAAACCACTGGGATTTGATCGCTTCAACTTTCTCCACTTTATAAAATAGTTATCAGAACTGTTTTCTGCAATACATTACAAGGTGATGCCTCTCTGAATTCTAACTAGATTTTATATGCATCGTCGATGTGATTATGTAATTCATAAAATATTTTGCACCGCCTTAATAAATTAGTTAATAGATAATTTAGATAAGTCTTTCTACGGTAATGTACCAAGGCTCGTCCAGTCGCAACCACGCCCCTATATAATCTCTTTCTAGTCATAAAAACTACAATAGAATTTTCGGCGATCATACTTAAATGAGGTTAGTGATTCGCATAGGTAATATACAAGTGAGTCAGTAAAGGGAAGAGATTCCAATATAAGAAAAATAAAACCGGACAGTGCACTATCAATGCAATGCAAAGAGAAGAAATGTGCCTGTTTTTTAAACAACTAAAATAAATGGCGGTAATAAATGTACGGCCCCATATTCTTCAATGCATTTATACACATTTGTTTAAATTGAGTTCGTTTAAAATAGTATACGTAATTGCTTTAACGCGTTGGCTTTACTAACTACCGGAAGCATGAAATGCTTATATAGGTAGCTATTGCGATTGATCCGCATGTCTGTCTGTGTGTCTGTTAATCTGTTTATCTGTAAACACTAATATAACTTTTCACAGCGTTGACGGATTTGGTCCAAACTTGGCATAGAGGTACCTCAGGTCACGTGAATTCGGTATTGATTTTGGGACTCCGGGGGTGAACCGCACGGGAATGGTGGGGGGATGAGGTCACCATGCATCTTTATGGGCAAACATTTTTTATCGGCCTATCTGATAGAGAATTTTATGCTGGTCATTTTTTGTCACGGCATCATGGGCCAATTCGGTCAACTTTCGTGGTGGTGGCTCCATTGGCATTGACCCTAGAGTTACTAAAGGGTCAAAATATATTATTTCAGTAATTGATTGAAAAAATCAAGATTAGTGTTTGGAAAGGTGAATCTGGTGTCACATTTCTCAATTTCACATACAACGCGCTTCCGGTAGTTTTTTAATTAGGGTTTACACTCGTCCTAGTTTATGTACCTTGTTATTTAATGCCAGAACTGAAGCTACAATATCGGTAGAACAATATACAACTTGATATAAAGACGTATTGAATGAAATTGACCGTAATGGTTACTATCCGTTTGCATTTTAACACGAATTGTTTAAGTTTTAAAATTATGATTTTTATCCTCATTTCTAGTAGAAATTGAAGGATACCTAGTAAATATAGACAGCCAGCAAATGTGAGGATTCCCAGGAACGCTGGTAGACCAAGCTTATCACCATATATTGTCGTTGGGTTGAGACTGGGATTCTCTAGCGGTAGCTTGTTGCCCAATCGATACTCAAAACTCCTCCAACTCCCCCACTTCTCCCGCAAACCCATCTGTTGAATTCGTGAGTAAGCCTCGAAGAGCCAATATCTGTTTACCGTGTAGATTTCAAGAAAGTACTCAAAACGTTGCTAGAGGATCCTGCACTAGAGGAAAGCATTGTATATTCTCATTTCCAGACGTATTTCTGATTTGTTGGTTGATAGATAACAACCCATCGTACATGGCATCAGAGCCCAATCGGTAAGCCGATTTATTCACAAGATAACTTATATATTCTTTCGTACCGAACGAGCCAAATTTCTCCTTAATATCGGAAAAGCTTCGGTTGAGAAAATGGGTTAAGTTTTTGCTGGCAAAGCTTTCATGATATACCTTCCAAGCAGAGACCGAAAGCGTGTTTATAAAAAGAATCTTGTATCCTGCTTCCAGTAAACCCCTAAGGAAGCCAAATGGCGTCTCCGGTTGGAATACTGTGAGCACACTTACAATGCCATTTGAATAAAATTGACAAACGAAAAATCCCACAAACCCAATGATAACAAGAAGCTTAAACCTTTTCCAGTAAATCGGTTCATAGGTTCCTAATGCAGCCCCAAACAAGTTCAATACTTTTGCTGTGTAGGCAAAGCGACTACAAGTTGGCAGTCGCTTTGTTAGGGCTGCTACTGTGAGTAATGTAATCATCAGTGCTAACCATATTTCGGTAGAAAAGGATTCCAGCCAAACTGTAAAGTCAATACGCTTATGTCTCAGTTCTAGAATATCTTTGCAATAAATCGCCAAATCGTTACTGGACCATAGAAAGTAAAATCCAATGAGCGTTTTATACGTCCATGAGAATCTCCACTTGTCGTAATCCACATAAGAACTCCCCATATCAATATATTGTCCAGTGTTATATTTGTCGACTTCACTTATTTGAGCCAAGTTACGTCTGTCAACAAATTTCGCTGACATATTGTGGGCTTTTGATAGCAAAAGTACGGCCATTATATGCGGCGTACAATATACAAAATCGTGTGACATAATTCTTAGTTCAGAGCAGGCTGAGCGGCCAGTGCTGTAATAACTCGTATTCATGCCCATGAAAGGCGGCGTTACTACAACGCTAACTTCTCTTCCTTCCAAGCTTGAAAAATATTTTTTATGTGTCATCATTGGGCTCTCGAGTTGCTTCACAAACCGAATATCAAAGACCCCTTCACTTTCGTTGTGTTTGCACACTTTAGAACACAAGATGCCGTAAAACAATTCCACTCCGACGGGAAAAACGTCTAGGGTAACAGCAGGAAGCTTGAGATAATAAGCAACGATGACTTTGTCCATGCTGGTATAGTTTGATGGATAAGGATCATATCGAAGTATTAAGAACACTGTGGACGGGTGCATACACAAATCCGAAAATGTTAGTACTGCTTCCCCAAACCTCGATATATTTCCATGGAACGCATGCAATATCACATGGTTAGGTTGGCTGTGTCTTAATGGAAACAATCTACCAATGTTCTTGCTGTGGTTTTTAAACACCATGCAACGAACTCTGTCGCACTGAAAATGCATCTCATCGGCATCAAAGGAATGGAAAGATATTTCAAACTGCTTAAAATTTGAATTCAATGATGAAAAATAGGGCTTCAAACCCTGCGTAATGATTTGCTGTGATGAGTGCAAATCACCGGCGAAACCGTGGTTTAGCGCAGCTATTATTATAAGGGCAATCCAAAAGTAAGAGAATCCAGAAATTTTCGCAGCATTTTCCATGTTTGTTTCGTGCAATATTGAAAGTTAAATGAAACTGTTGTTCCTATTTACGCCTTATGATTTTCCACGCGTCAGTAGGTGTTGTGGTCAACGTTAAATAATTCAACTTAAGAGAGTGAATTATTTGAATTTTTGCAGGGGAAAGATTACCACAATAAGGCGTTTACCTAGCTGCAACTTACAATGTTTAGTTAGGTTTACTACTTGAGAATAAAATATTCAGCTGAAAAATATAATCGATGAAACTTCCGTTCACTGAAAATCAATACGATTCCATGGCCAACATGTGCATAGACTTCTAACGTATCTTCCTGGTATTACACTGCTTAGCTATGGATGTACTTTTGAAAACTATGGATACACCAATACAAACATTCACGATGCTACCATGCTGACCTGAATATTTGGACAAAGATAATCGATACAATATGCATTCCGTTAGTCGTCAGTGCTAATGCCCAGATACTTGGACGTTAGAGATATTAAATGTTGTAGAGCATTGTGGCTTGCATTGTCGTAGCGTCAGTACGCCGACTAAGCATTGCATTAAACGCAATGTTGGATGGAGGAGCGTTGCATGATAGCTGAGCGAGGTGCGGAGCAAATATATGCGGGACACTATTTTGTGTCGTTGAGATGTACCCATGTTGACTTGAATTGTGGCTGCTATATTTCACTACACATGCAGGCCAGTTAAAGTTAATATGTGCACCGTTCAATGTGTGAAATCGGTTCTACGTACTTAATTGGTCACGAACATAAAGCCCAGAGCAAACCAATTACTTTGGCAGAATTTCAATTAGCTGGAATGGTCATATACAAGTATGAGAGATAGTTTATTTACTTGTGATATGCCTTCACATGTGTTCACCGTAAGATACTAACCGACACAGGTAATTAACTTGTAGCGAGAAGATATTAATTTAAAACAGTTATTCGTTTCAAACCTTTACTGCTAAATTAAATAATTTTCAACTGTATTCCCTAATCTACTATGGTCCAAAAACTGTTCAAATTGTTGCGTTAATCTCTACTAATACATATATGACATTTCTGGTATTCAGTGAAGCCATCACTGCTAAAACTGGAAGTATGGTTTAGTGGATACAAATTCAATGTTCTACGGAATGCCGATTCTTTCTGCAAAAATCTACGGTTCACAATTTATGTTGAAGCCATGCAAATATTTAACAATTTCAGTAGCCAAGACGTTCAAGTAGTTACTATTATTCATTTTCGTATTGACTACAATGGATTATATTAAAAACGAATGATTCCAGCAAGAACGAAAATGATTCGGCCTACCTTGAATGCAATGTCCCATGCATGCAAGTTCAAAAGTTAGTCATAAACCTGCTAAATACTTTGTTTACAACAGCAAAATAATTACTGCAACATCAAGCTCACTGATCGACTAACATTAAAATCAAGTAAATTCAATGCAATCAGGTTATCGTAATAGTTTACGGAGCCCACAAAAACCTTCAAAGATTTCATGGACTTAACGTATTTGCGATCCAGTCTACGTAAATATTACCCATAACATTCCCTTCCGCTTCAAATGTGTAAAGGATTGCATCGCCAACATAAAAAGAAAACATTATCGTTGTCATTAGGTCAATACTTTGAGATAATGCAACTGAGCAATGTAACTAAGAATGAAAACAAAGGAAACGAATGTGGTGGCACACAACACCAAACTACCTATCTCGGTTAACGCCGTGACCATTATTTGAATTTCCCGCCATATCCTAATGCTTGTGTTAATATTTGCATGAATCAATTTTGCATCTCACCCATAATCGTATCGTCTTGTGCCCAATGTACTTTATTTCTACAGTTTCATGAATAGCATCGACGGGTTCTTTGAAACTAATTGGGAGACAACGAATAATGACATTCTGTTTGCTCGCTCATATTCCATTGTACTTTCTCTGTTCGATGGCAATGGGGAAGTGAATGGATTGACCGGCGTCAGAAAAAAACACATTTTTATGTTGTACGTCTACAATTATATGACACTTTTTGATGAAGTTGATGTCATGAAATTGTTCAACGCAATTGGTTCCAATGATTGTACTGGTTTAGAAATGCGACGAAAAATGTTCATAAAAACAGACCAAACTTTTTAGTTAAAGCAGTACGAGCAAACACTGATTTTCATTAAATACTGCGGAATAAATTCGATGCATAAATATAATTGCATCATACTTTTCTCCGATTATTCCTTCCACGGATAACCACCCTTTTATTAAGCACTTATTAATGCAATGTTACCTCTGGCAGCTACTATTCTTAAGCCGGAACAATATAGTCCCTTGGACCATAAAAGCATATTTTGTTATATATCAATTTATATAGCCCACTCGGACGAGATAACAAACAACCTGGTCCTTAGGTAAATTTTGAATGAAAAATGAATTTAAAAGTTTCAGGCAGGTGTAATTTACCTGTGCAATTTATTTACAAAAAGGACATTGGAATTGTTTGACAGTTCTGATATCGTGATCAATAAATATGGGGCGTGGTTCATTTCGTCTGTTGTTGCTGGCTTTTGCAGCAATTTAAACAGGGACATAAGTTTCATTTTGTAAATGCGCGAGCATATAATTGGTCAGGACAATACATGCATTTTCAGCGACACATTCATGGTCAACTGTCCATATCTACTAAAATATATCGAAAGGCCAAGGTCTGTTAATTACCTGTTTCCTCGTGCTGAAATTTCAAAAATCGGACCCCGTACTTAAGTTTCAGCTTCACCAGTAATCCATTCTTGAATTCATGAAAAAACACCATTCGAACCTTCTTCATTGCCAGCCTTGGTTGTAATATTTGCGCCTTCCTGCAATATGTCTTGGACTCAATATATGATCGCATTCTTATTCCGAATTTCCATTTTATCGGCAAGTCATCAGTACGTTGGGAAATCAATATTCAAATATTTCCGCGATGGGAACTTTCCAGACAAAAGCGTCGATCAGTTTCTTCATCGACTCAAATCAGAATATGATGGCTGGAGTGTTAACGCTGCCATAAATTTGGACCCATTACTTCAGCCTTATACCAACCAATATTGTCTCATAATCCTTGACAACTATTTTGGAGTTAACACACTTGGAACTGAAAAATTTCCAGTGATATCTCGAAAACTTCAACCAGGTATTGTGAATGCCTCGAATTTTGATTTCAATTATAAATTGGTTCAAGTAAAGTGGATTGTTGCAAATCACGTAAACGTATCAGGAAAAACTATTTCATGTGGAATTTCAAAATACCTGACAGGAGTGATAAATAGAAACTACGATGGGTTGTGTCTAAACCTGAATATGAGTACATATGTCATTATGGCAAAGCCCTGGAACTGTGTTGTTCACTTGTCGCTATTTATACCTGAGCTGGTAAGAACGGAGTGGAGATTTCTCCGAACCAAGTGGAGAAACGTAAATCTCACATTTCCCGGCATACTTACACACCGTTCAAACGAAATAACAAAGTACGTCATTGATGGGAGTTCCGTCACCTTCAGCGGCTTTGACCACTGTCATCGTTATCTGCGACAAGAAGATAACTTGAATACAGGCGACATAACTGTCGTGATAACCACCGTTGACGTGTCCCATAGGTTTAGTAAATCCTTGTTCTTCTCCACCATTGGAATATGCTGCTGTATCTGTTATCCTGTAAGAATTAGTACAGTAAATTTCCAAGCTGACATTTACGCAGCCGATATTCGTCGGAAAGCTTTTCCAAAATCTAACGAAATGCTGATTTGGGATCTCCAACATATATTAAAACAGCCTATTGACTATGATACTACATTTATCACAGAAATGGAACGCTGCGAAGACTTTATATTGAAACTTGGCCACCAATGGATCACAACTTTTGATAAAGATCCAAATACAAAACTAAGCAACGTACTAAGCCACATGTGGGCATCTGTCATGAAAAACTATACGAACGTTCTTAACTACAAGAAATGCATCAATGGTAAGTCAAGTGGTTTAATTAATGAAGACTTTTCCGCCAGACCTCACAAATACGTTGGCATAAAAGTCCAGCCATTGTTGTATATGGGAGACATCGCATTTGTGCACTTTATCTATGCCGAGAGCTCTACAAAAAGTTTGCGGTTCATAGCTTGTTCAAAGGTGGAAAGGCTTGCGCTCGGGTTCCAGGAATTCTATGCAGTATATGATCACTATATTTGGATCTGCTTTCTGATATCACTATTAGTTCTAGCTATGCTTTTCAAAACGCTCCGTGGAAACTCGAATCACGCTCCATCCACCTTTTTTGAAATAGTTAACCAGTTCGGCATGTTTTTGGAGCAGGGTGACAATTATTTAGATCTGTCAATTTCACAGAGTTTCAAAGTTAGAATTGTCTCGGGTTGGACAATGATTGCGGCTCTTGTGTTAACGAATGCCTACAAGAACGATAATGTTTACAGAATGATTCAACCCAGAGCGCCTGTGGTCTATGACACTTTTACGGAATTACTCGAAAACAACTTTTCTGTTTACACTCGAACGATTGCTGATAACGAAGATAATGTACTTATTAAAGACGAACGTATTACCGCTAACTCTTCGTTCACTACTTTCCACCGAGAAAATGGGCATGAAATATTTGAATCCGTGTCAGGTTTTACATCAATATCAGAGGTACTTTCTTTTGTAAACGTGAAATTTACACGCGAGACGGAATCCCTAACGTCAGATTTTCTTATACATAACAAGTCCCGTTTACATAATGGTTTGCTTGCACTGTTTCGCAATTACGTTAAAAATGTGCTTACAGGCCCTGAAAGCCCACGATATGGACCGGTTTCAGATCATGTCAAGGATCGACACCTCCAAATATTTTTCAAGGAGGAGGAAGATTTAATGTTTCATGTTCTAATCAATAGCTCTAGGGCTGCTAGGTTGATTCCAAACGATAAATATGGAGAGATTGCAAAACGTCTACATGAGTACAAAGTAAATAGCAGTCAAGAAATTACTGTGCATATTGGAAGGGAAACGTATTTTAAAAATTTCAAGACGTTTGAATTTGAGCGTGGGGCACCTCCCATTATCTGGACAAGATGGTGGCAAATTAAATGCTCCGGAATAGTGGAATGGTGGCAAGAGAGCATACGAGAAAAGCATCTGAATAGGTTTCTAGGAAGCGACGAAACCAATAAGTTGAATAAGGGATCAATGGCTGGAAACATTTCTACCATTTTTGTTGTACTAGCGGTTGGATTAACTTTAACTGCATTCTGTTTTCTCTTGGAGTATTTAGCATATTCAGATTCGCTCCTTGCTTGCTTACGAATAAAAAGATCTACTACGGTAGAGGTTATCGGTCACTAGCTAACGATGCACTGCGTAGCGGCTAGTGGTCCGGCCGGTGGAAATTTTTTTTAAAAAAATATGAAGATACCTAACAGCATGTTGCCTGCAACACTTCCCAGGAGCTTAACTTCGGAAATAGAAACACCTGTAACCAAAGAAGTTTATTACTGTTTGTTTAGACAGTTTTAACCCAAATCAAATACAAGTAGTAGTTCGAGTGGTTAGATACTGTGTCATAAACAACAATACTTGTGGGACAACTGAAAAAAGCAAGAAAAATCCTTTTGTTCAGTTAGTCACAATGGAATCGGAAATATTATCCAGAAGGCGCCACTATCAGTCCAAGCAATTATGATTACATGATAAATTGACATTACTTAAACAAAAATTATCTTAAACGAAAAACGTTTTTACACAATAAAATGCAGTGAATCATAAAATACTGTAATGTAACTGCACCCGCACTAGTTTTGTTAACATTTGTCACCAATTTTATTACTTCTTATATTTTAACTATAGTTTAGTACAGTCAGTATTTGCCACAATCTCTTGCACTGTCGTTAATACGTGGTTAATTTTTGTATTTCCAATAGTTCCATCTCATATGATATGATAATTATTGTTAATGCATTGCGAGTTTTATGTTTCCGAAATGTAAAGATAAGCATGCTTTTAAATAATCAATTCTGCTCATAATATTCACACGTACTCAGCAGCACAATCTCTGTCCAGGTATTCGTATTTTAAACATTTTCGATTGGAATGAAATGACATTAAATTGATTGATTAGAGTCATTTTGATACACATTGTGTAAGAAAATGATAATTGGAACAGCGTACAAAATGTCTCGTTATGAGCTACTAATTTGAAGTACTGTTTCGCTACTTAATAGCAGCTACTATCATATATAAGTATGCAGTCTGTTTATGTAATTGGATCAATGATAAACTCAATTGCAGCAGTTAGTTCGCATTGTGGGCTTAGCCGTCATTCGGTAATTGTTGTCACCTTTTTCCGGTTATTGTAAATTGGAGATCTGCTACCTTGTTTTGCGGTACTTCATGATTTTCGGAATTCATAAAAGGTGTAAATGTTGTGAGAATGAAGGTAGATATTTAGGACACCATTTTTATGGTCAAGTCTTTATTAAGATTTCATTTACGAATAAACTTTTCCAGCAAATGGGAGAACGAGGTAATGAGTTTGAGCAGAAATTGTAACAATTTTATCCCAAGACGTTATTGCTAATTATAAATTCCAAATTGTTCTTCAATTCAATCACAATGCTAATAGTATCTGTTGAGGCGTCGTATAGCCTGCCATCCGTAGGACTCAAGAGAGAAGAGAAGAAGTGTAACGTAGGGCTTAACAAATTGTAATATGTAGCTTAGTTTATGTATTTTGTGTGCTAAATCCATGAAAATTTAATTAACTGTAATTAGCGTAATTTATGCGATCGATGTTTCATAATTTGTATAATGATAGTTAATGCATAGTTGAACATGTATACTAAATATTAGAAAGATTGGTACAGTCGCACATGTCAAAATTAGGGTCAAAGGTCAAGTAGGTATTATGCATAGCAAGTACCATAGGATAAGTATTTGTTGTAACTTAGGGTAGTCGCCAAGGAAAATTAGTTGTTTATTTGTTATTCGGGCTGCGCGGTGGAGTCAGATCGGACCGGAAGGAAAATCACGGGAGTATATAAGGAGCTGCGTCAGTCGTCATAATTTTAGTTAGTAATTTTTTCTTGTTGTCACTGAATTGTGATCTCTCGGCGAAGCCAAGTTCGCCACCGTTTGTATGTAAAATTATTGTAAATGCACTTCAATTTGTACTGTTCATGTGAGAATAAAAGCGTTTGTGAAAAAGTACGAACCTCTTGCAGAACCACCATTATTTTAATTGAAGTTAAAGTTTAAAAAAAAGTTAACCACCCTCTCGTATCATCGGTCATATCTTAACTGAGCATCCCAACAGTATCATTTCATGAACTAGTAGGATGTGAATGGAAGATACATGCGTTTATTCATCACTACCAGCTGCCATAAAGCCGTTAACTTGATCCACAAACTCTGCAAGCGTGTATTGCTGAAATAAAACAAATGCCAGTTCATAAAATATTTTGAAACAGCAAATAATTCAGTTTGATTTTATAATTCGGTCATATTTAACATATATTCTTTTCGAGCAGTCGGTCGCACTAGTGTAGACAGGGACGACGTTGGAGCTAATTTGTGGCAGCATATATTAACTGCCAACATTAGTGTACACTATATATTAAACGGTATTAGTACTTCGGTTATAAATGAAGATTCGGACGTACCTATGGCTCGAAAGTATGAAATGGATGTAGCCAAAACACTTACAACTTTACAAGACAACATTTATAATGCCCTTCACAAATCCGCTCCCAGTGGCATCCGTGTCTGCGATTTGATAAAGGATGCATTTGACCATTCGGTTCGCCATTTCAAAAATCTTCGCACTCTTCTTCGGGGAGAGTAATATATTTGTTTGAATGAACTAGAAATAAAAGTGTGAATATGATTTATTGTAATGTACGATCGTAACCAATTTACAACTGCGTTAACGTCCGTGCTATGTTAGGAACTATTCAATGATTATTTGCTTACATTATGTGAAAAATGTGTGCTAACAAATTAAACATTTAAATATTACTTTCTTTTTCTACATCTTGTCGTACACCTAAGACTCTTGTTTTATATCGAATATATACAATGGTAATCATATTTGAACTACTGTTAACGCCTAATAAGTAACCATACATAATCGCGGAATTTAATTTTTGTAGGCGACACAGGGACGTAGCTACGGTGGAGCGAGGTGGAGCGACGGCTCCAGGCCGTCCGCTCCAGAAGGCCGTACCCATACCGAAATTCTCTAGAAAACAAAATTTGATGCTTTAATTTAGAGCCGGAATAGTCCGGCCTATTAGTAATTGTAATTTCGAAGAAACTATGTTACCTACGAACCGTTGAAACATTATAACAAGCATCAAGCCGACAGTTTACAACTGTAATGGATATGATAAAACACTTTATTTCGAAGCCTGTACTATTGTGCACTATAAATGCATCTTATACCGTACACTTGAAGCAGCGCCAGGTTGTTCGCAACATCGCAACGGCACCGAAAATTTGTGGTAATGCTTTGAATCAAACACAAATCTTGATGAATTAAACTATGCGTCAATTATTCAACAACAGCGCAGGTATTTACCAAACCGGAACGCTCTATCACGGGCTTATCGATTCTGTTCGTGCTTAGCATATTTTAGTAGCATACAATAGCGTAAACTCACTGACTAAATTCCCCGACCCTATGTTTTCATATATGGGATCAGGGGTCAACACATTCGGTAGAAGTGTCCAAATGGTGCCGCCCATCCTTCCAATACTATCAAAGATATTTCAAAAATCTTTTTTGCATCGTAATCACAAAGTAGTTATCTAGATTGCGCTTTGCTTAGTTTTAACATTTCAACCAAAAAACTATATATTCTCACATTGCCCCATTAAGTGGTGTTCACTTGGGTCGATCAGATTCTGACCATGTGATTGTGTTGTGGGGGCGATGTGAGAATGTATAGTTTTTGGTTGAAATGTGAAAATGTAAACCAAGTGCAATCTAGATAATTAATTTGTGATTACGATGCAAAAAAGATTTTTGAAATATCTTTAAT
The DNA here is from genome assembly GCA_004115045.4 of Sinella curviseta. Taxonomy (NCBI): domain Eukaryota; kingdom Metazoa; phylum Arthropoda; class Collembola; order Entomobryomorpha; family Entomobryidae; genus Sinella; species Sinella curviseta. The sequence continues at coordinate 1,312,529 of CM023199.3, read as the reverse complement.
AGTATTGGCAGGAGAGGCGGCACCGTTTGGACACTTTTACCGAATGTGTTGACCCCTGACCCCATATATGAAAACATTGGGTCCGGGAATTTAGGCAATGAGTTTATTATGTGGTATACGACTAAAATATCCTAAGCACAAACAGATTAGATAAGCCCGTGATTGAGCGTTCCGAGTTGGTAAATACCTGCTCAACATTAAATTGCGGTCTTGGAAATTTGAATGAATATCATCGAATATCAACTGATGACTTACCTAGGATTTATATAACGCCGATCAATGAAAGTTCGAGGCATAATGCGATATATTGTGTAAAGGTTGAAAGCAAATAAGCTTCCGTGTCGGGAAAATTTAATTTACTCTAAACAAGAATAGGATGGCCCATTTCATTCATAGTTCAATTTGGTACAGCGCAAAACGTCATCTGTTCATTCGTCATGATTGAATCGTCACATCATGCACCATAAAATTCAAGAAAAAGCAAGTCCGTTCCATGTAATGTCTAGGTTTCAGAATAAACATTAACAATTCCACAGTTTTCCAAGTTGTGTTACAACAGTTGGCACACTTACATAATACACACCTATTTGCCACCTCGACCATCGCCAAAATATTCTGGAAATTGCGAACTTTTATTGTGTGCTTACAAAATATCACTGGAAATTGAATGTTGCAACCGTTTTGGTTTTAAATTAAGCTAACACAAGATTCTTTGGAAAAAATATGTGCGAAAACATGATTCGGCTACTACGCTCTCCTGTTGGCTATTTTAAATAGTATGAGGACGTAAAATTTATTGCAATCCTTTCATCATTAACATATTTAGAGTATCTTTTTTCACTATACGAGATCCTGGAAACAATCCGTAAAAATACATTAAATTTTGTCCAGAAGTTGACAAGACCGTCGAATTTGAATCAATGACGTCCAACATAATTACCATTTCAACAACAGTTTTATCAACTCCTGCGTTGACATGTTGAGTACGATTTTGCAAAATTTTTCATTGTCAAACAAGATTAAAGGTATTCAAGATTGTCAGTTAATCATCTCAGATTTTTAAATTGCCACTTTGAATGAAAGTTATGGACGTCGAAATGTTTTGGGGGCGATGTAGGCAGGAATCAAACTTTTAACGGTCACGACCCCCACTTGTATTGATATCTGCAGAATGAAAGAATGTTCATATTAACCGATGTTCTTCAAAATTTGATATTGATCGTACGCTAATATAAGATACTAAGGTAAATATAGGGTTTCTAATGATTGCTATCAAAAAGCCACAAATTAAAAAAGCCACAGTCCAAAAAGCCACAAATCCAATAAGCCACAGTCAAAAATACGATTAACCGTACACTTTTCTTTCCTTTTTTAAGCCAACCTTAACTCGCCTAACCTAACCTAACGCCAATTAAGCCTTTCTAATAACAATTTCCTTGATTTTCCGAGTTGTGGCTACTTGTATTTGTGGCTTTTTGGATCTTGGCTTTTTGGATTTGTGTCGTTTTGATAAACACCATTTTTAATACCGAAGTAACGACTGACATCAAGTCGTCAGAATATATGTTGCTAAATATCTCGTAGACGAATGAATATTTTGGAATGGGGTCTTTTGCAATGAATAGAGCTCCTCACGTTCCACTTTGTACATCCGCTACTTTTTTGCATATGTGAGAAGTCAACTTCACGTGTATCCAATAGTATGACGAGATAAGTCAGGAAATTAACAAAATGTGTGTCAGCGTTCACCCCTGTTGATTGAATGTCCCACGACACAGTATGTTTGATACTACTAACCCTCCCCAGTGTATGTGCCAAGTCTCAGAAATTTACTCCAAGCCATGTGTGCAGGAGTTCTATGCAAATATCTGGGTCACCGGTATTTTGATTTTGACCTCCCACTAGGGGTGTTCTCCAAGTGGGTCGATGAAACTGTGCATGTGGTAGTTTTTTGATAGACCCTACCCAAAAATGCTAGTTTCGCAAAGATCCGCCACCAAAGCCAAAAAATGTGTCACAGCCAAAAAATGTTGCTTTTAGTATATAAATGTAGATAATGCATTCTGCGATAGCTTAGTCATAGGATTTGAAAGGTGCTACCGTAAGTTAACCCAAAAGAAGGACCACGTAGGTATCGCCTACGACTCGTTAATCATGAAATTATGTAGGCCCGGGATTCTATTATGCTTGATTGTACTTAAATGATTGGGCCCGGGATTCTAGGATCCGGGATCATAAATTGATGGAAACTTAGAATAAGAAGGTTCAATGCTCTAAACAAGACAAGGAGTGGTTAATATTGACTTTGTGTATTAATAGTGCAATTTAATGTCATGGGTAATCTACGACGCGAAGAATTGTAAACTGTAAAATGGAATTGCTTCTACTCGTTAGCTTGATGTTAACTTGCTAAACGTGTCTGTTAGAATGGGCACCGAGTATAATGCTACACTTGCTAATATACAAAACCTGAAAGGACGCTAATGTCCAAAAGATGAAAGGTGCGTACACAAGTTCATACTCAAAGTCACATTGAAGTTTATCGAAGCATTGACCGGTAATAAAAACATCGAGAAGCTTCTGGTTCCAATTATCATATTACCAATTATGTAAATCAGCATAAAAGACTTAAGACTAAAAAGATAAAAACATTATGGTTTGTCAACACTTAAACATAAGTCACAATCCAGTATTCATAGCTTATCAAACAATATTCACGAAGGCTAATTTTACATACAATAAGTCGAAGACTTGAACAATTAAACATGAGAGTTACACGTGAACATTATTATGAGACCACTGACCGCTACATTACACTATAAAATGACGGTTTTATACATGCATTGTATAACATAGAGTCGTACATTTAATACCGCTCCAGGCCGTCCTAAACTCAGCTACGGGACTGGGCGACAACATTACACAGAAGACCGCATATGAAAGGCATTGCTACTGAATTATACTTGTATGCTTTGATTACAGCAGAGCAAACGTATGAGACCCAATATCGTTCGAAGCTGTAACATGAATCTATTAAAATAAGCTGCAGCAGCATCGTAAGATTTACGTATTCTGAAGGTGGAGTCCAAAACTTTGTTTCAATTAATAATTTATTAAATGATTAATGACTTGATCTTCGTTGAAGTTCCTCACTTACAATACTATTTTGACGCAGAAGCCATAAAGGGCAGTGCCTAGCCACAGCAGTACTGCCGCAAGCGGGTAAAAATAAATTGCTATTAACTATTCGCAGCTATTAACTATTCGCAGCTATTAACGTGTTCCAATCGCAAACATATTCCCGTCAAATGTGGTGTTAGTTAGACACATTTCCAGAGCTTTTTAACATTTAATTTCGGAATTTGTCATTCGAATTATATCGTGCCACCGAGATAAAGCAGCTCACCAATTTACAATAAGAACAACATTATCCTTTTGAAGCTTAACTAGAAATACAATTTATTTAAGTGGCAAACATATTCTCATAACAATGTTCAGCTTTTGTTCATTATTTATTATTGAACCTACTTATATATATGGATATATATTCACTTATTTTCAAACATCTTTCTGCATACAGATCGATATTATAGCTGCAAACCTATCGCTAAACGCTAGCCATAATAGACTGAGGAATGTCCAAACATAACCGCAAATTGTCAGCCATGCAAGATGAATTTTGAAACGGCATTCTAATAAAAATACCACCAATCCAGTCAGAGTGCCGTAAGCTAGCACTAGAAATATAGTCGAAATATTTCCCTTCATGTTTGGCCGCTTCAATGTCGTGTCTCTGACGACTGGCTTGAAGGAGGTTCTCTCTTTCACGTACCTCGACCACCAATCCCAAATTCCAGAAAACGAAAAGGCTTGTATCCTTCTCATAATAGTTGGCTGAAGTCTGCCGAACACTTGAAATCCGATTGACATGTTTGCATACGTCTCCTCTCCCAGACTAACAAACTGGTGTGGGTTTTCCTGAAAACATTGAATTGCAAACTTGCTCGCCAAGTTTTTTGGGAGTACAAGTGCTGAATTTTTGCACAACTTGAGGTGTTGGTACATTGTATTACTTTGTGCCTCAAATATATGTTCAATTAATTGGCTATAATGAGTTGAAAATGTTTTTGCACTCATTGTTGACAATTTCTCTGATCGGTTTAGAAACGCCTGCGATAAAATTCTTCTGCTATTTGGATGAAAAGGGGAATGATCGTCTAAAAGGCTGACATCAGCAGTTTCAAGTCCCAGGTCCCGCATAAGATTTGCCCAACTAGATACCTCAGAACCGGCGATGAGGGAAGGATTAGTGTTTTCAATTACTTCATCTGAAAGCGACGAGAGTTCAAATTTATTTGCCCATTTTATGTATGATTCACTGGAATTGAAATTCCACTCAGCCACTCTCATATAAACAATCTTCACTCTGGCGTGTATCTTAAGCTTTTCTGCTACCAGTTCAGCAAAGCGGGAATGGGGCGACCATATCTTTGGTGCAATCACGTTGTAAACGTTGTCGTTTTTATACCCGTTGCTTATCACAATTCCCATTAATAATGTGGTTGCTACGGTAAATCGCCGACGAAAGTTTTTGCACGACGCAACGCTCAGTGGGTCACCTTGCTCCAGCAGCAACTTTATAACCTGGATCAAATGGATAATGCGGCCGTCCGTTCTGTGCGTTGACCCAGAAATCTGTGCATGTATTTCCGAGATGGAAATTGAAATTAAGACAATGAGCGCCCAGGTATAATTGTCGTAAACCCTCACCAACTCGCGCATTCCAAATGCATGCGTCTTCCTATCGCTAGTACAAGCAACGAAAGTCATTGTGTTTATGGCTTCAATTTAGGACAGCACTAGGACGTGGGAAATATTACTTGCGACAGCAAATACTTTCAACTTGTGATCCCGGTACGAAGGTCCACGGTGCCCAATTTGGTTTCTATTCTCGCAATATGCGTTGAACTTCCTATCGAACGTTACGGTACTGTTACCCATGACGTCAAACAACACGGATGCAATACCGGTAGCAAAATTCTCCGTAATGCTACCAATACCAAATTTTAGCGAGCCATGCATTTGTCGGGATTCCATGGGGAATAGTACCGCACATTGTTTCATCTTATTCACAACAGAAACGTCTCCTGCACGTTCATACTGCAAGTCCAACTTGATCTCCCACCGCTTATGTACATCGATGGATTGGAATGCAAACAAGTTACTTAGAGTGGGTAGTTGGCAGGGTTTGAACATTACTGATGTTTGTCCCCTGTCAGTCCAACCAGCAACTACATAACTAGTGTTGTGAATCCAGTGCGAGTTTCGTTGCCCTAATAATATTGATACAGTTTTAGTTGAAACCGATTGATGCATTATACTTTCGGAAAGTTTATTAAAGGCTATCAAGTTCCTCATGAATCGTGTCAGGCTTTTCCCTGTGAGCTGATAGTTTTCAAGATTCACAAATATTTGTAGCTTGTAAGCCACTGTTGTTAATGGTTGAGTTCTGAGCTGTGTAATATCGTCCTCAGCACGTGTATCGAATGTAAACGGAAACGGCATGCGACGCAAAAGTGGTGGCGGCATTTGAACTGAAATTTGAACCTGACATGCCCATGGTCTCGAATTGAGGACAAAATCGCGATGCTTCAATCGAATGCACAGATCCTTTGAATCGATAATCGCGCCATTCTTAAATAAGACCCCTTTGAAATATTTAGATGTACGGCAATTGATTGTGTGATCGAATTCCTCGTTTATGCAGCTGTTGTGGTGCTGATAGCCGAGGGGAGCCCAGACTTTCCAGTACCTACTCCGGCCTTGTTTAGAGTCGCGGGTTTCAAACACTTGAACCTGTGGTGTTCGTAAAACTATACCGAAACTCGATGAACCCAAGTTGGTATGGTGGACGTTGTCCACAACAATGAGACAGTGTGCATTTTCAAATTGATTCAAAATTCCCGTGATTGGAAGGTCAATTCCTTGCAATTGTTTGCCCTGCGCTTCATTATATAATTCCATCCCACCCAACACTCCCTTACGGAAATCACCTTTAAGTGCGTTTGACGAAATTGGATATCTTAGCGGATTTAACTCCGGTGCTGGTTTGACATATGAAATACTTGAAATAAATACAACCCAACATGGGATCAGTTCCGTCTTAGCCTTCATCAACAATTCCAAGAACAGGACACCGATCAATGTTAGCTGTACCGGTGTGCTCACAATATACATGACTAACGATAGCCCCACTTGGATGAACTGAAGCAGAGGGGAACACAATTAGTTTGCTGCTGCTGACCCTTAAGTGTATTTTCAAGTGAAGTCCAGGGAGCGGTTAAACTTGAGTCACTTGTAACAGAAGCAAATCAGAGAGATTTCGGGTTACATTCAGTGGTTACAGACATGACAATATTTCTACAAGATAATTATAGTTAACGAAGTTTACTCTGAATATCTGGTTTGACGACAAAAGAGAAACTTATCCTTAGTGCCTTTACAAAAGCTGGAACGTTAACACGGTTACCGACGACACTAATTTCACAGGTAACGAAACTGAGAAACTGCGGCAGTATTGGAGAAACTATGCATGCTAAAAATTGGTATGTGGAACTACTTAAATGCTCCCCGCATGCTTCCACGCAGTATTCAAATATGAATTATTTAGTGTATTGATTACTTTTCAAGGGGCAATAAAGCACCCGTTCCTGCAGGAGAGCATGTGAATATTATTTCACTACGTCACTCATTATATATCGTCCCATGTTCTGACAACTTGAATAATTTAACGTATGGATTTATTTTGGAGATGGTAAGTAAAATCGATCAAATATCTGCCTGGCTTAGCTTGTATGACCTAAAGCACTTAATTAATTCAACACTTTTACTAATTTGATGGTCACCTTACATATCTCAACAAGTGGTGGTGGTAGACTACCTCTGGTAATTGCTGGTTTAGGGTTTTCATAATGCTGTCAAAATGATGCTTTATTAGCTTTTATACGTGTTTACATTCACGAGGGAAATTTTTTTTAGAAATGAAAAATATTAATGTATTCTGATTGCTACAGAAGAGGTTTGAGCTCGTCATGAAATCGTGCGTCCTCCAATAGCATTTAAATATGTGCTTTAAAACATATACAGTGTTTTCTTCATTCTGCCCATTTTCCGATGGACGTGAAAATCTGTTCGTACGATATAACATACAATATTTTATGGCCTTTCTATTTAGATTCAGATCATGAACAAAGATTTTTGCACTTTATCCAGGCCAATTTATTGAAATCAACACTCCGCGTGCCGACGTGAGCCATAAGCTAGGAAGTTGAACTACCTGAAAATTTGATTACATTAGAATGCACGAGCACCATTATACGTTATATTATTTCCGTGTAGTTTTCAATACCTAATTTCTCAGTTCACTTATGTACAATAGCCAGAACATAATAAAGCCATAGCTGATATCCCGGACATTACCTTTTGCTGAAAGTTCAGAGCTATTCTTCGTTTTCGGTCATGAAACTTTATTGATCGAACAGTCCACGAAAAATATCGTATACATTATTCGTGTTCACAAATTTAAGCAGGATACGTGGCTTAAAGTATTGCAGTGTCCCGCAAATAATTCTGATCATTATAAGAAAAGTAACACGACAAGAAGGAAGTTTTCAGCACAGTTGTATTTTTGCAGTTAAGTCAGGGAGAAATTTATAGACTATTATTTCACCTTTCGGAATTTATCAAACTTTTTCAAAAATAGAAAGATTGGCAAACGTTAAGCCAAACTAAACAATGGGTCGAATGCGCATCAACGATAGGACACTCATTCTAGTCGTTCTTAACATAATTACAATTGGATTTACGCAGCTCAGGGCCAATTACATCACCAAATTGACCAGAGAGTTGACGCATGTTGCTCTTAAGGACTTTTTCGACGCTTTGAACGCAAACGTGGCTCGACTGGAAGTATCATTCCATTCCTTTGAAAACGATGAAATGAGTTTTGACTCTGTCCACGGCCGCTGCATGATATTCGGAAAATACTACAAAAATCCGATCGGAAGGTGGTTTCCATTCAGGCACACTCAACCATTTCATGTTGCCATGTTTCCGCAGAACGAAAACAATACGCGACAAGACGATATATTCGAAACCTACTGGCACGTCCTTATGCACCCGCATTCGATTCTGCTGAGTATTCAGTGTGGAATGACGCATCATCTAAAGCAACCCAACATATCATCCAAAATACAAAATCTACCTGCTCTAAAGCTGTGTATCAAGCTTTACATAGCCAGAAAGAGAATCATTACAACGGCAAATTGGATCATTTGCAACTTTTACTGCCCCGCGCGAGAAATGCTAAGTCCGTTTAGTGCCACTTTGAAAGAGTTACTGTTAAAGCCATTGCATTTCCACAAAAGATATTTCGCTAACTCAAACAATCGGACAATTGAC
>CM023199.3:1123969-1303969 GCA_004115045.4 Sinella curviseta | reverse complement strand
TCTGAATAAGACATTATGTCTTTGGAGATTCAGTCAATCAAACATAAAAATACTCAATACATTTTATTTATATCAGTGCAAAGATCAGAATTTAACTAGATTTATTTTCACAAAATTTCCCAAAAAAACATTTTTTCATCATTTACTGTTCAGTCCGAAGGAATCTATATAAATCATTTTAACTTTTAATATGAATTCGGCTTACCATAGTTTCTAAAATATTGCACGTTTACTTTTATAGTGTATAATTGTTTGAAACAACTCCATCTACTTTTTTCCATTGTCAGTCAGCAACCTTAATGCGAGACTTATCTATTACCAAGTAAAGCACACATTTAGCGACAGTGTGTTCATCGGCGTCATTGTATTTATGATTTATGAAGATTTACATGAAACCTTGAAAACAATGTTTTCTATGCGTGCATTACCATGAATGTAAAGTCTAATCTATGCAACATTGTCCAAAATTCCGAAGGAGGGTAGGGGAACTTTGGTCGCTACGGTTACGGGTGCAGTACTTTAACTGAAATTTGTGTCAACATCATACAGAATAACTCACCAGCACTCTATCATGATATCTTTCTGTTTAACAAGACAACATGACTCATATGCCGACGTGACTTACTCGTGTATTCTCTGTTGCATTTTTTGCTTCGCTTTAGTACAATTGCACCATGTGAAGTAGGAAACTACGGATGACAATTGAATGGAGCGGATACCACACATTGTGAATAATCCTGAGCTTAGTCGGCGGTCTCTTGTCTTTCCAGCAGTACCCTGACAAGGGAACGTTGTCAGGTGAAGGAAGCGTAGAGAAAAACGGGAATATGCACTAAAATCTGCTTTTTCTGCTGATTCAAAGTATCTAAACATTCCTCTGCGGAAATGTATTTCAGTGGGTTTTATGAAGCGATCTTTATTGACAGAATTTGCAAAACCATTGTAGACAGCAGCGTTGGATTTCGAGAATCGAATTCAAGCGACAACTCCCACTTCTTAAAAGGGATTTAGAAAACTTTAAAGTTAACGGTTTATACTAAACGCTTCTAATAGTCGCTAATTAAATATCCTAACAATAGTGTACTCATACATTTTAACTCTAACAAACAGTCATCTAGAATTTGCACATCAAAAGGCTATTAACCGCAAACAAGTGGCAAGACTTATAGTTCAGCTAAAGTATTCCGTATTGATTTTGATTTTTACAAGTAGATGGCCTTAACCACGGAAAGAAACTACTAAAATGTGGTTGCATATCGTAGGAAGAAATATATGTTGGAGTCTGGGTGGACTATGAATGATTGTGTAAGGAAAAGTTGCTGTCGCATAGCTAATAACTTATAACGTCAAGATGTGATTCTGTATACGAGTAGAAATTTTTAAATTTAAATACATATTCTCCATATTTTATAAATTATCAGAAATTGGCGTTTGAATTCGTTTCATGAAACCTCATGCTGCTTCCCATAGCGGCTTTACAAATATAAATCGCCTTACGAAGCCCACTGAAATTCATTTCCGCAGAAGAATGCTTACATATTCTGAATCAGCAGAAAAAGCTGATTCTGATACATATTCTCGTTTCTCTCCACGCTTCCTTCACCTCACGACGTTCCCTTGTAAGTGGAATCCACTTGATGATGTGATTTGGACCAACTGACCAACCCTGACGTCCTACTGCAGTTGTCAAATAAAATATATATGTCGAGATCCAGAACTTGTAAGAATTTTTACGGTTTGCGCAGCATGAAGACGAGTTGTGTGCAAATAACATTTTATAATTGCTTGAAGTAGGTTTATATATTTTACTACTGCGACGCGACGCTTTATCTTACTTTGATGCATAAATAAAGTCTCCACATGACGACGACACTGTTCCACATGCCAGCAATTTATTGCCGTCTTCTCAGAAATGAAATTATGAACATAACACACAGATTATAAATGTAGTTCTTTTCATGCAGTTACAAGAATCTACTTTCTAGGTGAGCGTTTAAACAAAAGGTTTGTAGTTCCTGTTTTATTAGAGTTACTTTTACTATACTGAGTAATATTAAATTGAAGCCGCAATATGGTCATATGTAATTAAAAGTTTAAATGATCCACCAAATAATCATGCCAAATATATTCATATATTTGTATGAAAATATATTTAATATATTTAATGCAAACGATGGGATGCAATGGTTGTTGTGACAATTCTCTGCTTCTGAATCTACTATTGAATATTAGTAAAGCATCTTAGATTATCAAATAGATCTGTTATCGAAGGCTCCGCGTCACAAAGTAGAAATCCATTGTTACGGTCTCACGTTGATTCAGAGATAAAATGTGAACGTGATTTTTATGGTTACAATAGTTACAAACCAGGGTATATGATGTTACAAGTATAAAATAATTTTCTCCATTATGACATGGAAAAATGAAAAAATACATGGAAAAAATGTTTAGCATAAATTTATTCTTGCAAATAACGTTTGTGTAAAAACGGTGTAAGAACTTTGTTAATTTTAGCTTATCCTAATGTATTGAAATCTTTCCCTGCAAGGCAGTCTCATCTTCAGACTCTGAAGTGGCATTGAGCGTCTTGATAAAGCAACAATTACATAATATATTCAGATAACAATCATATCAAGGCCGAATTGTACATTTGTGTTCTCGGGGCATGTATATTTTGTCGTTTATCGTGTCCTTATAGTAAAAGTTACTCTGCTAGAGCCGACAGAAACCACTTATCTGCATAAGAGTTCTGAGGTTTGTATTATGGCCGCCATCAGTGGATGAGGAGACGATGGTCCAACCGGTGTTGTATAATGAAAAGCAAACTCCGAATTATGCCCATGGTTTGATTTGCACTAGCGATTTAAAAATACATTTTGGTGAATTAAGTACCATATAAGATTTAACATATGTAGATATAAATACTACTACACAACGATAAGTTAAATAAAAGCCCAGCAACAATTTCTAAAGTATTTTTTCTGAAAATCTAAGGATAACAACAACGAGTCCTTGCCATTTTATTTTTCATTAATGGGAACCAAAAATTGTTATTGCGAATAACATTTTTTTAACAACCGCAGAACCAATTAGATTTATTAGCACCCGCATCCATTGATAAAAACCCAAAAGATTTACAGTTATTACTGGTTTACAGTTATAATTCCGATGACCAGATTGCAATTCATCAATAATTTTAAGACATTCATTGTAACAAGTTGCTGAATAGCCAGTTTCTTGATTGCCTCATCTGTGCATTTCTGGTTATCGCGAGCATAATCACTGACTTTAGCAATAACTTGGCACGTAGGACAACGAGAGAGTTGCAATTAAAATGTTGTTAAATGACTCTTTATTAGACTGGATGTTTATATGAGTTACTGGTACACGTTATTAAGCATGGTATTGATTCGTTGCATGTCGCATTCGAAATTAGACAACTGTATGATTGACAGTGATGAAGTGAATCAAAATATTTTTTTCAAAACGACAAAACTAAGCGATCAAGCTATAGCGCAGTTGCCGCTCACGCACAAAGTTTATAAGAAAATAAAGAACATTATTCCATCTCAATCAAATCACTGACTCTACATGCAAGTTAATTATATGTTCACTAAACCCGCTAAATATCCAACAAAAATCCTTAATTTAGGGCTACAATATTCGTCAGTGATTTATAGTGACGCCATGTGACATAGTGGAGATCTAAATTTGCTCTCAATCTGTATCCTCACCTTCATAATGATTTATGTTGTTTATTTCGAGTAGTGAATTACATGCGTATAAGGAATCTGTTTATTTTTTAAATCGATGAGGCTGCAATAACAACTAGATGGCAGCAAAGTGACAATTGAAATGGTTAGTTCTATTTTTTCACACGCTATCATATCATCGTTGCGTTTCTTGTAACAATGTCCGTGTCGTTACGGTATTCTCCAAACAAAATCTCAGAGGATTTTCAGTCGAACTTGATCGAATGCTTACGTATTTCTTTTAAGAGTTTGTTCGACAGAACGAAAATGTTTTCCATTATGGGAGCGGAGTTTGAATTTTAAGGAGTTTCAACGGAAACCCCATGCGGATGTAGTTATTTAATATTTTAAAAGTGTGTTAGTGAAAAAAACTGGTTTCCTTCTTAACGTTTTTCACGATTTCGTGGTGTTTCGGTTCACTATATTGCAAGTAGTAAATTAAAGACTTACTTCGTAGCATGCAAATAATTAGTAAAGGACGAAAGTAAGAACAGGTTTACCTTCAAGTTTTGGACACCATAATTCAATCAAAATGAGGGTTGCGGCTCGGAAATTAGTACCACTGAATTGGAAATGGCGTATTATTTGTTATCGGACACGAATATTCCGCTTTCCAAAAAATCTTAACGGAGCCTGCTGATAACAAAAATAGTAGCTCCAAACTGTTTTTACTTCTTAATCTCCTGAAATTTGACACCTGTCATGTTCTCGCCAACCTGCCGGAAGAATGCTGCAAGTCAGGTACATTATTTTAGTCTTTTGAAATAGCCAGATTATTCTTTCCGTTTTGTCATGCGCTGACATGTGACAATGAGCATAGATGAAGTAAAATAATTGATATCAATTCAACATCGATTCTGTTTATTGTGAATTCCTTTTGACCTGGACGCAAACTTTTAATTTGAAATACCTAAAAACGTTTGGTTTGTCATTAGATTTGTTCTGTTGGAGCGTTTGGACTGACATAAGGTTTGTACTTATCCAGGCATAGAAAACATGCGCGGCTGTAGCAGGAGACAATTTCTTGAGAAAAACCAAAATCCTTGACAAAAATCACGATTTTAAAGGACTTTTTATCAGCAAATGTAGATTTTGGTGACACGTAATTTGGAAACTGTTAAATAGGCCATAAAAACACTAGGTAGTAGCAGAAAGGTACAACAAATGTAGTAGTATTAGTTAAACATGGTCGGAGAAAATTTATTTTCGTCCGGAGAAAATGTGTCAAACTTTCCATGTCTTTACTTATCGTTCCCCTAATGTGTAAAATGAATTTACATTTGGAAATATTGGACGAGCGCGTGCCTGTGCTCCGCATATGAACAGTTTTTTGAATTATTGGTAGTGCATATTGATAATAAGATGCAGCGATACAAAAACGCCGTATTGAGATGTGGCGAGAATGTTGGCTGCAAAACATTGTAACTTTATCCAGAGTAATGTTATAATATTTCCGCTGCAAGAATTTGTCGAGTTCTGAAATATCTTTTATTAATATGGCATATATCATAATAGAGGAGGTATTTGGATAACCGTAAGGTATTTTCCGGCCACACTAGAAACTATTCGCATTCCATCCGGGATTATAGCATTTATACGTACGAACTGATTGAATACTTGTTTTGACCTTTGGCCTCACTTGTAGACGCAATAAGGGTCAAACAGTCCGAAAAAGTGGTCGCAGCAGATCGCCTGTACCGCCAACAGGATTGCAGTAACTGACCCATTCTTTTTTGCATCGTAATCACCACGAACCAATCTAAAGTATATCTCCTAGTTTTTTTCAATTTCGTACATTTTACATAAAAAATGGATATCAAATTTCGTAATTCACCAATTGCTCGCATACAGACAACGTCCCACAAATGATTCCGAAAAAGTTTGATTTTATCCCCCACTTCGTATTTTGGTCGTCAAACTGCCATAGAACATTCTAATATCCTTGTTATCAATCTATTTTATTATTTGTTAAATCCAACAAATATTTATTGATTGACGATAGGAGAATCTTTGCGTCAACCTGACGGCCAAAACAGCATCATGAGAACAAAATCATCTTTTCCGCATCACTTGTGGGACGTTGTCTGTAGGCGAGAAGTTGGTGAATTACGAAATTTGAAATCCATTTTTTTCATATAAAATGTACGAAATTGAAAAAAAACTAGGAGATGTACTACCTAGATTTTTTTCGTGGTGATTACCATGCCGAAAGGATTGGATCAGTAACTGTAATCCTGTAATTTTATATAATATTCTGCAGCTGACTAATGTTGGCGTAATTAGACTTTTATCACAAACTCGTCGGTTCTATGTACAAGCATGGTTTATTATTTGAATGGAATGGAATGTGCTTCAATACAGGTACAATTTCTCAATTATATCGCCGCCACAATTTTATTTTATTATTTTCTTTCCATTTCACTTCAAATAAATGACTTGCGAATGCGTATCCCATCGAATACTCTGGGGGATATTCAGTTGCACTTGATTTTAAGCTGTGAAAGTTCATTAAATGCAGGCGCACCGTGAGATGTGGTGATCAAAGGATGATAATAGGACACAGCGGTTACGTCACAACTTGGACAAACTTTCCATTTCCCGTCCTCATAAAAGTTTCCTTTACGCAGGCAGAAAATGTAAATATATGACTTTATGGCGCACGGTGACATTCATCAATTCCCGCATTTCTCTGCTGCGAGTATCCACTTGGAAATGGATTGTGGCAGCAAGCAGAAAACAATTTCATGTGGTTACTTTAACCGCTAAAAATTATATCATGTAAAGAGTTGGGATGATGTGAATATACAAATCGCATGGAACTGCAAATCAAATGAAATTGGCTACTTAATTTGTTCGAGTTTCAGAGTAAATTTTACAGAATTACATTTGCAAATTGCAATTTTAATATTTGTCTGCACCTGCTAGCTACATTATCTCGTAATATCATGTCTACCTACCTTCAAAGTTCAGCAATGACCTGATGCTTTGAATAAATTCGTAAGGCTGGATAATCCAATGTCGGCGTATTAAAATGTTAATATTTGACAATGAAATAACGGCGATTAAAAATTACTTGTAAAATATATTGAAGAGATAAGCTATTTCGACCGTCAAGAAAGTCATCACATGTGAGAATAAACTATATATGTATGTAAAATTGTATAGTGACGCAATAAATGGGGGTAGTCTCTAATGCTTAGTATTTTCCAGTGACTTTGTTTATTATTAAAGGTTCAATTTTAGAAATGTAATTTAGCTTCGGCTTCGAGACAAGGTCCATTCTAAAACTCGCGACAGATGATACTTGCCGTGGTAACCTCAACAGAGTTTTGAGTAATACTTTGTATTTTCAGCGTAAATAACCTGTATTTTCTAAACATACTTTTATCGATACTTTCTTTCTAAGGGTGGTATTATAATGCGTCGGTATAAGTGATGACTCTGTTGGTATAGACGAACGGCGCACAAGTATATTGCCGTCCTCTGGGAAAAGTCTCGCTTATAAGCGATGAACGCTTGCAATAGATGAGTCTGATGATACTTAGGGAAACAAAAAAAAACTCTTCCACCTTTAAGGCCAGAACGTAGCCGCAACAACGTTTGAATTTACGGGGGGACGCAGGTCAAAAATGGAAAATAGCAAAATGTCACACACTCGAATAGTATAAGCTATAAAGTCCGTAATGTTTAAAACTGGCGCCAGTACCGCATAGATTAACTAACGAATTGTAAACTAGTAGTAAAATAGTGCGTTTGTATCGTCATTATATGTATTGATTAAGTATTTCCCATCTGAACAGTTGTAAAAAAACAAATATCGCGAAAGTAATAGCAATTACCGTCAGCGATGCCGTGTCAACATATGTATTTAGTTACACCAATAACAATATTGATATAAAATTGTATTCAATGTGGTTAGAAATGTTTTTATAGCATCCTAAGATTGGATTCAAAAATTTCTTTTCAATCCTTAATTTGTTATTAATCTAGTTTCAGCAATTGAAGTCCCATGCCAAGTAGTAACCGATCTGCGTGAGGCTAAATCAATCAGCTTTCATAACTTTTACCGGACGGCGTTAAGGTATGAATGAAACATGACGACTCTGAAACTTTAAGGGACAGATTAAGGTAAATTACTAAAATCAAACAAATGAATCCATTAAAATATATCGATTCATCGCCAAATAAAATTGAAGCAATTGCTATGTATTTGCAATGATGGAATAAAGACGGAGACGACGAAATGTCTTCAATTTTTCGACCTCTGCGATCTCCAAGGACGCATAATATGTCGAATTAGTTTAAATAACTCACTAAATAAAATAAGTTTTTCCACGAGTCAACCTGGGTTTTAAATTAAGACGCAAGGACAAGGAAAATTGGTAAAGGCGGTCATGTAAACACTTGAGTACAAGCATTCGGATAGAAACAATAATTGTGACACATGTCCTTTCCGAAACTGGAAATAAATTAGTTTCTTATGTTGCCCATTAGCATCATCTATTAATTGCACTATTGAGGGGCCGGCGAGATGACTGTTTTTTACTGAAAACGTGTCTTTGCAGGCATTTTAAAAATCAATACTATTACTTGAGTTGCAATATATTGTACAATAACAGGCTATTCTTATTGTCCTTGATTAAATCCATTAAACCTTGTCGCTTCCCAAATTTTTACATTCCTGACGATCATAAAACACACGTTATAATTCAGGGAATGGTCGAGAATAATATGGAACCGCGTGATCGCAGTCCTCTCTTAAAATTCTCACAGAATAAAAATGAAATAATGGGGCTTACAAATATTTTTCCGTCGCATTTCACTGATGTGGCGAAGTCAACTTGTCGACAAAGTTTAATGTAGTTCTTTAATTATTTGAAGGAATCCAATTTCACAATAGGTATGAATAGTTAACTAAAGTGCTGCCCAGACCGCTGCTCAGTTATTTGCAACCTTTGCTGACAGAATTAATACTAAGGTTAAAAAAAACTACCGACCGGTGATTGAACAAATTTGACAGATGAGTATAATTTTGACATGTTTAGGCGTAGGAAACTATTTGATTGCTATATTCTACTTTGTGCAGGTACTGAATGATTTATTATTTATTCAATAATCAGAAACACAAAAGGTAATATACGATTTCACAGAACCGGGTTTATTTTGCTAGTCTCATTTTCCCGAAACGGCAATTCCTACCTATTATAAATATAAATAAAATGATACAGCAATGTTGTATAAATAGGCACTCTAGTTTTGCACGAATTCTTCCCTATGAATCACTGGCATGTAAACAATTTGGTAAGGATGATCTTTACAGATTTTCTGATGACAAAATCAAAGAAATAAAACACAACTCCTACCTGTTTAACATTAACATGGAATCTTTGGAAACAGAATGCATTTGGTTGTGTTGAATATGTAATCAATTAACAATTTGTAAATATTTACAGTTATACATGTACATATGCGCATATACACTAAGGTGCATGATATCAGCATGGAATTAATTAACACGGATCTGCTACTACAACTATTGCATATTCATAAAACAAACATTACAAACTCCTTCGTCTTTCCTGTAAGCTTGTAATAAATAATTACATTAATCGTTTATGTACCGTTTATTTAGTGGCCCTGTTGATGTTGGTACTTAAATCTCTAAACCATGCCTTAATAAGGCAGCCTTATTGATATTTTGGTGCAAAAAATATTCACCTGATCCACCGCCGTAATAGTATCTATCTACAACATTGCTTATCTCTAACGGTTAGATGTAATTCCACCTGTACACAATAAAGTAATTTTAATTATAAGTGATATTTTAAAGTAGTTTATGTATGCACGCAAGATAGGTCCGTATAATACAATTTGTGTCCAACTTTATTGAAATGAAATATACGGTAGCATTTATTCTAGGAAAATCGTTTTATTACCTACTTGCATTGATGTTGAGCGGTTTTTGCTGCGATTAGAATGCGAGTGGAGATGTTTAGCAAATTTCCACTCTGCATATTTAGATGACAAGATACACCACCACATAATCATGAAGCGTTCATCTGTGAACTCGAAGACTTTCAATATGCACACCAGTATTTTGGGGCGACGTTAGACTAAGGCATCCAATAGCCGGATATATATAGTTTCACTATTTTATTCGTTAATGCACGAATGAAAAGGGATTCGGATTCGGTGATCAACATTGTATGACAATTTATATGCCAAATAATATCACTATTCCATAAATACTTTAACACGAAATAAAATTACATACCGAGACGATAATTTGGTAGTATGACTCGCTGTAATATTGGAAATGTGATTTATTCGAATTAATTCCTGAAGTACCGGACTGATGTTAATGAATTCCTGGCCCTACACTGCATAAAGCTATAATATGCATGACGAGCCGTCGGATTTATCACAATGTAATAAATCTTGACTTAAAACTGAGATCTTGCCCGCATCTTTCTTTCCCCAGAAGCAGCCTCCTTCTTTAGGTTTTGGATTGCCATAGGCTCAATGTTTTAAAAACCAAGGTAAATACTTGCAAATGGAGGAAATGATCTGCTCGATTAAGCCAACTAAGTTCCCGGCAAGAAATGTGTACGGTAAGAAGCTTGTCAAATTGTTTTACGTTTGTGAAG
This sequence comes from Sinella curviseta, assembly GCA_004115045.4. Classification (NCBI taxonomy): domain Eukaryota; kingdom Metazoa; phylum Arthropoda; class Collembola; order Entomobryomorpha; family Entomobryidae; genus Sinella; species Sinella curviseta. The sequence goes on along the minus strand of CM023199.3, from coordinate 1,293,570 downwards.
CCTTGTTACAATAATGCAGATGGGCATTGTGGAAATACACTCTTGTTGGCTGTTCCCAAGATGAAGTTCAACGACTTTCCTGGTAATGCTATCTTACATGCGGCCAAAAAATAGTACAGGTAATTTTAGGCCCCATTTCTTTCAGGATTCACGAAGTGACGGAAATGTAAATTCATTAAATAAAAACGTTTAACGGAAACCACAGTGAAACAATTTAGTAAGGAGAACGATGGGACACAAAGGATAAGAACTCGTCAAAATACGATTCTCGAAACATCCCTGTATTTATAAAGTAGAATTTTGTACAAAGTCAAACTATTTTAAAACAACGAATCATTTGCCCCAGAACATTATCATTTAGGCGCCTTAATCTAAAGCGCGACAAGGTTTGCTGTTGATTGTGAAATGATAAAGCAGATGCTCTTCCCATGCTTCACTTGTCAATTTGAGCAAGTGGATTAAATAACGTTAGTAACTATTTAGGACACGGCGTAGGGATTAATAAAATATTACATTGAAAACGTCACAACCACCATGATCTAAAATACTTTGTACACATTTCCGGTCGATAATGTAAACGATGGCATACAAGCATTTTAAAGAAAGAGATAGGTTGTTGGAACGTGTCGCTTAGTTGTTTTGAGAAGAAGTGAAGTATATTAGATGGGAATTTGCCGAGAACTTTTTTTACTTTGGCTTGTTTACAAGCCGATTGTGACAACTTGGGCTTTATTCCTTGTCATAATTACTCATCGTAGGCTATCTGTGGATAATTAACTTATAAAATTGGTTGGACAATAAATGGTAAATACTTTCTTACAAACTCATGTCTGACAGACACCAAACCCGAACTAAAGCCATACCATTTTGTTTAAACAGAGCCCGTTCCGTTGGGTGTTAAACATAGTTGGGTGTTCCACGGTTTATAGACAAACTGGGTGTACTGAACTGAACGATGTATGTCGTCGTCACGCTTTTGTAATATTTCACTTAACAATTGATTCCGTATAACTGGTTCTAATAATTGCTAATATTAGAGCAAAGTAAAATAGGTCATACCGGGAACCTATTAATTCGGTTCGAGATAATAGTTAATGAATGAGCCTTAAAATACCTATAATACATCAGCTTAATATCAGATGTCGAAACAAGTTATCAGAGCTGTTGTAAGTATTCAAAAAGCTGTATCACCGTTAATTTGCAAGCACTAAAAGGCTTACCGTTTGATTTACTATAAAGTTAGCATTGGTTGCGGGAAGCATTTTGTCAAAATAATTGTCTGCTCCCAATTTAATCTTCTGCAAGGGTAATGAGGCTTCCGTCTCAATCTACGATTTTTAATACTATAGTCATTACTCACTTTTGACAATGTCAGTCCCGATACAGTGTTCACTGCGGCCATTGTTCCAAACGCATCTCTATACAACAGACCTCTTGTTATTAATTCATTCAAAAGAAACAACAGCTGAGCTGGTGAAGCCGCGAGTGTCAGGAGGATGTAAAAAGCCAGCGTTACAATAATTGTGGCAACGGCGCAAGCGTAGATGTCCTTGTAGCGCTCATTAATAGCGGACACGAGGAGACGAACACACTCATAATATTTCATAGCAGTAAACGTGTCCCCCTCGTCACTAATCATTTGACACATCAAGAGGTAGTTACGGATGCAGTGAGCGGGACAAAATACACATTGCGCCAAAACGAATAATCCGTTGGCGCCAAAGTAAATAATAAGCCACATTTGAAGTAGAACTAGCAAGGTTTTCGATATTACTCCTAGACATCCGTTAAGCGAGCATTGATCCAGTAGCATGGAGCCGAGATTTCCAGTGAAGCAAGGATTTATCCAGAGATAAAGGCCAACCGTAATGGAGACGGTAATGTAAGTAAACCGGTATGGTTTTAGAATTTTCCGAGCACGTTTACCAGATAAGCCATTATTTGGAGCCCACATGTTTGCTTGATTAACAATAGACACAAATTAATGAATTTATAATTGTTACCGAAATTTATGATGATTTGAGGCTTACGATTTATAATCCTTTCAAACTGCACCATCGCGTTGATGATTGTCGGTATGGACTACATTTCTGCGAGCATTCCAAATGTCTGAATTAGGTTTGCTCCAAAGAGTGATATTAGAAACAAGGCTTGAGCATTAGCCGCCATTGGAAACTGGTCGTGACAGAGGAGTGTCTGTAGTGCTAACAGTAAAATATAAACAGAAAAGGAAGCTTTCAATTTGTTTCGTCTAATCTTCCTTGAGTCTAAACATATTAGTTTAGATTTATCTTCGTTGAACGTATAGATGGAAAGGTTGAAGTATGTTCTGAGTTAATGGGACAATAGAAACAGTTGAAAAACAATTATTACCAAAATTTCAGCTCTGCAGTTTGCGTGTTTAAGAAAAGATGCACATTTTTGAGCCATCAAAAATAACAAAAAAGTTTGCATGTTCGTAGCTCAAAATTTTTGAGATACAAATATGATATTTTGCAAGTTGAAGACGCTTACAGTTTAAGTGCACGCCCAAACTCGATGCTGTACGGTTAGGTCGTTTAACTATATAATGGTCCAATGGGAATTATTTGCCTTTAAAGATGAGATGATGACGCTAGTTTGTGTGTATCGGTGGCTGCTTAAAACGGAAAATTGGTCGCAATACATCTGTGACCACGATAAATGAGGACTTGGGTCGTGAAACTTTACCAGTTAGTTTCCCTTAGCAACTGCTAATGGATCATACCACAAGGATTCTAACTCGGAAAATGCCCAAATTCGGCTGTGCACAAACCGGTAATAGTTTGAACTTTTGACCGCTATAAGTAAAACTAACCCCTGGACGCATCTTAACGAATTGGCCTGGGAACAGTGGAGAGAATACGAATTGGAATATGCATACCAAATATTAGTAAATTCTATAAAAATGCCTAGGAATAAAACGGTGCCCTGATCAAGCACCAATACATCGCATATGACCCACTACAACTCAAAATTTTAACTTAACTAAAAAACAAAATTGTTGGCTGTATTGTTTTTTGTGGGGATACGAATGTAGTATTAATTTTCAACTTTGGAATGGCTGTTACAATGTCTTTCCGATAAAGTATGGAATTACTGTCATGTGATTTCGGCTGTGAGCATATAAGTAGATACATCTGGCAGCTGCTGTTTAGGAATATTACGTGTTCCCCTAAACAACAAAGCAAAGCTTATACAATACTTTAAATTATTCATGTCATCAGAGAATAACATCTGCAAGGATTGATATATCCCCCTTATTTATACATACTATCACCAAATAACTCTAACTGGCCACTGAATTTACCATGCAATGTTTTAAATCGTTGATATCGTTGGTTCAAAATATTAATTGCTATTTAGCATACTTAATTAAGCAGAACGAGCTGGTTTTATTTTAAGCATAATGTTTACCCCTAGAATTGCAGAAACTCCCCTTATCTGCGTTTCATAGGTTTTCCATGCACAACATATGTATGTATCTAAAATTTGTTGTTGTACTATGACGTCATTGTATTGTATTACACTGCTTGGAACGAACTTACCTGAATAGATGAGCTTCTTTGCGATCTTGAATTGTAGTGTATTGCTAACGAAATTTTAAGCTATATTTGATTTTTCAATTTTTATGGCGACCGAGTGATAAGCAGATGTGTTGGGCTTGCAAAATATTGAAGTAAACTGAAGTAAGCTCCAAAATTTGTTGATTTAAGCTGACGTCGTTTAATTGTATTGTAGTCCACGAAGAATTGCTTGTGTCGAAAGATCTGCTTCTTGGTTGTATGCAGTTACTGTTGTTGGAAATGGAATACTGTGTAGAAAACGAAAGGAAGGGAATTGCCGCTCTTTTTTGAACACTTGATGAACATGCATACACCAAAAGACAGAGTATTGTCTCATAAACTTACATTAAATATGTTTTAGTAGAGATTAACGCAACAATTTAAACAGTTTTTGGACCATAGTAGATTAGGGAATACAGTTGAAAATTATTTAATTTAGCAGTAAAGGCTTGAAACGAATAACTGTTTTAAATTAATATCTTCTCGCTACAAGTTAATTACCTGTGTCGGTTAGTATCTTACGGTGAACACATGTGAAGACATATCACAACTGAATAAACTATCTCTCATACTTGTATATGACCATTCCAGCTAATTGAAATTCTGCCAAAGTAATTGGTTTGCTCTGGGCTTTATGTTCGTGACCAATTAAGTACGTAGAACCGATTTCACACATTGAACGGTGCACATATTAACTTTAACTGGCCTACATGTGTAGTGAAATATAGCAGCCACAATTCAAGTCAACATGGGTACATCTCAACGACACAAAATAGTGTCCCGCATATATTTGCTCCGCACCTCGCTCAGCTATCATGCAACGCTCCTCCATCCAACATTGCGTTTAATGCAATGCTTAGTCGGCGTACTGACGCTACGACAATGCAAGCCACAATGCTCTACAACATTTAATATCTCTAACGTCCAAGTATCTGGGCATTAGCACTGACGACTAACGGAATGCATATTGTATCGATTATCTTTGTCCAAATATTCAGGTCAGCATGGTAGCATCGTGAATGTTTGTATTGGTGTATCCATAGTTTTCAAAAGTACATCCATAGCTAAGCAGTGTAATACCAGGAAGATACGTTAGAAGTCTATGCACATGTTGGCCATGGAATCGTATTGATTTTCAGTGAACGGAAGTTTCATCGATTATATTTTTCAGCTGAATATTTTATTCTCAAGTAGTAAACCTAACTGAACAATTTAAGTTGCAGCTAGGTAAACGCCTTATTGTGGTAATCTTTCCCCTGCAAAAATTCAAATAATTCACTCTCTTAAGTTGAATTATTTAACGTTGACCACAACACCTACTGACACGTGGAAAATCATAAGGCGTAAATAGGAACAACAGTTTCATTTAACTTTCAATATTGCACGAAACAAACATGGAAAATGCTGCGAAAATTTCTGGATTCTCTTACTTTTGGATTGCCCTTATAATAATAGATGCGCTAAACCACGGTTTCGCCGGTGATTTGCACTCATCACAGCAAATCATTACGCAGGGATTGAAGCCCTATTTTTCATCATTGAATTCAAATTTTAAGCAGTTTGAAATATCTTTCCATTCCTTTGATGCCGATGAGATGCATTTTCAGTGCGACAGAGTTCGCTGCATGGTGTTTAAAAACCACAGCAAGAACATTCGTAGATTGTTTCCATTCAGACACAACCAACCTAACCATGCGATATTGCATGCGTTCCATGGAAATATATCGAGGTTTGGAGAAGCAGTACTAACATTTTCGGATTTGTGTATGCACCCGTCCACAATGTTCTTAATAATTCGATATGATCCTTATCCATCAAACTATACCAGCATGGACAAAGTCATCGTTACTTATTATCTCAAGCTTCCTGCTGTTACCCTAGACGTTTTTCCCGTCGGAGTGGAATTGTTTTATGGCATCCTGTGTTCTAAAGGGTGCAAACACAACGAAAGTGAAGGGGTCTTCGATATTCGGTTTGTGAAGCAACTGGAGAGCCCAATGATGACACATAAAAAATATTTTTCAAGCTTCGAAGGAAAAGAAGTTAGCGTTGTAGTAACGCCGCCTTTTATGGGCATGAATACGAGTTATTATAGAAGTGACCGCTCAGCCTGCTCTGAACTAAGAATTATGTCACATGATTTTGTATATTGTACGCCGCATATAATGGCCGTACTTTTGCTATCAAAAGCCCACAATATGTCAGCGAAATTTGTTGACAGACGTAACTTGGCTCAAATAAGTGAAGTCGACAAATATTACACTGGACAATATATTGATATGGGGAGTTCTTACGAGGATGGGGAGGATTACGACAAGTGGAGATTCTCATGGACGTATAAAAAGCTCACTGGATTTTACTTTTTATGGTCCAGTAACGATTTGGCGATTTATTGCAAAGATATTCTAGAACTGAGACATAAGCGTATTGACTTTACAGTTTGGCTGGAATCCTTTTCTACCGAAATATGGTTAGCACTGATGATTACATTACTCACAGTAGCAGCCCTAACAAAGCGACTGCCAACTTGTAGTCGTTTTGCATACACAGCAAAAGTATTGAACTTGTTTGGGGCTGCATTAGGAACCTATGAACCGTTTTACTGGAAAAGGTTTAAGCTTCTTGTTATCATTGGGATTGTGGGATTTTTCGTTTGTCAATTTTATTCAAATGGCATTGTAAGTGTGCTCACAGTGTTACAACCGGAGACGCCATTTGGCTCCCTTAGGGGCTTACTCGAAGCAGGATATCAGATTCTTTTTATAAACACACTTTCTGTCTCTCCTTGGAATGTATATCATGACAGCTTCGCCAGCAAAAACTTAACCCATCTTCTCAACAAAAGCTTCTACGATATTACATATAAATTTCGCTCGTTCGGAAAGAAAGAATATATAAGTTACCATATGAATAAATTTGCCTACGGCTTGGGCTCAGATGGCATGTTTGACGGGTTGTTATACATCAACCAACAAATCAGAAATATGTCTGGAAATGAGAATATGCAATGCTTGCTTTCCCCTAGTACAGGATCCTCTAACTACTTTTGAGTATTTTCTAGAAGTCTATACGGTAAACAGATACTGGCTTTTCGAGACTTACTCACGAATCCTACAAGTGGGTTTACCAGAGAGGTGGGGGATTTGGAGAAGTTTTGAGTATAGATTGTGCAACAAGCTACCTCTGGATGATCCCAGCCTCAAACTTAAGACAATATATGGTGATAAACTTGGTATACCTGCGTTCTTGGGAATCCTCACATTTGTTGGCTGTCTATATTTACTAGGTATTCTTCAATTTCTACTGGAAATAAGGATGCGAAGCATATTTTTTAAGCTTAAACAATTCGTGTTAAAGTGTAAACGAATAGTAATCATTACGGTCAATTTCATGCAATATCTCATTATATCATGTTGTACAATGCCCTGTAGATATTGTAGTTTCAGTGATGGGAATTAGTATGGTACCTAAATAAAGCCAATGTTGTTTCTTGTACATTATATTTGCAGTGGATCGCTTTTATTCCCTGAGAAATCATGGTATTTAGAAATTGCGTACAATTACATGCAAATCCCACTTATTCCGGTCTATCCTTAGCGGTGAAATAATAAGAATTACCTAATATTTAGCTTTAATTAACATCTCTACATACATACATAATTGATTGAGCACCAATCCCGACGTAGTGGAGGCAGGCCAACGAGCATTAATGCTATCCACATCGTTAATCATATTCAAAGTAATCGCTCTCACGAAATCCTGACCTTTTCCACGAAATGTTTTGTGCGCTCGGCTTACTCGCCAGTTTCATTAAGACTCACCAAGTATACACTGAGGAAGAAAACTTGGCGACATTTAGCATTTACTTGCCGTACTACAGCAAGTTGAAATAAATTCATGTCTTCTCCAAATTAATTACACTTGATTGAGAGGAGGATATAACGCGGTCGGGGTAAGTAGACACTCGTGTCGGTATTCGTGATTAAAGCAGCGTAACTGTTCAGCGTAATCAACTAAATTACAAGCGTTTGACATCAATTTACAATAGCTTTTAATTTCCACTGGGCCTACGTCATATTGTCATATTTATCAACTCGTTGCTTCAATTGTGATTCGGTCGTTTAGGGATGCTTTTTATCAGCCCGTATATGCCATGTTCCATTTTTTGCACCGTTTTCTATCTATCTACCTATCCCAATAAGACAAAAGATCATCTTTTATGACAAACCTAGGCATCATGATGCTATCTTGAAAATACGTGCTCAATGTCAATTTATTCTATTGCATCAGCCTTTGTTTTTCAACACTTCTCAGTTTGGTCATTCAATAAGGATGAACTTTTTTAAGGATGGGTTTACTTGTATTACAATACAAATTAATAGAGATTAATAATGTAATTAAATGCGACACAAATAGTGATTCCCAAATTTCTGCCATTTGATTGTTTTGGATTTGTAACTTTTATTAATAGACATTTGCCTCTTAATTTCTGTACCGTACATATATACGGCTACAAATTCTAGGTGAAATTCAATTTCATTTTACTAATAAAGCTCGACATTATCTTCAAGTTGAAGTCCTCAACCGTGAAGAGGTCAATCTGAAACGGGAAACCCTCAAGCGTGACAGCTTCCGGCACATGCCCAGCACTGGCCACAGTCGCTGTCCCTGCTACATCGTACGTAGTTAAAATCCTGCGAGTAACCTCGGGTCGTGTAGCACCATTCATTTGGAAACAAAGTAGCCTCACAGCCAGACCAGCAGTATCCTCTGTAGCAGCCAGACTCGTAAGCACATTTATCACGATAATGATTTTGTCTGTTATATGGGATCGCCTTGGCAATTGCGTTCCTGATACGTCCTACACCATATAGGCCACCAGTATCTCCAGCCCCTAGTTGACGTTTTACCCTGAAAGGTGAAACAATAAAAGTTACTTGCATATATTTTAGGTTGGACTCGCTTACAGAAGAAATGTGGCTCACGGCCTGTATACCTGGCTGACTGAGTACCATGGCCAAAGCAGACGATTCCGACCAGAATTGCTAGTTTTAATGTAACCCACATAATAAAATACCGTTAAACGTGAATTATTTTCGTAAACGATGGAAATGGTTTTGATATCCGAAAAGAGACAAATCGACTGAGGCTGAACATTAGTCATGCACAACATGCGATTCATATTAGCTTGATGATCATGCAACGCTTACTTAAAATGATGTTCCAACAATGACAGACATTATTTCGGACCACCATTCTCTCTCCAGCACAACATATACTGGGCAGCCAATTGGCTAAGCTATTATCAACAACTTTTCAATCCATTAAATTTACTAATTTGTTACTGAATCCACTTTCATCAGAAGGCATCAACTGACGATACGCTTTAAACTGGTAATAAAAGTTCCTTACTTTCAGCACTCTCCATTACGTTACATGTTTTATAATTTGCCAAGTCCTCAAATTATTTAATTTCGTGATAGTGCGATATCTAGAAATCGTCTAGTCTAGAAATATGACAACATTTCTGATGACATATTCCTTTTTCAACGGAAGCATTTATACGCATAGATATTTCTTGAACTGCCGAACATGGCCAGCTTTGGTGTATATATCATAGTACCAAAACTGACCTAAATGGTACTTGTTGCAAATAATTTTGATGTTTGTTGTGTTCAGTTTACAGAAAAGTACATTATTATTATACAAGTGCGGCCAAACACGTATGCTAGTCTGTTGTCAACTTCAACGTCCTTAGAGCTTCATCCGAGCTTACATCAACTTTCCAGGATGACTAGGTACGCAAGTTTCCGCAGATGTAACCATTATCGATGACTAATGATTAAGAGGAAAGACGTGCGCCAGAAAGACAGAGCTACGGAAAAATAACAAATTTAAAAAAGTGTCAGAAGTGGTAGGAACGGTGGCGATAGAAATCAATAGCAATGAACACGCACTTTCACTTTTAGTCTAAAAGTGTTTGACGACAATTTTCAAGACCATTTTGCATAGGCCAGTGACCGTTGGAATTGGATCAAGTGTACCCGCATGTTTTTTTCAAGTTTCGGCTGCTGCTTCGAGCCAATTCTTATTTTATTTCAAGTTTCTCAAGGAAATGTCGCCATCAGGTTGTCCATATTGTATTACCGCCCGAGTGTAGAATTGGGATTCCAGAAATGGATTTACAAATAAGAAATTTTTAACATTTCTGACAACTTCCACATTGTATACAATCATTTTCGATTATGTGTACCGCCCAATTTGTTGTTAGCAACGTTATTGAGCATTTAAGAGACGGCATTGAGTATTGTTGTTAAAAGTAACGCCTAATGCCGGTATCTTGCTATTAGCCAATACATGGCAAAAAGATATTAAACACGAATGGCTTTGATGAGTTCATTCTGGGAAGGGGAAGCAATAAGTAAAATTTTGAGGGATACCCAACTTCTTTCTTCATGAATTTTGACAACCTGATATTGCTTGAATATGTCTGTTGTGTAATTAGATTCGTTTCATTTTCATTAAAAATAGTATGAATGCATACTGCGTCAAGAAAATATCGTCGGCACATTTATTAGTGCAACACGTAACGAGTCAGTTGTCGCAAGTTAGCATTCCTCAGAATTTTTATCCTTGAGAATTAACAAGCATTACTAGACTCCTAAGACGCGTGCAATGTTCTAATGAAAGTAATGAATCTAAAAGTTACTAGTTAAAATAGTATAGAAGATTCGTCCTCATCGTGATTTAGATCATATAACTAATTGTTAATTCATTGCGTGTGAATTTTGTTGCAGTTTCTTCATTTTAACTTCCAATAAATTTACCGTTTAATAATATTATTGATGATAGCACTGCTAACGTAATCGCAGTAAACGAATTATTGTCGATTATGAATGGGACTGGCTGAGCCCAATGGGACAAAAGCAGGGAAAGGTAGTTATAGTAGCACTTCGATTTCAAAAAATGGCTTGGTGACAAACTTGTTAATTTCTCAAACCGTTTAGTGATGACGGTTTTCGAATTCAATCCAAGGTGGCGAAGTAGTTAAAAGCTTTTGTTAATTTTGAACGCTATTTTATGCGCTGTTTAAAACTTCTCGACCGTACATTTTGAAACCTTGTGGACATCATGCATATTTTTTGAAAGGTTTTCTTGATCAGTAAAGTCAATTTTGTGTTCGTGTTACTTGTATAAAATTGAGAGAAACATATAAAAATGTCTGAGACAGTTTCATGCATAATCGGCAATACACGAAAGGCAACCTACAAATCTATTCATAAAACGATGTGCACATTTTATACTTATCGGCGTTAATGTAAAGTATTTAACAAAAATGAACTGGACAAACTTTTTCCGCAATTGAAATCAATTGTTTCGAAGTTTCATAATTGATCAGTTCAAGACACAAATGAAATGAGCAACAACTGCAGCATCTAATTGTTATCTGGGAGTCCCTATAATGAAATAGTTTGCATTCAAGTTAATGACAAATGGTTCTCATCGACTCAGGTTCAGAAACTGGCAATATCAAAAATTTTCCGTTTCATATGGTAGCTGCAATACTATAATATTGTCACAAGAAATGCACAGATGTGAGGATGAAACGGATCTGTGGATTATCTGTGGATATTTTGGAGTAATATTCCAAGGAGGTCACCAACGTCACACCGCACCATACAAAGTGAAAGTGTATCCATTTATGCCTTGTTGTAGTTGATTCATTAATCATCTGTTAAATTGTTGCTAAAGTGTGTGGATATTTCATTTTTCAATTAGTGTACCTATCAGCATACTATATATCTTAAATATTTACCGAAATACCTTATCAATATGCAGAGTTTGAATTTATTTTAGCCTATTGCCCGTTTTTGTACTATACAGCCATTAAAAACCGATCCAAATATTGTGAACTTGCCTATGTGACTTCAACCACCTCCCCTCAACTATTGGCCATGAAACTGAACGGATTACACGTTCAACAGAACGGATGAACGGAACGGATGACCGAGCTGTAGCGTTTTATTGAGTCAGATCGAAATGGCGTAAGATATCATTTTTATTGAATGAATTAGTGAATGAGATGATGCGATGGAACACTTACTTTAATCAGTTATGTTAATGAATCGTTCAAATAATGCATAGAAACTCTCCCAAGACTGAATATTTGAATTTCAAATTGAACGTTACCACAACATTCCAAGCCAACGTGGAAAGTTTCTTTCATTTTGACATGGAAAACCAATTTACATATATTTATTATTAATCCAATGAGGAGACATGTTTACCAGTTTTATTTTATCATTTCCGTTACCAATTGTTTAATTAGTTAACCGAATCAAAATTAATATTATATGTATGGGCATTCAATGATTCTACACAAACTGTGGACATGATCACAACAATGTATTATACGGTAAAGTTGCACGTTCTGGCGCGTTTATAGGAATGCCAAGTTCATCAATGAGTTTCTTAAGATCCTCAATGTAGCCTGCAACTCTGCTTATGTTGTCGTTTCCAATAGGTTTCGTAGACAGATCCGCTACTGTACTTTCAGCTTTCTCTACAAGAGATGCAAGGGCATTAGCGAGGTTGAAATAAGGAATGTCTTCGACTGCATATCGAATAGCGTCAAGGTAGGCAACTGTCTGCTTCAGGTCACCAAGGAACTCAAGTTCATTCTTAATTCTCCTAAGTTGAAATCCATTCATATCGGAGTCTGAAAAATTAGTGTTGGCCTTGAGGAACTCAATGATGTTACTTGCCATAAAAGTCCTAAGATCGTCAATGGTCTTGTACATATTCTTAATATCGCCAATGATGCTAGGCAAATTAAGATCGCGAATTGCTTTGACTTTCCTAAGCTCGCGAATTCTATCGATGAGTTCCTCCATTACCCTTTGGCGGGACTCCCAATCCAGCTTTGTAAATTGATCGGCAAAGTTCTGAACGTCTCTTGGGGTTTCGCGTAGACTGCCAATATAATCGACTAGTCGTTTCGGCGAGTTATGAATACCCTTCAGGTTGGCCAGCAAGTTAGCAAAGGATTCAAAATTGCCAGTGTCCTTGGTAAGTTCTTTCAGATTCTCATAGGTCTTGTTAAGTACTATCTCTCCAGTTGGCGTTCTCACAAAATTGGGAAACTGTTCTATCATCTTCCGAAGCATATCAAGAGCTTTAGTCGTCTGGGTAAGATTAGTGAGGTTGCTAATGCTCTTGGGTAACTTTGCAAGTTCTCGAAATGTTGCATTAAGTGAAGGGCGACGTTCAAGGAATCTCAACAGTGGTCGTAATGTAAAGGTTGGTTCCTTCGTACTCACCTCTGTGGGGGTTACATTAACGTCGGTCTGCTTCCCCAAATCCTTCCAATTTTGTAATCGTTTTAATTCTCTGGCTTTTTCCTGCTTCTCTTCATATTCCTTTCTTATAGCGTCATGAACGTTGTAACCATTTGCCTAAAATTAAGAACAACTATTATTTCGAAAAGTTAATTCAAAGAAATGTAGAATAGTTTAAAGAACTCACTTCATTGCAATATAAACAGAGAAGCAGGCTGGATATCTGCAAATATATAATCAACAAAAACTTGGCCATTGTAAGGCACTTATGGGTTGAATGCAATTAATGGTGTAATTGAATGTGAGTTCCTATTTTACTTCCCTGGAATCGAATTATCTGAGTCTGAATGACTTCAGTAAAGAAGTTGCTCATATTTATACCACTTTTTTAGCACTATGTATCGGCCAATATATTTCTTAGTTTCAGCCTGTCACTCTGAAGCTGTCTGAAACGAAGTACAACTTCCTTCAATGGACTATTGTTTCTTTTAAAACAATTTAAATCTGACGTCTACGTTAGAGTAAGAATTTTAATCACGAAAGTTTACTTGCTACCATTGTCTTTATTTTTTACGTGTCTTGCTTCCATTCAATTTAATAATTGTTGTGCACAATCTCATGTCCGCATCTGAAATCTCTTGGAATAATACTGCGTATTATTCTCTCTGTGGTGAAAAATACTTCAGTCAATTTTCAGGCTGAATTTAATTTGCTTGTCAAGCGGCCCATTATTGCAATTCATTGTCAAGTTGATAGAATGCATAATATATTTCTTAGCATTAAAATATCTTATGGTATTGTGTATTACTTTTTCATGCCCAAATGACATGTTATCATGTGCTACAAATGTGATCATTTGCGCACAACAAAATAAATCCATAAAGCTGGAATCACGGAGTGACATAACAGACAATGAATTTGACAGTTAATCAGCTGAAATGATTGACATATTTTTCAGGCTTGTTTTTAACTCTGAAGCTTTTTGTGGAATGTATTGTTTTATTCATAAACTTTAATGCATAATATTCTTTGGCTGTACAATTATTTAATGTTGCGTGCTGGCCATAATGCCACGCTACTAATAATCCATAATGCCATAATGCTACGACCGCTACTTATCCTTGTGCTTGACTTTCAAGTGTATTTACTGTTCCAAAAAAATACGTTGTGGCGTATTCAGCTCACTCAGGTGAGCAAACAACATATTTTGGAAAAACTTGCGCGTGGACACATTGACAGCAATAGTGATGTGCGGAATATTGGAATAAATGATTGAATATTAATTTTCACTCTGGCGAGCAAAATGGAATGCCGAAGATATCGCGAGTAAAACCAGAAAAAAACAACCGGGTTTCTATACCTCATAATAATATGCGCACTCATGATTTTCGTTTTGCTGCGTGAATGCTGCTGTAGAATGCCGTATGCTCACACTGTGTTTTTCGTCCCGTCATGGAGATGAAATGGAAATTGGGCAGTCCGATTTTGGTATGTACGGGGACGAGATGCAGGGGAACCAAATAAGAAATTATTGTAAGTCAGCTACAGCTTTGTATTCGTCTCTTATTTGTATTATGTGGAGTGACATTCCATAAAATGTATTAAGTTCTGATATTTATTGTTAACATTTATAAAAAATCTCCTTCCCATTTTTTTGTGGTTTTAAATTAAGGCCAATTTTTTTTATGCCGGAGTATTTCGAAAAATGGAACCAAGGCCACAGTACATAACAGTACATCCAATGATCACGGTGAGAACAATTTTAAAATGTGTTTAATACTTGTTCAAGGTCATTGGCAACATGTTGAGGAGTGAAACCTTTTTGCACTTGGGAAGTAATTTTCATTAAATACTACTGTAAACGAGAGGCAATGTGATAGATGAGGTCACAGATATGGCGACAAAATGCCGCCCAATCCATACGATTTTACGTCATTATATACAAACTAGTTCAGTATACTTGTGCTTCACTAATTTTCGTATCAAACGCTCATCCATTATGCACGACTTTCAGTACAAGGCAATTAATTGAAATGGCTTCAAATTTGCAAGCATGAAAATAACCGTTAGGTCAAATGCAATTGCTAAACCGTAAAAAATACCACCCAACAATCCTGAGATATTTAGAAATGTGTTCTCCTTTTTTAGTGTAGGTGCTAATGACAATTACTTGAAGAAAAAACACTAGAAAGAAAGATAGTAGATGGAACCATACTGTCAATTATATCATTCCTGAACATTTGATGAACAGGTAAATTTACATGATGAAATTATTGCATGCTTTTCTTTCATGAACATGTAAATTTCCTGCTGAATGTGTGCTTCGGATCCGGTTGGCTCGAAATTACCGCTGGATATATATAATTATTAATTATATGTACTCTTATTTCATAAATGATAATATGTATGTATCATTGATGTTTCGCATCCGTGCGATTGACTCTCACCAGTTATATCAAAAAAATGTTCTAAACATTCAGCGCAGGTTGTCAGCCATACTGAAACAATGGACAGGAAACTGGCAGCTGTAGTAGTGCGCCATAATAATTACCTGAATACAAATATTCACTCTTGCAAGCTGTATCGTGTGAAAACTACGTACTGAATGAAATTAGAAGAAGCAAGTATGTAGTCTGAAGTCTACATTCCCATGTCAACTCACGATTCACGTTGGTGATGCTGGGTGGTGTGCGGTCATTTCTAACCATCTCATTCTTACACAGACACATTTATTTTTTGCACCAAAATGAAGTAAGCGTTTTGACCAAGACCTCTGAAAGCAATACACAAATTGAACCATACTCCCAAAGCATATAAAACCCCACTCACATTTATATTACCCCACGCTTTCAGAGTAAAAGCTGGATATTTTTCAAACACAAAATTCTCACAAGCAGTAGTTTAGTTGTTGTCCCTTCAGAAACAAATCTACCAGTTTGAAGAAATGGGATGGGGCGCTTGCATACCTCACCACAGTTACAGACTGAACGTAAATCAGTTCAATCATTTATATTTTCAAAATGTATACAAATTCATGCAAAAATTGAATGCACGATAAACAGTTTTGGTAATCATCTCAATTTTGTGTTCAAATGATGTTATGATAATGACAAGATTTCGAAACGTATTTTGTGTATGATTGTAACCTGATGTGTTAAAACAGAAAGAAACTAAAAGGGACCAAGGAAATACAAAATTGTAGTTTTGAAATGTGATGCACTTTCTACATCTCAACCCCACCGGTGGCGGATCTATCTACTATAGTATGAAACAAATATTTTGAGAGCAACTTTTGATGTGGCGTCATACGTGTAAGGGTTTTTGTAATTGGAATAACGTAACCAAATATTGAGCCGTTAACATCATCTTCATACATTCCTTAGGATTTTCCATCCATTTTCTGAGTCCGTGGAAGATTCATATCATTTGAGTGTCTGTATCGTATCATTATCATTATCATTCATATCATCAAGCCCATATGTCACCGCATAAAACTCACTTATTTAGCACGTCATGAACTCAGAGTGTCTACTATACAATGACATTATTCAAATTGGTAGCAGGACTTTACTTTTAAATGTGTATGGATATGCTAAATGGTAACGGGGCACGGGTGGAAACAAGCAGATAGAACTACTAACCTTCACGACATTTTGTAGAAAATCAATTCTACTTGTCATGAACATATTCATAACAAATATTCATTTCATCCTTATGACCCTAGGATGCTACTTCCAATTCTTTACTTCCAATGACATTTTTCTACAATTCAAAATTTTCAAAAAGATTTTACCTCAAATCGGTTTTAGTTCAACCTGGACTTTTGTACAAACATATTTTTGCTCCATTTTTTTGTTCAAAACTAGTTTTGTTATACTGCAGTTTCCCAAATATAATTATCTACATCGAATTATCACGCATTCTTATTTTCGTCCAAAATCAGTCTTACTAGGTACACTACAAGTCGAGTTCATCAAAACAAAGTGTGCATTGTAACCAAATTTTATACGGAGAATTCGAATATGTACATTATTTGCTGTAAAACTGATGTACAAAAGTAGCGCTTCAAAATAAGTGGCACTAAAAGTTATGATTCTGGTTGAAGTATGCATGCGAAAATATCATATTTTAGGAGTAGATTTCAAATATTGAACCCGATTTTACATGAAGTATGTATTTAAAAAGTTAGAGCAGCTAACTTTTAATAACTGAATTTAATTGAGTTGTCAAAAGGCTAATGTTTCATCTTACTTGTTAGCCAGTTAGTAACTGTACCACATTATCGGTAAGTCATAAACTGTTGGGTTAAGCCGGCATTGAATAAATGAATTTAGATATGTGGAATTCCGTCGTGAATATGTATTGTCCAGATTTACCAATTGACGTTTTTGGTATTTCACCTGCTGAAATGATTGAAATGTGTGAATGCTAATTATCTTTTAAGATAAAGCTTTTCCAGTAATTTGCACATCATTCTGTATCATTATTCCACGTGCTTGTCAGGGCAATGTTATGGACGACCGCCATGCATCCATGAACATGGATATCACTCATTAGTTTCGTTCAGAAAAAAATGTTTTCACCTCCATTTGCGGAACGGGAGCTAAACATGTTCACGATACACTAGCGTCATAAAACCCGTCAGCCGTAGTAATGCTAATCATGTCAAGCATCCCTCAATGAATACCAACGTTCGCTCTCGCGAACAGAGTTTTCTATTAAAATAGTCCTGAATGCAAAATGAACCTCGCAACTTGCTTCAATGTTATATGTAATTATATGCACGCCCACGCTTTCTATTGCGTCTTGGAAATTTGCTGGCGGAACCAACCTGCACATGATTTAATGATTGCATTCACTTTGCCATTTCATTCTCCATTCGTCTTTCAATGAGCACGTATCGAGATTTCATTTGTCTCCTCAGCAAAAGAAATAAAATGCATCGCTAGTAATGTATTGATCAGAGACTGTTGTCGGAGACTTTTAAACGTCTTACGAAATCTGTTGGCGTTAGTGATGGGGTGGGATGCAAATGAAGCACACAAAATGGTAAGTATATCCAGTCTGTTCTAATTTTGATCATCAGCTTTGCATTACCCAAAAAGGAATTTAATAAAATGGCTTTTCATTCAAATTTAAGTTCGCGGAGACGTCTCGACTAGCGGAACGTATTTATTGGCATTTCTCTGGAAGACATCAATTTGTGTACATGCAAGCAAATGAGAAATAGTTGTTTCCCCATTTTAAAAATTTATCCTCGTAATTTCATTCCTAAATAATGTGAATCCAGTAATACGAGGACGTGATAACTCAGATCACATTTGTTCTAGCAATTTGATGAACTTGAATCACAAACTCAGTGCCACACTTAAATCCCGACATCGTTTGTGAATCAAATAACCCTAAAGCACCCAATACCTACCATCTATTTAGCCCATTTGGGCAGGCATTACGTGAAACCGCGTCATAATGTAAAGATTAAATAATATCCCGAATCCCGAGTGTTATAATGTTTTGATTGTGAGTGTAATGAATATGCTAATTGCAGTGGAATATATTTTGACCCTTCTTGCTTCAAGCTTCCTTTGTAACTTTCATAACGAAACGATAAATATGCATTGCACTTCACGCTATGAAATCTAAATTTCTCTTTACAGCGCTATGGCCCTGTACATAATATTCAAGCAAGATAGTATTGGGCTTTTCAAGGAAAAAATAATAAACATGTTTAATTGATGCTGGTACAATTTATACAAAGTTTTAGTGATGAAAACTTGGGAAATGTGGGCTAAAATTGGCATAATTAACAACAAACTTTCCCTCAAAGAATCAATGTCCACTGAATAGTGGAAAGCTTCCAGATGGACAAAGGTGGAAATTTCTATTAAAATTCAGGTGGACAGTGGAAATTTTGATACTAAATGTATACTGTCCACTGCACAATGCGAAATTGAAGGGTCAAATCTCTATCAACTGTTTTATTTCAGTGTGTTGTAGAGCTTAAAGAGAGGATTCGGACGATGTGCTCATATCGCCCCGACTCGCTCCCCCAAGGGGGCCACATCCCCTCAAAATTTGACCCTTGAAATTTCAAAAATTCGCTCCCATTCGTAAAGGGTAACTTTTAAAGTCCTGATTTCGATGCAGGATTGCTAGGCGTCCAAAGAGCTATCTTTTATCAATTTACACTGTATTAAAATTCCAAAGCGTTTTCCCGCCATATTTAAATTTCGAAAATAATAATGACTTTTTCAAGGGCGATCTTCTCGTGATTTTGGGGGTAGTCGGGGTGTTTTTAAACATTGAATAGGTGCGCAAAGGATGGAAAATTATCATAGTCTTTAAATTTTTGAAATCGGTGGAGACGTACATTACGAAATGTGCAGTTTTTTGAAACGCTTGTTTTGATGACGTGATGACTGAGCAGGGTTGCGTAGTTGACCATTATTATTAATGAAAATGTAAAATTAACAATTGATTTTCACTTTTGACGTACTTTCCACGTCTACAAATACCTTTCTGTTCGCATTAAGTGTTTAAATCGCAGGTATTTTCTTCACTGCTTACATTTTAGTTAATATTTATGGTCAACTACGCAACCCTGCTCAGTCATCACGTCATCAAAACAAGCGTTTCAAAAAACTGCACATTTCGTAATGTACGTCTCCACCGATTTCAAAAATTTAAAGACTATGATAATTTTCCATCCTTTGCGCACCTATTCAATGTTTAAAAACACCCCGACTACCCCCAAAATCACGAGAAGATCGCCCTTGAAAAAGTCATTATTATTTTCGAAATTTAAATATGGCGGGAAAACGCTTTGGAATTTTAATACAGTGTAAATTGATAAAAGATAGCTCTTTGGACGCCTAACAATCCTGCATCGAAATCAGGACTTTAAAAGTTACCTTTACGAATGGGAGCGAATTTTTGAAATTTCAAGGGTCAAATTGTGAGGGGGTGTGGCCCCCTTGGGGGAGCGAGTCGGGGCGATATGAGCACATCGTCCGAATCCTCTCTTTAAGCTCTACAACACACTGAAATAAAACAGTTGACAGAGATTTGACCCTTCAATTTCGCATTGTGCACTGGATAGTCCACTTTTTTTCAGGTGGCATATTCCACTGAAATTGGGCTGAACAGTGGAAGCTTTGATTCTTTGCTTTCCCTACCTGTTTTTTGTCAGCATGATTTGCTCTTCGACACTACCACCTTGTCTAGGCTTATCACAAAAGCCTTACTACCAAACTCAATTGATGCAATCTGCATTTAGATCTTCATTCCCCGAAACGCGAATGTAACAATGTATTTAGTTCTAAGCATTGAGTTAACGCGCTGTAATAAATTTGCTGTTTAAGCGAACTCAACTAATATATTGCGTATCTACAAGTGCCACTGAAAAACTTCATTATAGTCGGTGATGTATCGTAACGATGATTACTATAGATGAGATTTTATTTTTATAGTTGTGTGACATAATTTAAGTTTATGTGAGTCAGAACTTATTTCAATCCGTCAGTCTTGTGTTATAAGTCACAATATTTTATTGCCAGGTTGACAATTTTATATTATTAAGCGAAAATTGAAAAAATGGTCACCAAAATTGATGTATAATTTAATAATATTCACACATCTCTTATTTCACCATTAATATAAATATGCGCAAAAATCAGGATAAGTAAATTAGTTTCAATACTTTTTAATTTGCGTCATTTGCCCTTTTCCTGCGTATGAATTGTGGTAGCGCATGCATAATATTAAAGAGACCTTGATCTTAACATTGCAAAATACAGCAAAAGGAAACGACAACTACGGCTAAGCCTCAAACCTGAAGGAACTGCTATGGGTTCTATCTAATTATGCCGAAATCAATCCAATTGCCACCCAAACACTCTGACGATAACTAATAAATAATTCAGAAAGTCCGAAAGAGTGTCTTTCGTTTTCGCTTCCACAACTGACAAAGACCAAGTTATTCACTAGCTCGGCATAGGATAAACGGGCTATGCCGGACTTGTAGTTATCAAAACCAAACACTGTTAAGAATGTTTCCGCGTTTCCAATTTTATATCCATTTCTGGTAACTTGATTCTCATTGTGACACAATTGATTCCAAGAACCCTCAAAGATGATTGTGGCGTTTGATATTATGTCGAGCAACATTGATGCTATACCGTTACAGAAGATTTGGGGGGCCTTGTCAACGCTCAATCTTGAGTGGTCACTTTGCTGACCAAAATACGTTCTGAAATGGCGGTAGCTACTGCATCTCTTCATTTTTGTCACAAAATTCAACAAATGCAGCGCGCGGCATGCATTACGGTACCTACATTCCATACTGTGGATTCCTCCGTACGATTTGACGTATAGGAGTAGTGAAGGTCTGATAAACTAACAGACACATATTTAAAGATTTTTTCGTATGGGTAGTACCCCGTTCATTGGGTCCATATTCTATTCAAGGTGTTGCTTTTTCTTCCGTCTTCTAGGGTTGCCACAATAACGTTTGTCTGAGCAGTTGGAACGAATATAGGACTTCGCCTATCTGTGGATATTTCAGAATTATATATGGAGTTAATAAATGTTTTCACACTTTCTGTTACCGGCGAGAAACGATTGTGATGAACCACTATGCACAATATAGGTAACACTGTACACAAGGGTCGATTAAATCTATGAGAAATTTTATCATCAACGTGGTTCAGAAAGGATGGTGGATACGATATTTCGAAGAAATCTGTAAATGGCGGAGGATTTTGTATTCCAAGATGAACCTCACAAATCCACGATTTTGTTTTAACGGCGTACTCCAAAGCGTTTTGCCTAAGACAAATGTCACGGAAATAAATCCTCTTTTTAACATTCGTTGCGGAAAATAGTTTGATGATTGGCAGTAGATTTTGTCGTTACCTAACTCGATACTCCTGTTCGCATTGTTGAATCCGAATGGAACCCAAGCGACATCATACCTGAACACTGTATTCATTTCCCTTTTATTATCAAAGACAGCAGCGAAGGGTCGTCTGTGAACCGCAACTGCGGCCGCCACGCCAAGGTAAACATTGTGAAAGTTGTCAATTACTAGGTGACAATTGGTACTCTCGAAGGCGTTGAGAAGAAACGAAATGTTAGAAATTCTATCGCGAACTACGAAAAGAGTCTCTCGTACGTAAGAAATTATAGCTTACCCAATCAATTATGATCAAAATCTTCAATTGGTATGATGGAGCAGTTTGGGAATTTTAATTTTTACATACTAACTACGATACTTGACTGATAAGGATGATTACAAAACTTTCAGAAACAGCGAGCTCAGCATCTTGTACCATTTAGGAAGTTTGTACTGTCACCAAGAAATGAAATGATAACGTCCTCAATCTAATTGTGATGAGATTAAGCAGCGGAGCAATTCCTAAGAAAATACCGTCAAGTGTCCAGAACAATCTTATCTGGGCTAGTAAAAGAATTGTGTTGGAGTGTCAGCAAACCAGCACCACAAATATGAGATATTTTTTATATTGCTGCTAACGAAATTTGTTTTCGCCGTTAGAGCTGTTGCCTGCTTAGTGCTGCTATCCCAGACTATCCCTAGCAAAACAAGTTTCTCAATTTACTTTCCACTCGGTCAAAAATAAAACTCCGACAGAAATTAGTCGTACATGCCCAATACCTTCCCACGTAATGTAAAAAGTTGGAAGCTAGACGGTGTCTTGATATTATTAGTGCCGAAGAAATTACAAAAAGTATCACGCCACGTCCTAACATAATAGCCGAGGATACGTAATTATTGAGTAGTGTATTTTAATATGATCATTATCGATTTACTATCGATGGGCATGAACTTCAGTACCATGAAGAAGGGTTGGTTTCAGAGTGCTAGCACAACACAGCATTGTGCTGCCCGATTATTCTTTGTCGTCCTGGTTACGTAGTGTTATTGATTGCTGTTAGCGAGTACGATTGTGTCATCAGCACCTTCCTACGCTATTGAGATTACGCTACGATATAGCGTCTTGCCTATTGAGTGCAAATGAGTCAACTCTAGGATTCGGCGATTTTCTTGGAGAATTGTTTCTCCACTCTGCTGCTTTTTATGACAGATAAAACCACACGCCTTAATTTTTTCGCGGGCAGAAGTAAATGCATCAACACAGTTTTGGAAACAAAAAGTGACTACTTTTTTATCATCATAACTCTTTCAGCGCCTGCATGGCTGAATATTGGTTATCAACTACCGGAACCATGAAATGCTTAAAAGGTAGTTAATGCTATTATGTTGTTTGTCTGTGTGTCCGTGTGTCTGTATGCCTGTGTGTCTGCGTGTCTGTTATCACGATTACTCCTCTCCACGTTGACCGATTCGGTTCAAATTTTGTAAGGAGTTACCTTAGGGCAAAAGTAAGTTCGCCATTGTTTTTGGGCTTCCAGGCCCTACCCCCAGGGGGATGGTGAGGGGTAAGGATTCCCATGTTTTCTTATGGGCATAAATTTTTATTCGCTTATCTGATAGAGAATCTAAAGTTGATCAATTTTGGTCATGCCACCATGGGTCAATTCGACCAACTGTCGGAGCGGTGGCTCCATGACCCTCACGGGTCACTGAGTCACGAAAGGGTTAAAATACATTATTTTGGAAATTCATCAAAAAATTCAAAAGTAGTGTTAGGGAAGGTGAACGGAGATTCAAATGTCTCAATTTCACACACAACACGTTTCCGGTAGTTTTTTAATTTGGGTTTGCACCCGTCCTAGTTATTTTTTCATGAAATGCTTTTGTGCATTTTGTTGGGATTGAATGTCCTTTTTATCGTTTTTCAGACAAAAGAGCCAGTACATAAATCACTGCGTTGAGTGAAGACATTTGAAGACATTATTGTCCCATTTTTAATGTCTATATGACATAACGATTGAGGATTGGCATACACACAAAATAAGTTTGTGAATCTTGATATATCTTGCAGCCAGTTATAAGTAACTTGCCACTTGTCTCGTAATTTTAAGTAACAGATTCGTGAACATCCATCTTGCTTCAGTTTAATTTCGATTTTCAAGTTTGCTTTAATAGGTAAACAAGTTCATCGGTCATTCGCTCAGATAGATAACCGAAATTCAATTCAAGAATATTATTGTCAAGGTGAGCCGAAAAGAGTAACGATATGTATTTCTCGTACTGAGTAATGCAAAAATTACAAGATTTTTTGGTAAATGTCCACTTTCCGTATCACCGAACAGTTGGAGCGTCTACATTCTCATTATTGATCATATCATGAGAGAAATCTGTTCTTTTAGAGAATAGACTTAATTGTAAACCTTCCAATGCATTTGGCGTCTGTGAAGAAGAGGAGCTTGCACCTTATTTTTAGCACAAAATAAAGTTAACCCCACTTTCCATCACGACGTAAATGTATGCCCAAAGTTTAATACTTTTGCCGTTTTTCAAACGAGTTATCGTCACTATTACAATGTGGTGGCAAACAAATAAACAACCATTTTCTGCAAATGACGAATGATACTATTAACCATTACAACGGAGCGAATTTTGCGAACCTCCACACATTGAAATTGGCGTCTAAGAAGGAGAGAAGCTTGCATCTTAATTTTAGCATTAAATGCAGTTAGCCCCACTTTCCATTGACGACGAAATAATATGCTCATAGTCTAATAATTTTATCGATTTTGAAACGAATTATTTTAATTACTACTGTTGTTACTGTTACTAAGTTGCTGCCGTGCCGCAGTGAAGGGCACAAGTCACTGGCAAAGCAACAAATATCAGAGACTACTACAATATTCAGATTATTCAACTCATTTAAAAACACTTACAGCACGACTTAACACAAATGATTCGTCGCATTCCGTTCTGATGACCTATATATACCGGCATTTCCTCACAATGTACATTATCAGTTTGGTGGCACTGAAGCCTAACAGCAAGCTCTCGAAAGTTCCAGAATCAACAAATTTAGGTGCCGTTATTTTGCCTGGCCTAATATCACCTATCCTAAAGCAATCTAACCCAACATGAGGGAAGTTTGCCACCCCAAACATTAATTTATGCTGTGGATGTTTGGACATGTTAATTTTCCAAGATTGTGGAGTTTTGATCACCCACTGCGTTTTATTGACATCGGCAAATGGAAATACAGCTAATGATTTATTCATTTTTGAAACGTTTTGGAACTATAAACAAAATATTTATATTTTGGAACCCACAATTGCTCCGCAGTCTAACTTTTATACTTGGCGAGTTTTACTTTTGTATAACCTTTCCCTTTCACATCCCAAATCATTTAGAAGAATATAAAACTTAGCAGGTTACATATTTTGGTTTACATACTTTCACCAATTCGTGGTAGAGCATCATGTCCCAACTGGTTTCTAGCATTCTTTTTAGCAAAGCATTTTGTTCAATTTATAGATTAAATCATCACCGCAGCTTTGTAGGAACCCCAGATAGTTCACTTGACTGTCAACGGCAAACCCCTACTTCATTTTTCTATTTATAACTAGAAGTTTGAAAATCATTGTATACGATAAATAATACACTGATGACATCAAACCATACCAACCGCACAAAATTTGTAATACTCGGTTAAAATCATTACATTTGTGATCCGAGTTAGCTTTTCTGTTGCTATTAATCCTTACCCGAACAAGAATGAAGTTAAGAATCTATTCAAACTTCCCTCTCAAACGTCCAGTTGTCTCGAAAAATCTGAAAACATTAATTTCTTTCATGGCCGAGTATCACGAAACAAAATTTACTACGTAACAATAATAGTGCTCATATGAATGCTTCAGACTTTAAAAGTATGTTAGCTGACTGCTTTTCAAAGTCTCCAGATTGACCAATATTGATAAGAACCATGAAGGATATCAAACGTATTTTATAATCTATCATACAGGTTGAAATGGCCACATTTTTAACAAATCGTCGAGGGTGCAATGTTTGCCGTTCCAGTCAGTGATTTTGATTTTCAGAATCAAAGACTACAATGACGATCTCACTTCAGTCTAACACAATACTGAAGACGACAACAAAACACGGAGCACACTACTTGCTCGCAATCTTCTTGAAATTTAAACCAGGCCGGTATTATATGTTTGGCATGCGTTGACTTGGACCTTTTCCCCATTTAGGCGCCAATTTAAGCTTCATGGGAGTTTGATGAAGTTAATATGTTACAAGGTAATTCACAAATTAGGAAGATTATTGTGGGAAGTGTTTGAAGAAATTTGAAAAATGGCAGTAGAGAGGAAGAAATGAAGTTTAAACAAAATACTAGATTGGAAAGTTTGTTGCCTTTGGTATATTTAAATATAATGTCCATTTAAATATTTTAGAGAAATCATCTTACCAAAATCATATGTACAGTACATTTCGTCGATGTAGTTAATTAAACTGATACTTCCTGGCAATACGTTCGTTACGCAGTTGGCAGTAGTTTAAGCAATAGAGAGGGATGCGGTATTTTAAAGTTTTGGAATATTAGTAGTTACTGAATAATGCTTATTTACTATGTTCGAAGTGGTGGGCGGGTACGCGGAGCATTTTCATTTTCGTCATAGAGACTTAATTAGATATATTCCTATTGCACGCATATATATGCATATTCATATGTAATTGGAATACAAATAATTCTTGAAAACATTCATGGATGATCGATTTTAAGATCCATATCAAATTTTGCAAGTTTACACGTCCCGCAGTTAAAAATTGCCAGCATTTCACTTTTGGTAATCCGTTGAAAAGTGCGATATACGGAAACAAAATAATTAGTGTACTCGTAGTGTTCTTCTCCTGAGATCTGCTGGTGGATTAATTTTGACTCGAATCAATGGGTACAATTAGATCACCTTTATCGTAAACGTATGAACGGAGGTACTGAATTGGTAGATATGTCGCGTTGATTACGATGAGTGATAACATTCGAATCTATACTGCGATTATTGGGCGAAGCCGTGCTAATACACGGAGCGACCTTGACATTAGACATTGGACACCAGTAATTAAATGTTACAAATTATTGTCAAATGATGCCACATTATTTGAAGCTTAGTACCATATAATTTGTATGGATACAAAGTTTTCACAGACGAAATGGATACGAACAATTACCTATATATCGTAATCCTAAAAACGGTTGAAAAATTACTATGAAATACGATTTCCACGTGTTACATTGTAAGTCAGCAAGCTGTGTTGTGCTCTAAGAGGAAAGATTCGAATCTAACATCTTTCTTTAAAGTTGATTGACCCACCTAAAATCGTCAAATTAAAAAAATTCAGTTCATATTTCACTCACCAATGGGGAATAAGCTAAAACAAAAAATGCAGTTTCATGAGCCTCCACGTAATGTGGGGCCGGAAACCCCATGAATGCTTTTTCGGATCCCAGTATCCTTGTTAAATAAATTTTATACATATGTCGTAGTGTACCTTTTCAGATTTCAACTTAAAAGCTATAAATTCTCAGTGTCCCTACCTAATACCTAACGATCTACCCACGTCGCAAGCACTAAATTGGGCAATATTAGTGTTTATTACTTTTCTTGCGAAATGTGAAAATGTAAGCAAATTGCTCTCTAGTAATATATTTTTGCTCCAGATGCAAGAACGATTTTCGAAATATCTTTAAGAGAAATACCGGGACAATTGGTACCGTTTGTCCACATTCAATAAGAGGCAACACTTATAATAGTAGCACGGTACAAAATAATTTGCTTGTCTTCTCCATCGATTATCCTCGCCACCACACATATATCGCACATATCCGATTCGAATGTAATGTACGCGATCTACCAGAATGCCGATATGGACGTTGAGCTCAGCTCAACCGGAAACAGATTTGTCAAACACCAGCATTTGTTTAATTATTTTTATAATTTAAACGATCGAAGAACAGCAACATTTTAAATACATAAAATTATTTCTGATCTAGTTATATATATATAAGCATATATATGTAAATGTATATAGAGTAAAATAATGCAACAAGTTAATATTTAGCATTTGCACATATCATCTCTGTTTTGCGTTCATCCGCTACAATGTGTTAATGTTTTAGCTGGTAGCATAGTAGTTATAAGCAGATAGCTTGTACCATGAAAAAGTTGGATATCACATGACTGTGATTAATCTACAGATTCATCAGTTGCACTAGTTGTACACATGCATCTTGTATGTATCTAAGAAGATGTGTAAAAATCTGCGTGTGATTAAATGAACTAACCGTTTATCCATAATTAAGATTATTTAGATTTACCTTGGTTTAGCGAAAGGTTTGCTCTTGAACCCACCCACTCTATGATTTACAGTAATAAGTTCCGGAGAAAATCATCATGTAGAATTTCTGGGTGTTTACAAAGAAAATGGTTTATGCAATAGCAATGTGACATATTTTTGTGTTTCGCATCTTGATGAGCCAACAAAGGTTCTTTCGTCAGCAGTTGTTTACATCAGATGTAAGTAGTATCAAATGCATTAATGTGTTAGTGTCTATATGAACATTATTCTCAATTGTGATTGTCAAAAATAAATGCGCCAAGTAGTATTAGGCAAAATCCAATGGCGAAAACACACAGTTAATGCACTATACTAAACCAGCGGTGCCGGAGGAATACCTGTCTCCTATTTAATTTCCAATATGTACTCAAATCTACAAATGACGTTGCGTTTATCACAGCAAGCAGCTTTTATGCAAAGAATTTAATTTGAGTGTTTATTTCATACATGTTCACCGACGCCCATCACACAATACGACATGGAAGACTCTGGTTTAGGCTCGACCTGTGCAACACTCGACCCATAATCTCTTATATTGTCTCATATCTTAATAAAAAGTCAATAGGAAGGGTGAGAGATTAACGGAAGGATAGTACAATGGTGTGCAAAGCTCGGCCCATCCTGATAAAAGTACCCGAATACCTATACACTATCTGGGAAGCGTCTTTCAATGTATATGTATGAATTGAATGAAATTACTTCAAATCTAAATTGAACGGATCATGACAAAATACATACAGAGATATTATGTACAAAATGTGAAATATGTCTTTAGGTTTTTCTTGTAACGAAATATACGACTTATAAAAGATTCAGTAGAGTAAATTCTTCCCAACACTATATTAAGGGCTATAATTACTGCATCTCACACCACAAAAGTTTTGTAACAAAACCTTCACGCTTTATTCAACCAATAAGGGCGTCCGTTGTACCAAACGGCATCATCATTAAACGTCTAATTTAAACTTCGTAAAACGCAACGAGGATTAAACTATTTTAACTGTGAAATTACAGAACGTGGTAATTCAGTTTATGATACATTTTCATCGCATACGCCAAAAACGTCCGTTTAAAATTAAATTAAGAAATAAAACAACATGTTATGCAGTTTATTTTATGAACTGATGGGTGGACTTTATGATGGGTAGACTACTTCATGATGAGTAAATAAAAGCAAGTAACACTCCACCATCAAATCCGAAAATGTCATCTAGGTTGCAACGTAGGGAAAATGACATTTACTCTTATTGCCAAATTTCAGAAACACTGCAATTCAGATTCCAAATCACGTTCTCCAACTCCCCTAAAACATACAAAAGCCACTAAACAATCATCAAGGACTCCTCTGGGATGACCTAATGTGTACAAATATATCATGCACATGTACACTTTCCGTTTTATGGATCTGAAGCCTACCAGCGTCCTATATACACCAGCAAATATAAATACAGCACTTGAGTTAGTGAGGAATATTTTTTCGGAACGTTTTGGAACTAAAAACAAAATCAAATTATAATGGAACACATCATATCCTAACACGTGTATTAAAGATGTCTTACTTTTTGATATACATTACCTTCCACATCACAAATTGTAGACCAAATCAGACACCATCTCTTCTCATCCAACACAAGCCCTCTACTTTGATAACAAGGCCAGTATGGATTAGTAATACGTTTCCTACTCGAATCCAGAAAGAAAAATTTCCAATTTTCACGAAATTTGTCCGAACACCACTATAGTGGTAAAAGCTTCAATGGAAATAGATTGGTAACTGCAGTAGTCTGTGGACAGCAAAATGCTTAGTACTTTTAACTGCTTTCGATTAACTCACAGTTTACGTTTCAAGAGAGGAATTTGGACAAGGTGAATTCATTTAATTCCGTGGATAGAAATATTTTGTAGAAGACGAAAGAAAATGTTGGGTTTTACAGTTTCCATGTTTACAGTGCTTGTGAATACTGCCAAAATTTAGAGATAATTTCATGAGCATTTTGAAAATTTAATACACTTATCCTCCATTCGGAGGATATAAGTTTTCTGTGACATCTAGGATGTCACATCCTGAGTGACATTTTTTTATTTAAGCCTATAACTGAAACTCGATTTCTTTACAACAATCAACCATCCAGTATTATTACCTGATGCCATAAAATGTTCGCTGATAGAGAATAAAAACTTATTACTGTATTTTTTTCAGAGCCAATACACTCTTGAACTAGTATAAGACGTTATCCACCTGGACGATAGAAATGTTTGATCTAACTTTTGGGAAACATTAATTAGAAGCTAGTGTTCCACTCCATTCATTCCGCTTCACCGAAAAGATCAAGTATTTGTCAACGACTCCTTGGGTTTGACTCTCCCGTTACCAACAAATCATTCATGGTGAATATAAAAATGAAATACAGAACAGTCGGATGTCATTGTCAAGGGCAAATATTCCGGAACGAGTTTTCCTGCCTTGTTGCAAGTTGGTGACAAACCTTAATTGGCTGCGTTCCAATTGGCACTAGTTTTATTAAAAAGTAATCAGCAAGATCCGATGGCAATCAATAGAGTACCTACAGTTTAGTAAACGTGTATGTTTTGCCCTGAATTTTTTTTCGATCGAAATTTTAAAAAATATTTAGAAATACCGTTGGCACTAAAAAATTTGAATTATTTTCCCGGTCCTTTGATAATGTTTTCTAACGCCACTTATAATTAATATTCTCTACGGGAGG
Organism: Sinella curviseta; assembly: GCA_004115045.4. Classification (NCBI taxonomy): domain Eukaryota; kingdom Metazoa; phylum Arthropoda; class Collembola; order Entomobryomorpha; family Entomobryidae; genus Sinella; species Sinella curviseta. Next base: position 1,262,633 of record CM023199.3, on the reverse strand, counting down.
AATTATTGCGGTAACATGAATGTGAATTGCCTGCCATCGTGTTTTCAAATTAGGAAAAGTAAGATTGTTATATGCCTGGATCATTTGAGCTTTAAATATTAATGTAAAAATTTATAATTAATCAGGTATTGCTAATTTAGTAAGGCCCTAAATTTTAAACTTTACTAACTGTCCTATTTTGGGCATAAATCCTGCATCAGAATTATAGAGCTGACAGGTTTCATTGCATGCATGCATGCGATGTAAACCATGTTAAAAAGATCCTAAATATGTCGAAAACAAATTGCGTTACTAGTTTTCTGAATATAAAATTTCTGCATCCTCATTCTACAAGTGGAGATTTTTCTTATAATTAGTATTTCTCTTTTGAGCTGAAAAAATGTCAACCTTTACAGAATTTTTCTATTCGGAGATATAATTTAGAAAGTGTTCCAACCATTTGCACTAACGTACATAGATTATACAATTTATATAGTGGCACTTTATCGGAACAGTATTGGTTGGCAGAAATGTACACGATGAACCGATACTGATTACTACATATTCTAAAAAATGAACATAATTGTCCTCCACGTTTGTTCTTTCTATTACTTAGTGTTGCCATTCCAATATACCTCAAATGTTGTTCAGTCGAATCAGCTTCATTTCTAATGGCGCAAGCTTTACCAATTTCATAGAGATGAACAAATGTCGGCTTAACTTTTTTCAAGTAATCGTGATAAAAAAATAAAACATCATTATTTCGCTTTTCCTTTATCGGTATGTAAGTGTTAAGTTGCAAATTGTATTTATTCTGCTTATACAAGTGCATTTTTATGAGAATTGTTCGTTGAATCCGATGCTACCATTAGTGATGATTTCAAGACAAGATTGAAAAATGACGAGCGACTGCGGCGAAACAAATGCAACGTCTACGAGCAAAGCCCTAGTAACGCTACCGCTGCAACAAATCATCATGACTTATTATCGGCCTTAAATGTCACGTCTGACTCGCTTGCCGCATGATTCATTATCTTAATTGCTGGTTATGTCCCTACATGCTTAACTCGTTTCTTCTCGTAATACCTATATGACGAGCTGAGAGAGATGACCACGATGAACGTCACTGGAGTATCTGCTCATAACTCTTTTTAAGAGATAACTCCAGCATAACATCTAATAAATTGAACCGCTTTTCCAAGAAATTGTTTTACTTGGAAAGCTGAAAATACTTGGAAGGCTGCACGTGTCAATCTGATGGAAACTTAAAATTTATTTACCATTTTATACAATTTGTATGGGATGCATTTTAGAAAGTGATATCGTATGACTGTCTGTCCTTATTACAGAATGCATGATGAAACATGACCTTTGACCGTCACCATTTCCAAGTAGATACGTTTGCTCTTTCGTCAGGCAAAAAACAAAAGGTTTTTCCTCTTAACATTTCAACATTCAAATGCCAGATAGCAAGTCAAATGCATTCAATTGATTTTTTCTTCCAGTTGGCAAAACCATTCTCCAGTGCAAATTCAATTGTAAATCTGGTTTTTATTTCACTCCATGTTCTCTATAATTTTGCTTGCTTCCGTAGCGCCCATCGCCAATAAAGATCGCGTTACTGACGGACAATGGATACCACACTTGACAACGCACCGTACAAAACCGACGAGTTTGGCCTTGTCAACTTAGGTGAGGGGGATAGTATTGTCATAATTGATGACGAAGAATATCTCAGAGAACTGGAGTCCAATACCCAACATATCGAAGATATTGTTGTTCTTGCCATCCTGATGTTCCTTTCAGCACCTGGAAACATTTATGTCGTCTTTTCGACAACACAGTAAGTTACGTGAATATTTATGAAACAAGTTTGATGTGCTGCGAATTACTATTCATTTTTTATTCCTAATTGCCAGAAAAATTCGTAGATTGGTATATCACGTGGCTTATCTGAAATGGACAAATATGTTGTTTCTCAATTGTGCGGTGGCTCATCTTTTCGTTACATTAATTATGATGCCATTGGAGGTATTTACGACATATGCTTTTCAAAATTTCCAATTTTCAACACGTTTGAATCGAAAATTTTCTGTATTTCAGATTGGGTGGCACGCAACAGTATCCTGGCGTGCTGGAGATATTGCCTGCCGTATTCTCTTATATTTTAAGCTTTTCGGCCCCTATCTCGTAGGATTTGTTCTTGCATGTTTATGTGCGAATCTATACTTTCAAGTTGTGATACGCGCAGCCGATGATGATTCAGCAAGAAGGGCTAAAATGTTGCTAAATTTCGCCTGGATACTCGCCGCTTTTTGCTGTCTGCCACAGGTAGTTGGCAATATTTTAACCAATTTTACATGACTCGATTATAAAATTAATTATATTACGCTGTGTGATTTTTATTTATAGCCATTCGTCTTCCATGTGGAGCGTCATCCGTTATTCCCTTCCTTCGAACAATGTGTACCTTTCTATGAATTCACATCTCGGAAGTTTGAGCTCTCTTACAACGCATTTGTTGTCTGCCTTTTGTACGTTCTTCCAATGGTGGCCATCATGTACACCTGCTCCTGTGTTCTCTGTAAATTATGCAATATGGAGATGGAGGGAAGTCGATGTAAGCATAATGCAATTTCCCACTGTAACTGCGTGCCTTCAGAGCTGAAATATATTTTGGCATTTAAACTATTTCAATTTTTGTGTTTCCTGTAAAGTAGACGTATTGATCAAATTGTTTTTGATTACTATAGACCAATGCGACGAAGGAAGCTCCCACCAGCCGACTCAAGAAACCAGAATCAAATTGCTAAATATGATAATTATCACAGCGGTGTCATTTGGAATTTGCTGGACACCTTACTACATTCTTTGTTTGTGGCACATTATAGACCCGACATTTATAGGAAATGCGCACCTACACAGCAGACTTTTTCTATTTGGCTGCTCATACTCGTGCTGGTACCCTGTCATCTACTGGTGGTATACAGGGGGAGCTTGGCTTGGCGTAAGTACTAGGCGTTGCAGTGCTGGACCGGATTTTGAACACATACCACTGGATGACCTCAACGAAAATACCCGATTGCAGTTGAGAAATTGAAACAATATAATGCTGAGGCCCTTGTCTGCACCTTGGCTGGAATTTCAGATTAATTAAAAGTTTATTTCATCATGTTCCACGTTGACACAATGCATCATATTTCCTGATGTTATAGTGAAAATATATCTTACTTGTTTCAAGAATAACTTTTTCGGTAGGATGACCAAGCATTTTATTACAACTTCCATCACGATGATTTATAATTTGTTCAACGAGTAATGTCATCGGAAACAGAGTCTCTATATCTTGCATTTAACGGTAATATTTATTGGTTACGTTTCCTTCCTTATCTTCTTAGATTAAGTTAGTGAGACAAGGTTGGTTGCAGCAGGGTTACGTCATATGGTGCAACCTTTGCAGAATTGTTCCTTCACTGATGAAAAGATTCGTGCTTCTCCATCTTTGCAATGTTTTAAATATGTAGGTAGTTGGATGAATTATAGTTTGTTAACAGTTTACTTGCTGAAGACAGAATTTGAGTCGAGCTCTTCTGCGATTTCGGTGAGAAAGGCCACGCCCATCTAAACGTTTTTATTTGAAAATGAAAATAATTTAGTAATTCATTGGCAACAACAATAAATGGTTTTCTATGTAGCTACTTCATTGAATAGTTTTGCGAAACTGTATTATAAATGTCCCTTAATAAAATTCAGACTGGAGCCTCCAAAACAAACAGTTTAGTAGTCGGCCTAGTAAATAGACATAGGGCTCCTGGTGGCAACAAAATTATCGTGAAGCAAGTATTTTACGTCCTAATTATCTATGCTTCGTAATAAAATCATTTTGTTGAACGCTACTGATTTCTACTTTTATGATTTTCGTTTGGTGGATATAAAGAGAGAGTAGCTATTGAACAAAGGAGATGATCCGCAGAGGATTTGCCGGAAAACTATACAGTACTGAAACTCTTTGTCTCCATCCATTTATCCAACAAACGCAACGACCACGCAGTTGTGGCTTTATTTTAAAAATTATTACTCTTCATATCCACAACCGCATTTGGAAATGACTATGATGACCATAAATGATCTAAAGTGTAGTTCAAAACTTGATCGTAGCGACTTGTAGCAGTCGGCGTTATTATCTACACAAAGTTGCACCAAAAACCACTTTGGTAGGAAAATATTTGCACGTCTTTATAACTTATACTGTCACTATAATTTTTATCTAAAATATGCGCCACGTGAAGAGAGTAATTTCTACTAATAATTGTACAGAATGAATACAGTCGGATTGACTTTATTTTGCAAATATTTAGTCGCCGCGTTTGCATGAGAATAAGTTTTAATCCAATGAATGGTTTGAAATGGCGAAGCCCTTTAAGATTGCAATATATTTATTACTTGATGTAAGGGGAAACGTGAATGCGACTCTTCCCTTCCATATCTTATCCAATACCAAGTTATATTTCTTGTATAGAAGAAATGTACTTTTAATGACAAAATGAGTCTTTCAAAGCTAATGATTACTTTATCCTACTGAATAAACCACTGTGCCATAATCTTTGTTCATTGTATGCGAACAAATTAACAGAACATTTTCTCTACAGATTCACGCTATGTCACGTGAAGTGAGTTACTGTAAATATACGTGTACAAACAATAAACAGAGAAATAAAAGCATGTCTCAGTCATTGGTTTGATCTAGTATTTCATTATTATCAGACTTTTAGAATTTTCACAACATGGAAACGTGATTTTCTTTTTTTTTCGCCATGTACATCGATATATTAATAACCCCGGAGCAAATATCGTCAAGCACACAAACGCCATTTGTCAAAGGACCATACAACCTACCTTTTTAAAAAGTTTTAGTGGTAATGAAAACTGAATTATGACGCTTAGGTACAAATTTGAACATACGAATTATTGGTTACTTTGAATGATGACATAATCGATTCCGAACTGTTTTCTGCAGTGGCCGTAGAGATAACATGTCGGCCATTATTAAAATGAGCGGTGTGATTTACTTCCGCACTCACCATATTTCAACATGGATAATTTCTTGTTTTTTTTTCGAGGGAAATAACCTATTTTTGAAAATGCATTGTCATTGGTCAAAAATAATTTTACGTTAAAAAATTTAATCTTCGTTTGTCGACGGAAAAATATGAAAATAGCATTTATTAACTACCGGAAGCATGAAATGCTTGAAAGGTAGTTATAGCGACTGATCTGTTTGTCTGTCTGTCTGTCTGTCTGTCCGTCTGTCTGTCTGTCTGTCTGTCTGTCTGTCCGTCAACACTCTAACTCCCGTTCCCGTTGACGGATTTGGCTCAAATTTGGTACACATATACCTTGGCATAAGGGGATGTTCCCTATTGATTTTCAGCCGCTCACCTCGTCACTGACCGGAAGTAGGGGGGTCGAAGTGGAGGGTGGTGGGGTGATCAAGTCGTCAAAAAATTTTATTGTGTGAATCGATAGAGGAGTTCAAGGCGATCATTTTTTGCCACGGCACCATGTGTAAAATCGGTCACCTGGCGGTGGTGAGGGCCGTGGAAGGTATGGGGGTCCCCAGTTGTCAAATTTTTTTATGCTATAAATCGATGGCGATGATCAAATTGAGCCTCAAAAACGTAGTATAATGGTAAAAAATGTATCATAATTTGCCTATTTTTGCATTTATCGCTCTTCCGGTAGTTGTATATTAAAGGTTACACCTTACTAGTTAAAATTACGTTAATACAAAGATAAACCATGACCTATTTAAGGTCACGACAAAAATATGGGCATCACTTTAGAGCAATTATCCTCAGATATACGAAAACAGAAATTAATTTCGATTATATCGATCCGAAAATACGCCATTTTTGTCATGGGTTCAGAGCTGAGAAGTTGGGTCGACAGAAATGACAATAGAGGCAATTTGGCAATGACGACAAGTAAATTTTACACAAAGTGGCAGAAAATAAATATCGTAGTTCGTCGCGATATTATTCTATAAGTTAAAATTATGATAAATCACTCAGCTCTGTTCATAGCGTATGAAAGTTGGATCTTGCTATTATTTTGTATTGTGTGTCGGTTTTGCTTTTGTTCTAGAGAATGTCTAGTGTTAATGTGGATTGGCTGTTGAGAAATTTTCCGGTGCGTTTGCTTTACCATTAATATGATCATGACATCATGAGTTACGAAAAAGAAAAAATACTTGGATAATTAGTAATTACAATTAAGTACAGGTCAAATTTCATTTGACTCAGTTCCATCATCCAACATACTGTTTATTAACTACCGAAAGCATGAAATGCTTGAAATGTAGTTATAGCGATTGATCTGTTTGTCTGTCTGTCTGTCGGACCGTGCGCCACTCTAGCTTCCCTCCACGTTGACCGATTTGGCACAAATTCTGCATGAAGGTACCTTGGTCCAACGGGACGACACCTATTGATTCTCAGCCATGTACCTCACCATTGACAGGAAGAATGGGGGTCGGCGTCTATAGCATTATTACAGCCCGAGAAATTCCCGCTACTTCAATTACAGCCAATCTATTTAATTTAACAGGAAAAACTACTACTGCCGGCAACACAACCATAACTAATTTCCCGTCTGAAATACTACTACTAGTACCGTCAGCATATTTTCATCACGCTTATGCTTATCTGCCACACACCTGTACCTTATCGCAGTCGCTCATTATTCAGTAACCTCCAGAGCCTGGAGTCCAGACCCATTTCGCTGATGCTGCTATTGCCTTGAAATAATTAGTTGGAGGAAAGGAAATGCCGTAAGCTAGTCAATCATTCACTGGTGTACCAAAACCAATGAAACTAAAATTAAAAATTAGTCGCGTGTTTTATGACGTAAATTTATTCATTACTGGTCTAAATTGAATTGAGTGATTTGAAAATCCATTCAAAATATTTATATGCCTTGTATCCAAGGGCACTGCTAATGCAATTCTGTGAACGTAGCCACCCTGTCTCAACTACGCAACAATTTTCCATAAATTTATTCAAACGGCTTTAAATGGCAGAAGTGGTCACATTTTAAGGTGTAACGAGTAAATGGAACCCACCAACGAAAATGGCTAAATTGCCTAAGGGAAAATGTAACAACAACAAGGTGGATATTTTCGGAGCATTAGAAACGGGAAAGGAAAATTGCATTAGAAATATATTCTGAATTTACTTGTGTTTCCAATGCAACATTAATATATGGAATTGGTATAATCATTACAGTCAATTTTACAAATGAATAATTCTGCTACAATCGGAAATGAATTAACGGTTAAGGTAAGCAATAATTACTTCAGCATCTTCTTTAACCAAAGTTTCCAAGGTCTCAAATTGCAGGATTATTTCCTTAATAGTTTCCTCAGGAAGAGGGACCAATAGTACCAGCAGATCTTGATAGGCATCCGACAGGAGTCCCACTAAGATTTTGAACTGCGCATCGACTACTTCCGGAGTTAGAACTTCATTCATGGCAGCGTTTGTCAAATATGTAAGAACAGGGTCAATCGTCTTAAGGCTTGTCTTAAGACTTTGCACTACAAGTGCTCCAACGGTGGGATTGGCAGCAGTGGCAAGCTGACCAACTCTGTCGACTCCGCGGTGAATGTAGTCAACGGTTTGGTTTATCGTGACTTGAACTAATAACCAGTCGACCGCCTTTGGAGTGCCTTTAAGTAATTACAGTGAATTAGTTTCTAATACCAGCAGATAAATCAGGTGATAAGTTTATTCAATTATAAATTTGCAGTGTTTACCTGCTGCTGCGGATGATCCAATAATAATTATCGCTGACACCGAAGCGAAAATCGCTAGTACCTTCATGGCGTATATTTCCTTAGTGGATGTTGGAAAGGTTTTTTGTTGTCGTTGACGTGTAGTGAAATGATGACCTCAACAGGAAAGTTTGTCCCTTTTATACTGGAAAAACGTTTGAAATAACTGTTTATTTTTTTTCCAGCAGTAAAATTGCGGCTTATATAAAATAACTATTTAAGCCGACTTAACATTATTGTAGGCATTGAGGAATTCGATAAAATTGTACAAATGACGAAAACGCCATTGAGATTTAATTTCTACCCCAATCAACTCATAAATGGACTAAGTTTATTAGATCATGCTTGTAAATCTGTTACCTTCTGCGTAGTGGGTGTAATCCATTTTATTATATTTTATCAAATGTAAACATGTTATGCTTAGAATACAAAACAAATGCTAGTCAAACTCTAGGAGGAATTAACAAAATGTTGGTGTTAAGCCACATTTATACTTAGGCCGTAAGTCTGTTTGAATGAAATTGCCGCACGCTGCATACTGTGTGTTGTTAATGACAATTTTGCCGTTACTAAAATCCTTTGATATTATTATCCGATTAATATATCCGTTTTTAAATATTAACTGATAATTGATAAATATGCGTTAATTGCACTAAATTATGTTAAGAATGAAACTAAATTGAATAATTAAAAATCCAAAATGGAATACAAACATGTACTTACAAATCAACTTCAACTTCAGGTATTACTCGAAACAATTGGTGGAGTTGTTTGGGAGTAGAGAGGAATTTAGTAACGGCAGAAATTGCCATTTACCAACATGCTGAAGGCAATCCGGAACTTGTGTTCCCATGAACTTCATTGCCATACCATATAGGTGCGTTAATCGGCCTCATTTAATCTTAATCCCTACTCGTGGTCAGATATTGGGTTTATCTATTTTCGGTCTGTGAGACATTTACCACTGCAATGGATTGCAGTGCTCAAGTGGTATCAAATATTGTGATATCATTGTAAGCGTTTGTTGGATTAGAGTCAGAGTGTTGTTTTTTATCTGCCCATGCGAATAAAAAACAACCTGTTGCGGCGAGTTGTTACTCCATAAAGGAATGGTCAGATTATACTAACTTTTCGGGAACAAATCTAATGCCTTAATACATTAATACCGCCTAGTTGACATCAACTTAACCTTGTTCCTGTTTTTGGTCAAGTCTTGGTGCTGCGTTATTGTGTTGATGCACGATAGTTCTTCAATGGGACAACATAATAAATTACAAAACATGTTTTATGACATGTACTAACGAAGCACTTATCACCATTCCGGTCATAACCTGCATACCAATGATATCGTTCTACTCTAACTGGTGACGAATTCACTCGCAATTAAGCGCAAATTACCTCTCCTCACGGCATCAATTTAAATTAATAGTTTATAACATTTTATCCACAAATTTTTGTGCCAATCCTCATCAAACAAAAATGACGCCCGTAACATTGTGCATGCTATGCTAATAATATCTGCATTACTGTGATTAACTATCCCATTACTTAATGAATAATTGAAAAGGTATTTGCAATTCGACTTGATGTTGCATGGACCAATTTCAATGAATCTGCATATTTGGTCAAGGTAAGGGGAAGTTCTTTGCAGTGACCGGCATTCTTCATTTATCCCTATTTTAGGTGCAATATGCAAAAAAGTACCCAACGTTGTGAAAACGTAAATTGTCAGACTGTCAGAACGGTGCAGAATCAAATTTTGAAGAGGGCCTTTTTCTTGCTTTTTTAAAATTATAGTTTTCAAAAGAAAATTGACATCAAAACTGTTATTTCGTAAACCATAGACCAATGTTAAAAAATTACGACAGCCATAAATAAATAAATTGCGTTTATTGTCAAATGATTTCCCCGAGGGGTAAATTACATCGTTTGACATGTGTTAATTTACACTTACAAAGAGGTAAAAAGAAACAATATAGTACGAGTACATATAGATTATGAATACAATACAAGAGTTTTTTATACAACTTATTAGCAATTTCTTAAAGCAACTCAATCAATAAAAAAATTATGATTCAGCTCTGTTGAACACTAACTAACAAACCACTGAATATGAGTTTGAAGAAATGCGAGTAAGGAGAAAATCCACTTTATTCACTGAAAACTAAAATCTTTTCTTCCAAAAGTAAATTTATTGTCCGAAACCGAATTTTAAAGGTATATTAAAGCACAAACCAAACATGTTAACCAGATTTTTGTAACTCTCATAAAGCACCAAGAATATATGCTTGAATGCCTTCAGTTTATTACATGCTTATTGAACTACAACTTATTTTAAAGAAATTATTTTTGTGAATCATAACCCGGAAGTTATGATGTAGCATATGGAGGACGGTAGAAATGCTTACGCATCATTCCACTCCAGATTATAGACATAAATGTTGAAGTCTCATAGCAACTCACCTCTATAAAATTGTTAGCAATCATCATTTCGGTGTTATGATTGACAAAATTATCGTCTGTTAGTCCTAAATAATTAAATATGCGTGTATTTGAAAGAACGAAAGAGTAGTTTTTAGATATGTACTTAGAATGGAAAACCTGAAAAAATAATTAAATACAAGTTACACTAAATTCGTCAGTCCATTAAAAGACAATGTTTGGTATACAGTTTAATGTATTGATTAAAAAATAGTTGTTCGATAATTATGCAATACCCTGAAGGCATTCACACATAGGAACTTGGTGCTTTGAGAGTTAAAAAATTCTGTTATGTTTTAATCTAAATGTTTAAGAAGTTGCATGGCAAACCATTTGGGCAGAACATTAGGACATAACATCCCGGCAGAATATTGTTGTTTCTCTTGTTATTACTCTAAGCTTGCCGAGACGTAATTTTCCTGTTCAACTTTCGTGCGAGAGAACCCCAATTAATAATTATTGCGTGTGTTGAATAAGTTAATTAAATTCAACTAATTAATTGTTCTTCGATAGTTTACGCTGCCTGTTTCTACTATAAAGTTAATTAGTCACTTTCTACTTTTCGCTTTGGCACGATTACTTTTGTCGCTGATTGATGCACTAATATGCAAAGTGCGTTTTCTCATTTATTTCAGGCGTTTGGGTTGGGAGCACGATAATGTTGAGAAGATCGCCTACCGTCACTGATATCATCGTGACTTCAAGTGTCCCAGTTCAGTATAGAATTACAAGAGTTTGCGTTTTGCCACCAGTGGAAGTTCGTGTTGGCAAACGAACTTTTGGTGGCCTATGGTTGGCTTCTTCTTATCCCGCATGTACGTATATATGAGGATATTAAGGGCGTTATCTTTTTTGTTCGTTGGAAAGTTGCATCTCCTCTGTATATGGCGAACGTACGATGTTACAGTAGACAAACAAGATTGTGTCCCTGTTTCTGTACTTCCTCACATATTTTAAGGGTGTTAATTGCATTAATAGAAAATCTCGCGCCGCTATTTTTCCATACGCCCACATGAAATTGCGCAGGCAGCAAAATGTAGACTCTAAATGTAAATGTAAATGTAGCTGTATTGGAGTTCTAGGTGTAGTAATAAAAGCGAAAATCAATTTCAGAGTGGCATTGTCATCCTAGGGATGAACACAACTATTTTCTTCGCGGGCAGGAATTTATTTTGAGAATGTAGATACATGCAGCCTTGTGGTAGGCACTAGACAATCTCTCATGTCGGTCTCATATCGGTAACACCATGGCGTTCATGAAATTCAGCCAACGATTAAAGTGATGTTAACTATTCAGTTCAGAAGGCGAATTGAAATTATAGAGAGTATGTGGAGGAAGTTTGTTTCGTAATTTCTTAATAAGTTAGTATTGCAGAGTATTTATTTATATTTGCGAATTTCGACAATCTTGTTGTTTTCAAAATAAAGTCGTGTTTTTGTTTTCAGAAATTGGCATATTGTCTCCTTATCCAGTACATACTGGCTTGACCGTAATTTTCTTTTCCACATATCCTTCTCGTTCAAAGATACTATAATGAGAATCGGATATTATTCGAATCCGCCTTCTGCAAACACTCAGCTTTGTGCAAAAAAAAATTATTCCTTCCAAACACAAACCAAGAACTGATAATGCACAACCAGTGAGCAGCACAGCAAATATCACAAATATATTTCCTCCCAATGACGCACTTTCGGGGACGATATCTGCGCGGTTTTCAATCCTTCTCATGCTTCCGCTTGCAATATCCGTTAACCATTTCGATATACCCGACTCCTTAATCTTTTGAATGTTCATGACTATCCGCGGGGACGCATAGTTTTCGACGGTGAGTGCATAGGTTTATCCGCCGTACATCTCCCTCCCGACGGAAATAAATTTTCTACCTCTATTGACCGCTTCCTTAGCCAGATCGTGGCATTGGATTTCTTGCAGTATAATTGCTGTTTTATTGCAGGCAATCAATTCATCAATATGCCATTGTTTCTCTCTTTCCAAATACAAACTTTTCAATATACTCTGCAACTTCTCTTCCCGTACGGAATTAAATTTAGGAAGAATGTTTGCTTTCTCCAGTGGATATAACACATCAGACATGTGTCGAAGTTGTGTGGCAACCTCGGGATGAATCGTGGATATGTTGAGCAGGTGCGAATGCAATTTCAAACTTTTCCCATGAATTCTTGCCCCATGTACTCTTAAGAAATTTGATACTTCCGTTTCAGCATACAAGTGCTGACGGCAAGAATGCACCAAGGTTTTCTGCGTCGCCCCTGCTACAATATTTTTACAGGAGTGTACGTAATGCTTTTCTGCCTTCAACACGTCCCTACTCGGTTGTAACTTTAAGCTGGTAGTCTTGCTGTATATAGTAAAATTGTCCTTAGCAAGTTGCTGTAGCGTTTCGTATAAAACTATTTGCCTGGGCAAAATCATGTTATACACATTATTATTTTTATATCCATTGGACAGGACAAGACCTCCCAAGGAAAAGCATATGGTTAGGAAACGTAATGTGAAAGGTATTGTTATGAAGTCATGAATTGGATCGGCTTGTTCCAGAAGCACACCAGCAAGCGCTCACATGTGGTCCCACCATTTAGTGACTTTCGATGTCGGGCCCGAAAACTGTAAATTTCGTTGATATATTGTTGTTACGATTGATATGGCTATCACACAGATTGCTGTCAAAAGCCAGACGTAACCATCATATGAATTTATGAGTTCATCAAATGGGAACGTACTTATTCATATTTTCCCACAAGTCACAAACTTTAGTCCGGACGAGGAGTCGTAAATCAACAAAGTGTGCTGGATATTGCTGTCAGTTGCAGGTAGAATTTTCAAGGTCCACCTTGGTAGTTCATTTTTGGAAAGTGGATATGTTCCCTTAGGGCGCCGAAATTTTTTTCTGTTGCCGTTTACACAGACGTGTGTTAATTCCTTTTGCATGTAGTACGACCCGTTTTTGTTTACTGCCATTAATATACTCGCCACAGCAAAGTTAAATCGTCCTTTAATGTGCTTGTTCTCTAATATCAAGAATCTCCAAGTTTGCTCCTGCACCTTAGTACAAGCCAGAATGTAATCGGCTACAATGAATGCTTTCTTGTCATCAAACTTCCCGAAATAGTTGTACTTTCTATCAGTCCAAAACCCATCCCAAGGTAACGCTGAAATTGGGATGTTCATCAAAGTAGACGCTTCCATCGCTGAAAATTGATGTATATTTAACTTTCGAAATTGATAGTAAGTTTCTCCATGCAGTAGCAGTAAAGATATTTGGAGAATGTTTGTGCCATTCTGTGGTACAGCGGCTGCGATGAACAACTCTTGGAATAGCTTGGTACCCTTTAATTCTGGAATGCGGGTTCTAGAATGCAGCGTCCTTTGAAATAAAAGGACAGTATTCCCAAATGCATCATCTGCATTTCCAGCCATGACGATTAATATGTTGAGGACTGGAGCGGAACTGGGCAGAGCAATGCTAAAGCCATTTAAAGCTTCGTACCGGAAAATACTAGTGTACTGGGGGGTTCGTCGACGAAGAACATTAGGAGGAATGAACAGGGATATATGCAACACAGAGAGCCAATGTTTGAACACGACGCTGGCAGTCCTGAAATAAATACGCAGGCAAGCATCCTGGCCGATTGGAAATGAGGGTATTACTTTGAAACGTTTGCAACGCTGGCGTTCTCCAATAATTTGCAATCGTGACCTGTTGGAGATACTTTTAGGAATCCATATATTTTCGGTCGGGTAGTCTCCCCACATCACAAGTTCTTGCATAGGATTCCTCAAAATCATCGGATACAAAAGTTCCGGTATGTCTGCATTTTGAAAATTTGTTACAAAAATGAATGGCTTGTTGGACTTCAATGGCTCAATGAGTTTGGCGATATTTTCCGGCGAACGGGAAGCTGCCACAGCATTAAGCCAAAGCAATAAATACGTACGGATTGTAAACGAAATATTTGTCATTATTGACGTGGAAATAGTCATTGTTGATTAGTTTGCACTACGACAAGGCAAGTGATGAGATACCGTAAAGTTCAATAATTCTGAATTAGTTCTTTATGCATATAAGAGTGATTTGCTTGCATGTGCAGTGGTAGCTGTAATATATGTTACTTTATCCAGTTCTGGAAAAAACTACGACATAGATGGAATATATTACGAAAGCAGAGGGCTGGGTTTGGCCGAATCTCGGACGCCGCAATGTCGTACACATACATAATAACGCCCAACACCATGTTATTATTTAAGCAACCCCACATTTTTCAAAGGCTTAGTGTTACATGAATCCGGGAAATCCTTTCCTCCTACTTTGTTGTATTTCGGAAAATATACTCAAGAATGTTGCAAAACGATTGCAAATTGCATGTCTCCTTCCCAACATTTTGCGCCACGTGTATGACATAAACCTTGATATTTCGAAATGGTAGCTGCCCGTAGCTTATCGCTTTCCTACAAACACACAATTTACGTTGTTCCGCATTACGTACTTGGTTTGGTTATGACACGATATGATCAAGGTTTATAATCGCTGGGTGTAGAAGTACAATTATGCCCGGCATAGCGGTTGTCACTCTTGCTTTTGCCTGTCATACAAATGCCACTGTCAACCATCAACATTCGTTTTACTCAAGAAATAGAAATGCTGATGAATTATATAAATTTGGTCGGTTCCAGGCGCAATTCAACTAAGTGGATTCTTCAGTAAATTTAACCCAACGAGAATTCCCAAATTGATGTATTTCTACCAGGGAATATTCCACCGCAACACTCCCATCATTTACTATTTCACAATCCACTTTACACCAATGAATATTACTCAAATAAATAGTCTTATTTGTAAAATCAATTTCATTTTGGAAAATTTAGTCGTAAAGCATAAGTAGTGGTGGGGTCAACATTTTTTCCGTTTTTGAGAACAATTGATTCTCAAGAGGCTCTCAAGTGGGAGTGGGAGGTGATGGGTGCAGCTGCCCGGATTGCATCAAACGTTCTGGAGAAGGATGCCCTATATACTATTATAGGTATCACTATATCCCTATATACCACCACCACATATTATTGTTGTCGTCTTCGTAAAGGTACATAATATGTACTTATTTCATAGGTACATATTGTTCATCATGATGCATGTTGAACAAAGACTGCATGAATGGCACGCCACAAAGCAAGTTTGTGAGCTGTGCCAACAGCTGCATGCATTTTGCTTGCATGCATTTTCATATCGCAATCATCATCACCACCCAGATGAACACAATACCAACAAACCAACAGCGAACCCTATCATCATCATCATTTTCGAAGTCATCTATTCTAAACGAATTCTTTTTTGAGGTTTTCTGTATAATAATCTCGTTTTCAAAGCGAAGAGATAGAAGTTTTTTTTTAAAGTGAGATAGAGAGAAGTTTTTTTAAAGAAAAAGAGGTTCAACCATCGCCACCAACATCAACCCATCAGGAGGATGTCTCCTCGGCTTCTTGTCATTTTCATAGGACTCTGCGCTGCTACAAAAGGTATTTTTAAATAATATATTTTTATTATAATATATGTATATTTATTAATATTTTTAGTGTGTGTGTAATTTTTATATTTTTAAATATTTGCAGGCTGCGATTTTCAGGACGCATGTGAGCAGTGTGTTGAATTTTTGTCTTGAATCAGCGGACAATTTTGTGGAGTTTGCCACCATCATCAGCAGAGGTTCATCTCCAGTTTGGTGCCCCAACACCCTCGACATCTCATCATCATCATCATCATCCATCACCACCAATCCTCCTCCAACACCATCGCGAAACGCCACCACCTCGCCACCACCAGCAGAATCCTCCTCTTCCGCCATCATTGCTGTCGTCGTTCTTGTTGTTGTCGTTATCATTATCATCATCATCATCACCATTGCTGTCTACTGCTGCCGCTACTACAAAAAGGAGTCTCCTCCAATTGATGTGGAAGGGCAGAATGCCCAAAATGAAATAAATGAAGCCTTTGCGTAATTGTCCTTAAGACAATTACGTACTATTTAAAAATTATGTTATACTGTTATTAACGCTTTTCTGCTTAATTAAATAAATATTTATATTATTGCCTGCACTTTTGCTTTGTAAACATATTGTTTCAATGACGATAATTTCTTCACCAATCTAATGCAGTAGGTTTTTGTGTAAACATACTCAGAATTCTTACCTAAATACTCAACCAAACAAACTAAAAAAATAGCTGACTTCCTACATATTCGTACAAATTTTCAAAATCTGATCTAAAACTACGTGTGCTGGCAGGATTTGATATACCTAGAATATTTCCTTTTATAGCTGTTTCTTCTTTTTATATTTCTTTCAAGTAAAAACACGTAACATGTGTACAAATCCTACAAGGGAGAGACACAAATGTCTATACATTCCTATTTCATTACCTATGAATAGGTACTTAGAGTATTGAGATTCATTGTAAAAGTTCTGCTGTATAGTGATGTTGACAAATATGACTTTTTTAAAGCACTAAAATCCATAACATCTCTTATTATACTTCAGACTTGTTTTCAAATCGGCGAAAATATTATTGAACAATGATGACATGACTGGTATTACTAGCACAAATATCATGCAGTAGGAAGTGCAGTACACACCACTACGATTAAATTCGTGTCGTAGCAGAGTTATTTTTATTCATTCAGGCATATTCATGAATCATAAAACTTTCTTATTGCAGTACGTATATACTGAGATCTTTAGTACACGAATTGCATACCAACCAATGAAAGTAGATAAGCATACATGATTCTCAATATTTCGCTACTATGATCAGTTCCCGTGTCCTATTTAATACAACGTACAGATATATCCTCAAATAATACCAGTTCAGCAGCCTAAATTATTCACGTAAGTATTTACTACAAGCTTCATAAATATTACTGAATGTAATATTACTGCCTTTGTTCCCTTAGATCTAAAATTACACACACCATTCATCAGTAATATTAATGCATTACTGTACTTAAATACAGAAATACTAATTTTCAGCTTTCAAACGTAGCACGCAACGAAGCGCGCAAACCAATATGCCACCCTGACCTCACCATGAGCGTATGTAGTAAAGTAGTGTCGAGTTCTGAGGAATGAAGGAGCAAATACAGATGAATATTGCCTGAAAAAGATTATCTATACAAGCTATCACACAATACTAGATGGTGCAAGATTAAAAAGAGAAAACTCTTCTGAATGCACTTCCCTCTTGAACTATGCAGTAACTAAAGTCTCACATACAATCATTAATATCGAGGCTTACTATCACATACTTCTTCACAACTAAACAACTCAAATCCTTTTTTCCTTTCCTAAAGGAGTTACGGATGAAGAAAGCTAGTTAACATCTCTTTAGTGCAAAGATGAGGGAATAATATTTACAACGAACAGTATGTTGCATGCATGTATGCTATGACGCTATACTCTTATTTGAATCCATAGTTAGCTAGTAGTTATGTGAGCATATGCATGTGGTAAAGCAGCGTATTTTTTCTGATATCTGTATGATGAAATAGTTATACGATGTACTGTTCGAGTCCGATGTATGATAAATATGCGAAATAATAAATGTATCACAATACATTGTTACCGACTCTTAATATAAGTTATTTTTATAGGCAAAATCTCTAAAATATCGAGGGTAGTCATTTATACGGATTCCATTATTATCCAATTATTAGGTACTATATTAAGTTTAATTTAACGTTAGTGTATCTAGGAATGAAATTATAATTTTAGGTTTCCATCTGGTCTTCTTCCAAATCCATACTGCTCCACCACAAAATTATACAGAGAAGAACCACTAGTGGTAACGGAATGTACCAAAGGCATGTTGCCATGCCCAGATACAGCAGTAGTGCGTTAATTCGAATTTCCAGCAACTCCGATGTGATCAGTGTAGAAGCCATCTTGGTCCCTCGAGGCGGTTCTTTGAACCGATCCCTTTTTCTAGTTTGGTCGATGACTAGTAAAGATACGGTAGTAGTTGACAATGACACCAGGTAGTCCTTTTAGAGAATTACTGTCTTGTTTTCAGCACTGTGACTTCCAATTAAAACTGAAGCCAGCATAAAGCTGTAACTTCTAAATTACATAAACTGATGGCAGAGACTGTCTGAAGAAATACGAAAAAACGATTGCATCATTCGGTGTAACGTTCAGAAAACAGTCATCTTTTGTTCTCACTCTAGTAGGGAGAGTATAGTAGCAACTAAGGAGTAGAGTAGTGGGAGGAGAGTAGTGGGGCTGTGGACAGAGTAGCGAGCAGTGTACTGACGAGGATTCTAGGTTCTCTGGTAGCGTTCAGTTTACGGACAGCAGTCTGGCTGAGAGCTTCGCTCGTTCTATATCCTTTCGATACTATTGCAGCACTATTTACCAAAGTAATTGAAACAGTTTCAGTGATAATTCAAACATTTTCGTTGATAATTGGGTCATCTGTTTGATAACTGCAGCAGTGTCGTGGATAATTAATATTTCTGTTTTATAATTCAGTCATCCTCTTTGATAATTGAGACAGCCTCTTTGATAAAAGATAGGGACAGTTTGTATTTAAAATACATGCATAGGGGTTACGTACACGAATTACGTGTTCTCACGCTGGTATTCCGAATAGACACTACACTCTAGCACTGTCCTATACCGACATTTCTCATCTAGCAAGCATAGCCATCCTACAGGCAGCACCCCTAGCTAGCTAACGTAAGGGTACGATCACTTGTACGTGTTAGGAAAAACAAACGTTAAGTTAACGTATTCTACCCTCTCGCAACGAAAGCAGTATTCTACAAGTTGCAAGCTACAGCTCACTCTCTTTGGGAAGCTCTGAAAGCTCATTCTCTCGCGAGAGCTGAAGTTGAAAGCACGCACAAAATTGTTTCTGATTTTCGAAGAGTAAGTAAGACCGTGTGTGTAAACACTTTGTTTAGTGAATTGTGAGCAGTAAAACAGCAAAACAATGGCGGGATTACCAAGACATCTTTCTCCTGAGGAAGTGAAGAATATCCTCCTCTCCAAAGAAGTGGGAAAGAGAGACAAATGTTGCCCCGGATTCATAATTCCAGAAACATTTTCAATTCAACGAAGTGGTCCCATTCCGTGGACACATTTCCATCCAAAGACAAAGCTCCCAATTACTTTAATTTGCCGTCACCGCCAGACATGCCAGCCATTTGCGGAGGCTCTTTACATGCTCGTGAGGCTTTACGCATTAGCTGAGATCGAGTTATCAGAATGGAGGGTGCTACTACCTTCTAGACTCCTAGCTTGGCAGAGAAACAGGCCAACAATGGCGTCAAAAGACAGCCTTCCATTGGATCGTTATTGCTGTGGGTATATAATTAGCCCAAAAGATGGAAATCGAAAAAGGGACAGGTTGGAGGATTGTAACGATGTAAACGAAACCACTGGTGAAGTGTTT
Source organism: Sinella curviseta (assembly GCA_004115045.4). Classification (NCBI taxonomy): domain Eukaryota; kingdom Metazoa; phylum Arthropoda; class Collembola; order Entomobryomorpha; family Entomobryidae; genus Sinella; species Sinella curviseta. The sequence goes on along the minus strand of CM023199.3, from coordinate 1,242,884 downwards.
ACCAGGACTTGTCATCATAAGGGGGAGTGTGTTCCTGAAACTCCATTTCTGTATGCTCTGTATACTCTCTTTGCATCTAGTAAGATAAACGGTTTCAGCATTTTTGAAAGAAATGAAGATCTCGACCCAAGATACATCCTGACTCATTACTCATGGACTGCCAGGCTTAATGAAGACACACCAGATCAAATCGTTGAAAGATTTACAAACCCTGCTCACTGGCCAGCCCAACTGTACTCAAGAAGGACCGCAGACCTGCTTTTTAACCCTGCGACTTTGGTTGATTCAGTTTTCAAACTTCCAGGCAATCGTAGGTTTGTTCCCGAAACTCGACGGAAGAAGCGTGTCATTTTTAGAGAAGAATTCAGCTCTGCAAGCGAGTCGGATGAAAATGACTGTGAATATGAGCGAGGAGATGTGAGCTTTCATCTGGAAAATAATCTAGCACGAATTCAGAATCCACTGAGTAAATATAAGGGAGTTACAGCAACAATGGTCTATGGAGGGCATCCCAAAATAATTCTAAAATCCACTCATCAGCACTATCAGACACAGTGTGATTGCAGCCGATCAGCCACTATACCTCTGGAAATTGAACTTGACATGAAGGAGGATGTTCCTGGATTAATCGAGTTTTTGGGTATGTGTACAGGAGAATTGAAGAGAGATGAGTTGACAAGAAAAGTGAAAAGATCTCTTAGTGTTGCATCTTTCGATGTAACGAATTCTGACGAAACCATATTTACCCACCGTCGGGCTGTTGAGAGTAAAGAGAGACGTAAAGAACGTGAAGGCATTAAAAAGGCCAGAAAATCCACAGCAAAAGAGAGCGATGAAGAAGACAATACCGATTCAGTCAGTCCTTATTTCTTATTTCCTTGAGTTATTTTGATGGAAGTGAGAAAATTTTGGCGAACCTGCCAACACTCTTTCTCATTTATTATTACTCTCATTTTTTCTTGCATTTTTGTTAGCATTTAGTATTTTAATAACTAATTTTTGTGTTGATTTTACACCATTCCAAACATTACTTTAAGAACGAGAATTTACATACATTTGTATATACATATGTAACAACATTTGTAATAAACCAGTAAAACCTACATTCCGACTCCGACACTTTCTTTGACATTCGCCTTTATCATCAGCATCATATCGCAATCATAACACCAGCATATCACCATCAACATCGTTGTTGCCCTATGCTGCTACGCTGCTTTGCCGTCGGTTGCTGCTGCCATATCTCACAGCATCATGCAAAGATCACTTGTTGATCACATGCTTTAAGTACGCATACTTACGCATAAACAAAGCAAAAAGAAAACGTTTTGCATACGTGTGACAATTGCTTTTAAAAAAGCTTGACACCATTGACTTGACTCGTGCCCCGAAAATGACTCATATATTCCATAATATGTATCTAAGTAAGCCTGGTGTAAAGCTGCAGGAACTATTACGGACGTGTAAAAGTGCGTACGTGATTATCATTCTACTCAGTAGCCAAGTTTACTGAGCATTCTGTTTATTATTGGCAATCTTATTGTGCGCTTTAGTTGAGATCAAAGTAAAGAAAGTAGAGTGTGTTAATAATTAAATAATTAGTTGTCCACAATATTTCCTGATAACTGACGAAGTTGTTTGTAACATATTATAATAGGAGTTGCAAAATGTGCTTTATATTCTAAAATCACTAAAAGTTTACTACAAACAAGAGAAAAGAAAATATTAGAGAGATACTACAATTAACTATCTTCAGTCACATTCAGTGACCATTTTATTCCTCACAGCTTGATTTAACAGCGAAAAAGTCACACATTTAAGTTGATAGAGAAAATTTTGATTGGTGTAATCATGTTAAAGGAGTTCTTCGTTGTAATACTAATAGGCGTAAGCCTTTCACTAAACACACCTGAGGAAAGGTGTTCGGATTACAACGACTGCATGTCGTGTGTCCGTAATACTTGTACATTCTATTTGAATGTAGATAGCCAGTTTTGTGGTGGACAGACAATGGACAATCGACTGTACTTATTTAAAGTACGCAACTCGGCTGGATGTTTTCGAGGTAGGTGTGATGGTTATTATTTCTTTCAGTAGTTTCATGTATGTAGGAAAAGAAAAACTACAACGAATCTCTTCTACAGAGAATGCAATATTGTCTTTTTTCTTTTGCAGCGAGCTCGCATAACAAGTTTGAAGAATCCAAATACAAACCAGTACAGCCTTACGACAAACATAATACGAAAGGTAACCCCTCACAGTATGCTGAAAAACAACGACCTATTCAGATGCCTCTGTCTATCCCCAAGAACAACGGCTCAGACAACCAGAAGGAAAGAAGCCCGAAATCTGCAGCAGATGCCACAATCCCCTTGAATGCTCGCGTTCCTGAAGTAGAGATTTTCAACATGAGTTGTATGTGTGTCATGTATTGTAAATGTATTCCATAGATTGATATGCTGCATCTGTGTATGTATGCAGTGGTGACTTGATTTCTTTTTCTTTATTTCTAGTGATCGCTGATCGATTAAGGGAGCTGAACTGTCGTCAGTATGCCATCATCTCAACAATTATAAATTCTAAAAAGAGGAATGAAAATCGTGTGTTCCGAAGGTGTATGAACAAGCTGAGCACTTGAGCATTTCCAGTTTTACGTTTTTTTTTAAATCCACACTTGTGTGTACTTCTCATTCCAAAATGCGAGATCAATGTTCGATTTAGAATTTAGACGGAGACGTGTATTTAGCCCCTACATTGATGCCATATGGGGGAATGGACTTGAAACGTGTAATAATACATAATAAGAAAATGTTATTGAAATGTTATTTTTTAAGGTTGTGTGTAATCGCGCAAAAAAAAATGCGCTTGCTGGGTGAATATATGAATAGAATACTTAACCCTTTTTTTTCGTTGTAGTTTCAGAAAAGGGTTTAGCTTTAAAAGGCTTATTATTGCCTTATCCTTGTATTATGAAAATGAGTTGGTGTGAATACAAACATGTTCTTGGCTGGACTAAGAAATGGGTACATTGCGAGATGATATTGAAATACTGACTATGGTATAACGGTTTAAGTGATTCATGTCATTTGAAAGTGGTTATTTGGCATGTGGCGTAATTTTAGAAATAATACATAACAATGCATGTTATTCTGGAAGTGTTATGCATCTTGCAATCGTGACAATGTGATAATGATAATACTGAGTATTATGACAATAAATACATATTTTGAGTTTTTTTATGAGCTAACAACTTAATAGCATTTTGTATTGAGCATTTTATGGTAGACAGATGAGTAGCATGATTTTGAACATCAGTTTGCTAGCATAAAAAAAGATTTAGTGAGAACTTGAACTAGAAATATCTACAGGATGAAACATGTGAAACATAGCGTTCAGAGCTACTTTATTAATTACGTTTACTTTGAAGTATTGTTGTGGTTGTATTAAACATTTTACCTTTAAAACATGTGTTTCCATTGTATTAAGAAAGGTATATCAAGATATATACACAAACAAAAGAGACGATGGATGTGGCGTTCATACAAGATTACGTTTCATTTCACTGACTTTTAAAGTGATTAGTCTGAATTTCTACAGCAAATTCAACTACCGATAAATACATATTATTTTTTTCTAGATTTCTTTGTCGAGTGGTGATGCATGTTAATCACACGTATATTTATTTATATCGCCATTACAAACTATTGGATAACATATCTTGCGTTGTTTTGCCTGTATGACGAAATGTGAGTTGAAAAACGAACCTGTAACAAAAGCACAGCAGAAAGCTTCCTTGCAACGTAGAAGTGGTGTGTAAGAGGAATGAACACAATGATTTTGTCATAAACATTAAAGTTGCTCCGTTCTCTTTTTTTGCTATATCGGGGTAATATTGTAATGTATTTACACGGCATAAACAGAATGAGTTTGGATCTTTAAAAACGAAAACCAACAATGGGAGCGATATGATGATGAGGGATGGTTATAGGAATTAATTCTTTTTCAATGACTTTTAAAGTGATTATTATATGCTTTGATTTCCTACAAACGATTAAAATAGAAAAGGTGTTCTAGGGGCAATACTACTTAACAATTCCAGTACTCATAAGATGTTATACTAAGCTAAGCTTTTAAGCTATCATCCCCGTTTGATTACTTTTCTTAGCGGTGTTAACGAACGATGCTTGTACGCTGTCGTTGTGTACATTGTCTGTAATATTTTTGTATACGAAAGAAAAGAGGTAGTTGGTATATATAAAAATAGAACATGTATTACTATGTGAAAATAAAGAACTGGTGAGATTTCATCAGTCATCATTCAGAAAAGGATCATCTTGACAACCACTCAACCACAATTGAGCTTCTTTGCGATCATCTTATTAGAATCCCACACTGTGAACACCATAATATTTAGCTAACTGAATCAATATTATGTATGCAGTGGTGACTTGATTTTATGATGGCGATAATGATATGGTCATGATATGTGATTTGATTTCCTTTTGTTGCGGTTTGGTATAAAACCAATACAGAGATCAGTACTTCTCCGTCAGTTTGATTTTGTCGATCTTCCAGATATTTTTACTCACTTCTTAACTGAATCTCTCCTGCTACTACCTTAATCCTTTTACCGGCTTTTATATTCGGTTATCGCTAACGTTTTAAGTAAAAAAATGGCACTCTCCAAAAGTCGCAAAATGCCCCTTTCCATTCGCCCTCAGGTGGAAGAAATCTTAAAGTTTGCAACGAAACCACGTAAGGTGTGGTGTGTGGGTTATTCCATTCCACCATTTGAAGGGAGACCTGTGGACGGTGTCCAATACGACAGTTTTGCCAGGAAGGTCATCACTGAGGTTTGCCAGCATGACCAGTGTCAACAGGAGACGGAAATCATGTATTTCCTTCTCAATCTTCTTGCCAAGAGACAGATGGGGGTGGACAGCTGGGATGAGCTCTTTCCTAAGCGTGGAGATGCTAACTCACCGGTTCGTTTCTCAGAGGATTGTCCTTCGGAATGTCCTGGATTCACCTTGGACACCTTGGATTTTTTGAGGGATCCGTCAGTTCAATTGGCAAAAGACATACACTTTGACGAGGCAGGAATTCCGTTTACACGACCCTGCAACGGGTTTTATTGTGATCCTGTCACAGCGTACTACTACGCATTTTTGCGTGTGTACAGTCTGGGATTGGTAGACGACTTGCTACCCTTGGAGAATGGAACGGGTAAGGTTTTATTTTTCATCCACATTTTTATATTGTAGAAAATTATATTCTGTCTCTGCTTCTCTGTCTCTCACACTCTCTCTTTCTCACACAAGTTACCAAATACGCATTATTTATGAGTGGAGTTTTATGTATTCCAGATGCCTTGACTGCGATCTTCCATGCTGGCTGGAGAAAGGCCATCCGAGAGCACTTCCAGCAGCGTGGATCATGGAAGACCTTTTGGATGACACCGTCGGCCTGGCCGGAGGCAAGGAATTCCGATGTTAATCCTGCTCTCTTATGGCATCCCGAGACCATGTCGTTATCTGTCATCCCCTCGTCTGCAGAGGAGGAGGAGGATGAGGACGACGAGGAGCTGATGAAGATCGTAGAGGAGACGGAAGCTGTTTCAGGATTCAAACGACCAATGCCTCCAATACATTCCACTCCGACATCCTCTTCCCGGAATGCTGGTGTGTGCCGATCCTTGGCTTATCCACCCGCTCCTCCTCCACCTTCTCCTGACGCATCCCCAATTTTGAATGCTTCATCTCGCCCCAGGATGGTAACACCCCGGAGAAAGGTTGTACCGGCTTCTCCTCGCAGACCCCGTTTCTCTCCACGAGTGAATGCATATCCTCATCCTTACCGCATGAACCGCAAAACCCCACAACGCCATGGAGAACAGAGGACTCCTCAACGAGGCATCATGAAAACTCCCATTCGTTCATCTGGCAACACTTCCGCCTGTGCACGACCACCAACCCCCTACCCGAAGCCGCTGGCTCGTGCAAAGAAGATTGGAGCAGTAGGAGTGAGACGTCTTGAAGGTGGCGTTTGGAAAGGTATTCTGTTCCGTGAAGGTGTAAAAGGGGAATTTACAATCAACTTCACAAACGATGCTTGCACTATCATTAGTGAGCTGAGCGAAATCTACATTAAAGATGGTGGCAAACTGTCTTTTTTACGCAACACTGTGAACGCGGTTGACAAGAAACTTCGTCTTAAGGGTGAGTAGAATGTAAAGTGAAAATGGGTTTGTTCAGTGAGTTCTGCGAATTTGGTTCGTGTTCATTAGGTCTATGTGACGACATACCTTTTTGTTCCTTTTTGTTAACAATTGAATTGAATTGAATTAGGATAAAATGTGTTTTTCTAGGATAATTGTCCAGTTTTTGGTTTAATATTAATTTCCATGTGGTTATGATGAACGATGATGAATAAATATTTTTTCCTCCTTTTTTAAAACACTTAATACTAAATTAACTCCTCCAACTTCCCACTTGTTACACATTTTTGTCTGGTTTCCCTTTCGCTGGATATTTTGGGTTCACTTTCTTTCGTTTTCTATGGATTATTGCTGCAGAGGATTGAGCGATTACCTTTTTTTGTTACCTTTTCTAACAAACCCCAAAGGCATAACAATGACGACGTCGATGATGATCACCTTTTTTACTATTAAGAGGGTTTGTGGTCTTTTCTCAAACAATGCATTCTACATCATTATTGTTGTTATCGTTTGTCATTATGAAGAACAATACATACACCTTGTTGTTATTGGTGTTGAATGGAAGAGTAAGACTACCCTTTGTAAGTAAGGCTAAGGCTCGAACGAAGAAAACATCTGCTCTTTGTTGTTGTGGTGGCGGAGCAAAACGTACTGCCCTGAAAGGATTGTGGTGGTGGTGGTAGAGATCCCTTCGAGAATACATACATACATCTCCGAGATGCCCATACTGGAGTAAAGGGACTACCTGCTGTTGTGGTGGTAGAGATCCCTTGACCTCTGTACGTACACACATACACATCTCTTGCTTTAAGAGATGTCCAGTACATTTCTGTACTGAGAAGAACGTTCGTTGGGGATGCCTGCTTTCTTACTATAACACATATGTACCTATATGTACTTGTTTGTAGGAGGCGGGCGGTAATAACGACGACAATAATATGTGGAGGTGGTGGCAGTAGTAATAAGACGACAACAATGACAACAATATGTTGTGTTGTAGTAAATGTACTTGTCGTCATAACAATGACGACGGTGTCGGTTTGCACGTATACGTATAGGGATCCCCTATTTCTCCCTAACGTTTTTAGGCTGACGAAATCTGCGCAGCTGCACCCATCACCTCCCACTCCCACTTGAGAGCCTCTTGAGAATCAATTGTTCTCAAAAACGGAAAAAATGTTGACCCCACCACTACTAGCATATATTGTACGAGAGTTACAAAATCACTATCATTTACTGCGCATCATAAATGCAAAGGAATAAAAAAGAATAAATTTCAGGGTCGCCTATCGTTTCACATTAAAAAACGGTTACTAAAATGAACATGTATAATTGCGGCATTCCCACCTAGACACGCCCCAACAACCCGACACTCCCTCGCACCTGAATCCACCCACAATCTCCCATGCAGCCGGGAATAAAATAGGTCGCAAAAAGTACAGTTAAGAACAAGCATAAACTTACGTTTAGCCAAATGTTATCATTTTATGCCTATGTGCTTCGATTTTGGACCCACTCAAGAGTGATGTTGCAGTTTATTGCAATTATCCAGCTTTCATTCGCCTACGGGTCAGATCCATGAAACATTGAAGGTATTTTCGCTACTAATTTTCCATACTTTGTGTAAAAACGATATGGCTACGTTGCATGTATCAAAAGTCAATATGCGCCATTATCCAAATGCATCAGTGTGGTGGTAGTTATCAAATATAGCTACCACTTGAATGATAACTTATGCAGCTTGGTAAATAGGTCTGCTAGAAATAAAACCCATTAAACATGTCGTGCGAGTCGGTATTAATGTATAAGTAATTACACCATACTCCTGGTAATTATTTTTATAATTAGTGCTGCATAAGTCTTTGCTTATCCGGTTTCATACATGACACTGCATCACTTAAACGCAATAAACAAACTATTTCTTTTCGACAACATCAACATGAACATCCGGAGAACCACAAGACAATTTGGAAAACTAACATAATGATCCCCGGATATCATAATGCTCCCATGAGTAATGGCAATGTTGTTGTCATCAGCTCGTAACACAAGCCAAAGGAAAACAAATCGTTTTCGACAAATTGCTAACTAATGTGCTTCACATCTTTTCGAAAAACCCAAAAGGAAACAGTTACGCAAACCTGTATCTACCTTAAAATGATTTTAGGTCATCTGTTACAATCATTGACCTTAAAAATGTACAAATAGTTTAAGGTTATTGCGGCTGTGACGTTTTCAAAGCAACATTCTACCAATTCTTGAATACCATATCCATATTGGTTATTATTTGCAGCCAAATTGCTGAAATTGTAAATTGTTTGTTCAGCGCAGTATGGGAAGAGCACCGGTCTGATCATTTTACAATCAGAAGTAAAACCCTGTCGCGCTTTGGAGTAAGGCATCTATATTATAAAAATCGTTGTCCGGGGCAATTGATCCGTTGTCTTTATCTCCAAACTTAGGTTTTTATGTCCATAGAGGTCGAGACAACTCAACTTTTATCTCGAGTAGAGTCGAGTAATCACTCATTTTAAAATAGGTTGAGTATGGCCCAAACCTTAATCATGGAAATCGAAAGTACAGTACAGTATTATACAGAGTCAATGATTATTTTCTCTGCTTAAACTCCATTCACTTTCCCTTGGTCACGGCCTAGTCAGGATTCTGGCACCAACTTCAATTCAAACTAGCAATTTTTGTCTAGTTCAGTGTATTAACCCGCTAATACTAAGCTTTCAAGTTTGTGCTTCCAATTGTCGTTTTTCTGGTCTAGCTTCATGTTTTAATCACAGCCTATATTGTACAGAAACTTATCATCACAAAAAATACAGGAACGTTGAGAAGCGTGGTACTGATGAGTTTTTATCGTTTGTACCATACTTCTTAATATATTATTCACTTTTCGTTCTGCCGGGTACTTACAATTAGTTGGTTTAATGGAGCAGATTAGTTTCCTCATTGGCAAGTATTTACCTTGGTACTGAAAACATGGATTCATATGGCATTGGAACACCTGGACAAGGAAACAGTGTTTCCGTATAGAACGAAGCCAGCACAGTGTCAGTTTTACGTCCAGAGTTAATAAACCGAGCAATCTGGCGTATACCAAAGTGGCGAAGCGATTACTTTTGACAGTAGTTAACTAATAAATCAGTTTCTTCAGTAATTAACCGACTTGTGACCTCTGGTGGTCATGCGGTCAGGCATAACTAGCATTTCGAAATGTAAAAACCATTATTGCTGTGACATAGAGTTTCTAACTTTGGGTAAAATGTTATATTCAGATTTATCTCGAAGAGTAGTACCATTTTGATACCCCACATCATATGTAGCTTCAAGAAATGTTTTGAAACTAAAAAATCCGTTATAACGGCGGCGTAGTATTTCAAATTTTAACGCCAATATCATATTCGTCTTTGGCTTAACGAGTAGAAGCATTTTTATGTCCACTTATATTTTAAGCCAAAATTTTAAAATTTAAATTGTTCTGCCGTTAAAACGGTTACAGATTACTTGAAATTATAACTGCCAAATTGATTTTCTCAAAGAGACGAATCGAATGATAGCCTACATGGCATATGTTGTTTTTATAAATTTTCAAAATTGTAACGGTTTTTAACCGTTACCGTTGCCCGATCGGTCTCAAAATCACTAGCATGGGAGCTTGGCTGACCAGTAATCGATTGCCGAAAACAGAATTAAAAAATTCGAAACCGTTCTCGAGATATCGTCTGGATGGACAGACGGGCAGACAGACGGACAGACAAACGGACAGACAGACATCGTGAAATCATTAAGTATCCTCGCCACTTTATAATCATTAGATTTTCGTCTTGTAGATTGTACCTTTATTTATTGCAGTGCCAGAAATTCATTCATATCAGTTAGGTACGTAAGGAATAATTAGGATAAATCACTTTTCCAATATTATATAGAGTCAAATGAACGGATTATCGTCTCGGTAAGTAATTTCGTTTCGTGACCGGACAAAGCATTTATAGGAATATTTATATTATTTACCTGCAAATGTTCATACACTGCTAATCACTGACTTTCTTTTGTCCGTTTTTCTGCAACGAATGAAATAGTGAGACTAGTTATCCGGAATTTGTTGCTGTAGTCTAACGTCGCCGACATGTACTGGTGTGTAGATCTGAAATATTCCAGATCACAGGTTCCTTCTTCGTATTTTTTCTATTCGGGAAGGTTTGATTTACATATGTAGAGTGGAGTAGCGCTAAACACAGTTTCATTTGACTGTCTTGTATTCAGAAATGTTTATAAAAAACTTTTTTATAAACATTTCTGAACTTTTTTAAAAAAAGTCTCGAACTTCTAATTTATGGTTTAAATTTTTAAAATCTGTTGGGACCAGATAATGAGAAGTTTAAAGATGAGTCATGAGTCATAATAGTAATCAGATTTCAATGCCAAATTTACCAATCATTGAGGTATGTTTAAATCGATTGCAGTTTACTATCGTATTGCTCATATTGCAAAGTTAATCTTTACAATCTCAAGGGACCCTAACCTGATGCATTGCAGTCAACATCAAGCCCCTGACATTGTCAGAAATGCATCTGAATTATGGTAATCAATATCTTGGACAAATAATGAATTGGTGGAACCAAACTAAATTCGCCATTTTCGATTCAAATCATTAAATTGGATCATCCGAGCTCATTATTTAAACTGCAATTAAATATTTAAATTATATTAAACAGGAATATGACTCCGACGTTATACTAATCGACGATTTCCCAAAAAACGACAGTGAAATTTTTACAAACTTTTCAGTTAGCTGTGTTGAAAACTTCTCGCGAAAATATGGAGACATGCGGCATATGGCTACCTGGATGAATGGAGCTGTTTTACCATAAAGAAAGCATTGACCCCGAGTTAACAAACTGCTATAACTTTGCGGTTTCCTTGGAGACTCAGAAAGATACATTAAGGACTGCATTGATCGATGTAATAAATATTTTGCCCTCAAGATACAATGAAGTCCCTTCATGAGCTTTCATTAATTGACACAAGTAAATTAAGGACACAACGGAACCCATAAACCGATTTTACTTTTGGAAAGAGTTATTGCGTTTGTAATTTTATAATATACTGCATAATTTTTATAACGTTGGCTTAAGATTGAATGCGTAACGCTTTTCTTACCGTTGTTGAAACGCAAGCTGGCTTTAATCTGAACGGTCGTACAGATACTGCACAGGAGCTTCCGGTCAACAAACCGCAATTAACTTTCGTTATTATTGCCGTGATATAAGGAAATTTTGGTACAAAGGGTCCGGTCGCGAATTCCTGGTGGGCTACAAGCTTATAAATTTTACATCTACATCTGTCGATATGATATAAGCAGGGTTCACCTCCATATAACGTAAAAATCGTATCGACAAAATATTTCTATAGATCAGATTACCAATTTTCCTGTGTGTTATAAATGTTCAATTTGTTAAGCCGCCTGTTTTTTATGGTAAAAATAGAAAATCCCGCCACGCAATAACTCAAAAACGGGTGAAGTTTTTAAAACACGAAGTTTATACAATTTTTAGAAGTATACTTCCCTAAAATTGTATCAACTTCCTTTTTCAAAAACTTTACCCGTTTTTTAGATTTTGAGAGGTGAAATATTTACCATCTAAAACAGGCGACTTAAAGGATGGAATTGCAATTTTTTTTAATCTGTATCTTTTATTTGTGTTTTTGAAGTTGGATAATACTTACCGTATGTGTAATATAAAAATACTCGGGCAATATGTTTTCAGGCAAAAATCTGCTTGGTACAAGAGTATTTCATCGGTCTCAAAAACTGTACCAATTGTCGTGAAAATCCGAGATTGTGATGTGTTTAAATGTCTCGAACCAAAAAATCTTGCTCATAATCATATAGTGTTTGCTCACGTTTCATTACATTTTCTGTAGTCGGTGGCATGGGGCAGTTGAATGGATTGACGTGGGTCACTGTTCGAGTAACACTTTTGAAGCTATAATTCTTTAATTAATCAAACTATTTGATGTTGGTTTAGTGATACTTTTTAAGTAAAATGTTTCTAATGATGGTACTGATTTAGAAAGGCGGTGAAAAGTATTTATGTGCAGTCCAGAACAGCTTAGTTACAGTAGATAGTCATCTTCCTTCCAGCAGAAACAATAGAGGCAAGCATTTATGACAAAAGTTTTAGGATAACACGATTGGGATTAATTTTGACATGTGACATGATTTAGCTTTGTAATCATATCTACCATAAAGTATATCATTCCATCTCCGAACGAGACCACATAACTAATTGCATTGTATTTTAACTTTTAATAATCACATCGGAAAGTAATTTATGATTACATGTAATCCTATATTTCTACCATTGAACAAAACACCTGACCCGAGTTCCTACCTCATTACTTAAGTCAAGAGTTAATAAGAAGAAATTATATCCACGGGTATTTTAATTGCACAAAAACATGATGTCGCATATTTAAACACAATGGATCAGTAGCTGGGTCCGTTTCTTACTTAATGTCTCCCAACAATTAATACATTGCAATTATTACAACTTCAAAAACGGAGGACTCATAACCACATATACATGGGGCCTTGACGCCATTCTATAATAATTTGGCCGAAAAAGCCGTGGTATTGGAAGTAGATTATAATTATGAACTTAAGGTTGGTGACTGGGGCTGAACGTGATTTAAGCAAACACCGAAAGCATAAATTCGCTGGATCATTACATGTTCCCTATATATACCAGAATTTCTCCAACGTCGGAATATAACACCACAAAGGATTTTCCACTCGCTCCATCCAACACATTTCTTAAATCAATACCTTAAATTGAAAAATATCACAACTTCGTCGTGCTCAATTATTTGATCTGTTGTTTCCCAAAACTTCAAAGGCACCAATAACAACCCAACGGCACTCACATTGGAAAATATTTTTGAGGTAATTTATCTGTCTACTTAATAATTCATCTTGCACATGAATGCATAACGATAACCGTGAATTTCACTGTAAATACATTTATTTCGACCTCAATATCTAATTATTTGTTCAACCTGGTTAGATCAAGCCGACTATTTGGACAATTTTGTTTGGTATGACTAAATCCGAGTCTTATCAATAGATTCGTTAACGAATAATCAAAGACATTATGCATTTTTCGAAACTAGCATACTCGATGCGGGGATGACCTTTGCAATAGCTTAAAAACGAGATACTCGAAATACATAATCACCTTCGTTACGATATGCACTTTCGGCTTGATTTAGATAATTGTGAAAAATGGCACTTGTTGCCTATGATAAAGTGAAAGCACACGTGTAAAGTTTCAAGTGCTGACTGTACTGTCATTTTCCCATCATTTCACTGGCAAATATTTTAAAAGTGGTTTCTTCATGACGATATTTTATTTTTCAAATCTGCAGGTGAAAGTTGAAGTTAATGTTAAGCAGAAAAAACTAATACTTGCACGCCAACAAGAGAAGAAAGAAACATTGCACTTGTGCGTACAATTTCCACCTGGCTTTTTTCATACATCCTACCCTGACAGGTCAGTTTTCTCTCCATGCTTTCCAATCGCTATGAGAAGGAGATATAAGAATTATTAGAACGAGCCAGAAGTTTTCTTTATTTGAATCTTCTATCACTTAATAATATGTATATTATTACGAATCATGAGGTCAAAGTACTCCCATTCAGTAATAGTCTAAAACTATATCATCGAAATTGATGATAATAATGAATATATTTGTGACATGCCGACGCCAAAACTCGAAAATATGTCCCCTAAAATATTTTTTTTCATCCGTTTCACAACGTAATTCCAAGTTGAAACTTCGGACATTTCATATCAATTGTTTTCCTAGAAAATTGGCAAAATTTGAAAATCAAGAAGAAGCACTTATTGGCTTTTTTCATGCTGATTCCAATGCAAAAACGTTTGGAGCCGCTATCGTCAGTACTTTCTGCTGTAGAGCGGATGTGCCGTGACCACATTATCATACATTTTGGCACACGGTGCCAGTAAATGAAGGGGCAGATGTCAAACCAAGTGACCTTAGGTCACTGACCTACGAGCTTCAACATCTGTATACTTCCTTGGTGTGCAGAAATCGAATTATTTCCACCATGGTCAGATATGACCTTCCGGTTAAGCAAATACCTGCTCTACATTGGTTGCAATATTTCACAGTTTGTTGCAAATTGTATTTGCTGCGCATAGTAAAAAATCATTTCATAAGTACAACAGGCAAACACATGTGCGCTTAAATACTGTGATTATTTGTATTGATTCATGAGAATGAAATATGGAAAATGAATAATTGGAAATTTTGTATCAAAGCGGTCCAAAAGTTAATTTATTTTTTCTCTTAGCTGTTACAATTATTTGTTACCTTACCACTGTTCCTAATATAAGAGAAAGTATTTGCCAATTCGACCTGAGGTTGCAGTGACCCATTTCAAAAAAATCTGAATTTGTGGTCAAGTTTCATGGGGCCTAAGGGAAGTCCTTTGCCGTGGTCGGTATCCCTCAGGTGGCTCTACTTTACGCGAAATATTCAAAAAAGTACCAAAAATTGTGAAAAAGTGTGTGTGCTCTAGAGCTCACAGTTTTCAATAAAATAACACAAAAATTGGCATGGTGGTACAGAATTAAATTTCACAGAGGGGTCTTTTATTAGTTTTTCAAAATTTTAATTTATAAAAAAAAATTGGCGCCAAAACAGATATTTTGAAAATCATGCACCAATGTCACAATATTACGACATATTATGACTCAGCACTGTCTAAAACTTAATATTTAGCTAAAGAATATGAATTTAAATCATGTTTGGAAGAAGAAAAAAGTTTTTTAATTATTGAAAAGATATGTGCACGTAAATTTATTGTCCAAAACCACATTCTAAATTTGGATTAAAATACATCACAAACATATTTACCAGGATTTTTTATTCTCAAAATATCAAATTTATACCTTTAAATGCATTCATTTTATTCTACAATTATTGAACGACTTTATGTAAACAGCACATTAAACTATATAATAAGCGCCGTGTTATAATGACCTGACAATTTTAATGACGTTTGCATTTAGGCATTTTTCACGTTTATTGAAATGTTACAATGATTTAATTATCTAGATGCAACACTAGTTTTTGTGAAAATAATTGTTATTACTAGCAGTTAATACAAGTAGACTGCTAAAATTTGATTGCAAATATAAATTGCGTTTTACTTCACCGTTAATAATATCGATTACCGGGTTTTGGATGATGCATAAGCATTTCTAACATCCTTCATTTGTTGTGTTGATATCATGTATGTGACACCATCTTCGGTTTCCGGATCCGCCAATTCAAGTAAAATATCCCTGTAAGTTACATGGATGAAGACAAGTGCATCTGGCCAAGTTAGGGACCTCCTTCGACGATTAAACTTCATAATCTGAAACTTGACGTCACCTTCACTTTCGTCCCCTTCAATTAGTTGACCTATTTGGTAGTTATTGGCCTCACAGAAAGCCTAGAATTGTCCCAGATGAAGATATTGGGAGTCCATTTGGACGCTGTCCATGCTCTTGAATTTTATCTCCGTGAACGTACTGGAATCCAATGTTCTGGCCATGCAAATTGTGTAATCATTTTTGGGTTTGAAAACGTGTTGCTTTCTTGTCCATTTAATTGTTCGAAACTGCTCGTACCGGGTTTTCAATTTCACACGTTGCTCCGCTACAGACACCTTGCTAACAAGGAGAAAGGCCAAATATTCTGATGCCAATTTTTTCGTACAATAATTGAACATTTACAAACATTGAACAAATTAAGTATTTTAATCCAAATTTAGAACGTGGGTTTGGACCATTAATTTACGCGCACATATCTTTTCAATGATTAAAAATCTTTTTTTCTTCCAAACATGGTTTCAATTCATATTCTTTGGCTAAATATTATGTTTTAGACAGAGCTGAATCATAATATGTCGTAATATTGTGACATTGGTGCATGATTTTCAAAATATCAGTTTTGGCGCCAATTTTTTTTTACAATTAAAATTTTGAAAAACTAAAAAAATACCCCTCTGGCAAATTTAATTCTGTACCACCATGCCAATTTTTGTGTTATTTTATTGAAAACTGTGAGCTCTAGAGCACACACACTTTTTCACAATTTTTGGTACTTTTTTGAATATTTCGCGTAAAGTAGAGCCACCTGAGGGATACCGACCACGGCAAAGGACTTCCCTTAGGCCCCATGAAACTTGACCACAAATTCAGATTTTTTTGAAATGGGTCACTGCAACCTCAGGTCGAATTGGCAAATACCTTCTCATAAGTATTTAGTGCGGTATGGTGGAAAATAGTGTTTCTACTTAATTAGAGTTTTTCATTCACTCTAATAGATATTTGGTGGCTGATGACATTAAGGTATGGGAGTTGGTTTAGTATCGCAACATCCAATTTCACAAAAAAGGTTGAAAGTTGGACGCGATGTAAATCCCTTTCAAAGTGCATTCGGAAGATTCTGGCAACGGTCAATTTCCTATCAAATCTCCCGAGCAATATTACTTTCCTTGCATCGAGATTGAAATAAATTTGAACTAAATGTAACTTTAGAAGTAAGCTATCATATACTAGCACCTGGTATTTGCTTCACGACCATATTTAATTAAGGGCATTCCAGGAACGTGCTGGAATTAAATCACCATTGGATAGCTGGAATATTCATACAACCCACTAGCAACTTCCTGTTATTTGCTTATAGAAAGTATGTGTGACCGTATACAATCCAATTTCGGCTTCGTGCCAGCACTGTTCACATCAGCCAGTGAAATATTATTTGCAAGCCTCCCCGATTAATTTATTCCGTCACGAAACCGGCAGCAAAGCAATTAAATTCAGGAAAACTTTAATCATATGAAAATGAATTTATAATTTATGCATTATAAAATTAATTCAGATTTCGAATTGATTTTTACCATGTCCATATTCTGGTGGAGATAGTGCTAGAACGTGGACTTCCCAAACGACATTTATCATTTGCTTGTAAACGCAAAAATGTAAATTGATGAATTTGAGCCTAAACCTGAATATGGAAATTACTGATACCACTTATGCATTTCATTCGGTGTATGAATACAGATATAAGAAATGTCCACGACGTTAATCTGAGACAATAACTGCTGTTGGTGCCAGAAAAATTAACTAAAAATGTATTGACGAGTTGAGTTAATCGAACCAACTACCCATTGATTTCCATAATATCAAGCAGTTCAAGTACAGCTCGTGAACTTGGACGTTTCCATGATAGAACATTGTTGGAATTCAATTCTTGTAACGTGCTTATTGTTTTAGAAATACAATGAAAGATAACACACTCAAACTGACGTCGCTTACTAATAATTTACACTTTTCATTTTAATGCCACGTGATAAAGTTTATACATATTTAAATATAATTCGTAGCATGATGTACATGACTTAAAAGCTATTGTCTGAAACAAGTACGCACATATGTACATACATACGTGCGACACCGCAAGCAATGGGTGAGCAAGGTTTTCATATCTAAACTTTTTTACTCTTGTTGAGCGAAATTTACATTCAATAAATACGGATAGTGCATTTACCTCGATGAGGAATAAAGCAAAACTTACTGCAAGCAGAATATTAACTACAGATAAAATACCTAAAAATCCAGGTAGACCCAGCTGATCACCAGTTTGCACACTTGGATTGAGAGTAGGGTCTTCGACAGGTAATTTGCTTGAAAGTCTGTACGCAAAAGTTCTCCAAGTTTCCCACCTATCAGGCAACCCGATTTGTTGAATTCGTGCATATGTTTGCAGTAGCCAGTATAAACTTCTATCCAGTAATCTGCGCTACGGAGCGGATCCTGCAGAATGGCAAAGCACTGTATATTTGCATTTCCTGTCGCGTTTTTAACTTTTTTGTTAAAGTATAATAGATTGTCGTACAGGTCGTCGGAGAACATTTGGCGTGCATACTACTTCGTTATAAATTGTTTACTGTCATAGAATAAACCCAACTTTCCCGTAATATCGTAAAAACTTTGGTTGAGAACATTGCTCAATTTTTTTCTTTCAAAACTTTCATAATAAATTTCCCAAGGTGCATAAAATTTTGAGCTTGAAAATAAGATTTTGTATCCTGCTTCCAGCATGCCTTTGAGGGAATCAAATGGCGTTTCCGGATGGAATACAGTGAGTGTGCTCACAATTCCATTTGAGTAAAACTCACAGACAAAAACTGCTGCAACGTTAATAAAAGCCAGTATTTTGAGTCTATTCCAATAGGTAGGAGTGTGTCTTCCCACCATCACTCCGCACAAATCCAGTACCTTTATTGCGTTTGAAATGCGCCCACAGATTCCAAGTCTTTTAAGGAATGATGTCATTATAAGTATAGCAATTATCAGTGTACACCAAATTTCAGTAGAGAACGATTCCACCCAAACAGTAAAGTCGACGTTCTTACGTCTGGACGTCAATACATCCATACAATATAGTACATATTCAGTACGTCTCCACAAATGATAGAATTCCGTGTATTTTTGGTAACGCTGAGTAAATACCCATGTGTCAAAATCGCTATACGCTATCCCAATATCAATATATTCCCCTGCGTACCATTTATAAATTCCACCACGATTATTTACATCACTTCTGTGCAGCAGTGTTGCTGAAACATTATGAATTGTCTCAAGTGCAAGTGCGATTAATATCCCTTGTCCACAATATTTAAAGTCTTGGGACGTAAATTTTAGGTCAGTACAAGCCGAGCGGTTTTTGCGGTAATAACTGGTATTCATACCTTTGTACGGCAGCGGGACGACAGTTCGAGTTTTTCTATCGTCCAGGGTTGCCAAATATTTTTGTGTAACGCAATTGGGTTAAGAAGTTGTTTTACAAAACGTATGTCAGACACTCCTTTACTTTCTTTTTGCCAGCAGCCAAAGGGGCACACAATATAATACACCATGCTGCTCCCACGGCGTTTAACCGTTATGTATAATGCGGGCAGGTAAATAGAATAAAGGAGAATGCATGTCTCCATGGTCGAAACTTTGGCTGGTCCTGGTGAATAACATATCCTAACGAACAGCGTGGAGGGGCGCATGCATAAATCGGAGAAGGTCAAAATTGCATCGCCCAGTTTCGTTATATTTCAGTAATATCCGTGCAATATCACATGGTTGGGTTGTGTGTGTCTGAACGGAAACAATCGCCCAATGTTATTACGATAGTTCCTGAATCTCATGACGCGAACTTTATTCGACACAAAATGCAATTCGTCGTCACCCACAGAGTGGAATGATATTTCAAACTGTTGGTAATTTGAATTTAATTTTGACAAATATGGCTTGAATCCATGCTTAACCATTTCTCGCTTTGTGTTCATGTCCAAACCTAAGGACTGACTTAATCTAACCATTTGAACCATAATTAACCAAGCGTATATAAATCCGCTATATATAGGACTGTATGCCATTTTGATTGTCACAGTATAGAGAACCGAGTATAAAATGTTGTGACTTTTCTAGTTTCTGGTTTATTTTGGAAATAGTATTTAAATTTGTTCGTAAAACTTGTTCGAAAGTACGGCTAATGTTCGCACGTACATCCGGATCTTGAATGCCGGCCTTCAATACAATCTGAATAATTCACTGAACAAACACAAGAGTCTGCTCACATATAATACTTTTACTTGGCACTCACTAAACTAGTAGAAATCAAGAGACAGAGTTCTCCTGTAGAATATACAATATTCGTGGACAGTAGATCGAAACAAGTTTCTGCTTTCTGCTGTCTCCGGTGCGGTGCCGTAAATGGAGGGCCTAGCCCTCACGAGTTGAGAAGGATAATGGCTCAAGGATACGAAGTTTGCGTTTTATTTGGATTTCGGTAATATATTTTTAAAGAAAATTTTGCGGCTGTTTGTGTAAATTTTCAGTGAAGATGAAGGTAAATACTGTAAGATCCAAATGTGAGCTGGATTTCGCATTGAATTGTCAAACGGGTGGTTCAACGTATTTAAATGCAGCTCATTTTCTGCGCAGTTGAGTGTTTGTAATGAAACTAGCAAATGGAGAACCAATTATGGATTTCCTACTACGGAGAAAGCTATTGCGCTTCTCTTCTTTCCAAACGTTTAGTTCGCCTTGTCCTGTGCAAAGCATTTCAATATATGTGAATACAAGTTCTTATATGAAGGGACTGATAACGTCCGTTGTAATTTGTTCTTGATATTGATATGCAATACATCGCCTTGCTAACTTGCGTTCATGCAGTGTTTGTGTGATACATAAGAAGCGTTGTGGGATAGCTGGAAGATGTTAATGATATAGTATCACTTCCGGGCATTATGTTTTTCCAACGATACGTATACAATATCAAATCAGATTGGGTTGCCCAACATTTCTGCGCACGTAAACCAGAGAAACTTAATTTGCGAGCTGTAATTAGAAAACTGGAAGAGATTGATAATTAGTCGCTCACGAACATGAAATAGGCAGAAAAATGATAAAACTCGTTAGACTTCGATTATGCTTAATGATTTATATGTATGGCATTTTAAATCAATTTATCTTTTTGCATTTTTGGGAAAACTGAAGGAAATGCATCACCTAGACTTGCATAACACGGTAAATGATTATGAATTTTATCATGTGCTTGTACTCCAAAAAATGTTAGTATATCGATTTATTTCTTTAAATATGTATTACTATTAAAGAGGCGAACAGTTCGGTCCGAAAACAGCTTCATGAATGACGCAGCTCCCACGTTGTTTTGGGACAACATTCGAGCCTTATATTATATTAAATCAAGACCCTTTCAGAAAGTATTGCCAAGATCATTTTTTAGCAAACACAACCATTTTCAATCCTGCTCACAATCTTGCTTTAAATAGGGTTCTATCACAGTTCAAAATGTTTGATCTATGGTAGTTCAAAATTATATGAGCCAATAAATCAAATTTAAATAGTTGTCCTTGGACTGATATCCGCTATGGAATATTTTAAAATATTCGGTGTAGAAGCAAATATTAGTGTTTGGTAATTGTTAGTTGATGATTAGTTTTAGGACATTTGCTAAAGTTGTGGTGCTAAGGTAACTGTATATGTTCCTTACAAAAATTGAAAATATGAGCGAGGACACATGGACGTTACGACCAAGAGATATCCATGCATTTAAAAATTGTTCGCTGTGCCAAAGATTCACATATAGCATCTGCCTTTTTGCAACTGCCTGCATCAATCTTTTTCAAGCAGATTTAACAAGGCTATAAATCTGGACATACAGTGCAAGAAAGGAAATGGTGGGTGGATAACCAGTAGATATGTATGATATGTAAATATAATCTTATTTCAACCTGTCAGGCATGCCAAACAAATGGAGTTTGCTGAGAAGGGATTTGAAATTAAATGTTTTTAATCGGGCATTGAGAAACTAGTGTACCACCATTAGAGCTTGATAGAGTTCGTTATCATCAGCGAATCTTGGACTCTGGAGAATGACTTTCTGGGCGCAAAGATAATGCATGCGTAAATGTGAATGGCGGAAAGCTAAGTTGTAATGCCGTTATGCCGTGTTGTAAGGAAATATATACCAATTTGAGCAATATACTTTGTTAGCTATAGTCTAGTAGCAAGTTTGGGCTTGATTTATGTTTTCAAAGCTGACATTGATGACTTCATGTTTTCTAATAGAAGCTAAATCAGTGTCGACTTCACTGTCAGAGAATTTAAATCAGCTGGCTGGCTTCAGCGCGACTAAATCTGAGAGAATAGATAAAAAAGCTTTCATTCCGTTTCAGTCGTTATGCAATGACATAAAATCCTTGAATGTATTGTTGACTGCAGTGAAACTGTTGTTCCCTACAATGACTTATGTATTTTAGGTTCCTGCCTAGAAATGTTAGATTGAGTGCGAATTGTGCACGGTATGGTGGCTGTTTCTGTCATTCTGTAGTCAATACATTGACAATTGTACCGATGGCCTTAAAATGAGATAGTAATAGCCTCGCTATTTATTTAAACGGGGACATAATACCATAACAAAATTTCTGAACCTTTCAGGTCGTTTAATAAATTGACGGCGTACAAACACTGACTGAAAATATATAGGTTTCACATTCTATCCATATATGCTCAAAAGTTTCGATCAGAAATTGTGCTGAAACGACTTGTTTAATGATAATCCGTTGTTGGAAAATTACTGAATGGTAACTGGAACGTTTCGTCAGGATATATATGAAAAATATATTATCAAAACCATAAGAATTTGATTATGTCAAATGTATTTATTGTTATCATAAATTTTGATTATACACTTTTTTAGACTATTACTGAATGGGAATACTATGACCTCATGATTCGGTATAATAATGAATATATTAGTAACATGCGATCGCCAGAACTCGAAAATGTGACCCTTAAAATATTTTTATTCGCCCATTTCGGTACTATGAGAGAAGATTAACTTATTTGCTTCATTTGTATTTCGCTAATCTGGAGTTTGTTTTTAAATCTTACAATTAGATAAAAACCGGAACAGTTAATTCAGACGTTGGTTTGGCTTAGCCGTCGTTCATAAGGCGTCGTCGACTTTTCCACTTATTTGCAAGTACAAGGTCGTTAAGTCTTGAGCACGTTGCACTCTTGTGATACACACCATATATAATTACAAACAGGTCGGATTATTTGTCCGGCATCGTTGAACTGTGCAAATAATTTATATTGACCACCTTTTAATAAAATGATTTACACAGGCAAACGAATACATTACCTACAAAATATTAATGGATAATTTGTACAATGTTACAATGTGATCCTGTGAAGCCTGTGGCGATAAAAAAAGTAGATCCGTAGGCTTACAATTCACTATAAATTGGACAGTGTTCTCAATATTAGCTTTCACGATGCCACGACTGAAATGCTTCTAGGTGGCATCAGTGGGAAGTAATTAACAGATGCGTACGCAGTCTCAATTAATTCTGACATACTGTACGATCAGTTGCTAGCTTTTAACAAAGCTGTGAGAAGTGAGAGTGGAAACGATATTATGCAATGCTTTCCGTTGCGGCAGAATCCATTGCGTATCACGGATGTATTTTTTGAAGCACGTGTTGTCAATTGACACTGGTTGTTCCAGACGTACTCCAGAATTCAACAAATGGGAATACCAGACAGGTGTGACAATTGGAGAAGTATTGCGTATAGATTTTATCATAAATTGCCGCCACAAGATCCCAGCCTAGATCCGGTCGTACAGGTTGGCGACCAAATTGGCCTCTCGGGATATTTGGGTATTATAGTGTTTGCTTGTACTCTGTATTTGCTATGCGTGCTTCAATTTCTAATCGAGACAACTACTCTAAGACATCAAATTAAAGTCGTAGTTAATAGCTGCAAGCATTTGGTGGTGAACCTTGGAAGATGTTTGGCAGCGATTTGCAATTATGTTATATTCGTGTTTATAAAATTATTGATGTGTTTCCGGGAATGTGCGCTGCGCTACGCCAGTGTGTAAACGCTACTTAAAATAACCAAATATATTTTCTTGTACCAATAAGCGCGTCTAAATTAATAAAATTTGAGTGCTCATTTTTGGACGTTGGGAAAAGTAATGGTGGTAACTCAATTTGCATATGTTTGTCCTGTCGCACTTTGATCTATTTTTCAATTTTATGAAGTAGTTCAACGTCGCCTATGAGTATTGGTCTCTACAAGGGACGACCTAAGGTTCCACTGAATGTTCCGGGTTTACTGATCAACCAAATTTCCCACTCATCCATTGACACCAAACCTGAGGAATTGATCACAAATATTTAAAACCGGTTTCTACCACAATCGGAGTCATCATATGCATTTATGGGTTGCAACGAAATGGAGAAGAGTGCACTGGAGCTTAAGTTTAAAAATAGCAGCAATAATAACAGTAGTGAGTAGTTTGTATTCTCCAAGGTACGTTGAAAAAATAAACTTTAATCATAAAAAGAGCAAAAAATATGCATATTTCGCTTACCGAGTTGCCATCACTGGTACCATATATTGCTACGATAACGACATAAGGGTTGACAAGTAAATATTTACTTCCCCTTAAGATTAAGTTATTAACTGCCTATTAAGGTACTTTTATCATAATGATAGTCCCCTGAAATGCATTACAAAAATGTTATTTGCGCAATTAAACAAGTTGATACATAAGTAATCCACCTTGTGTTATGGTTGTGAAAATCATGTAGGCAAGCTCTTATATGTTAATGTGTACCACCAGCACATATGAAAATAGAGACAACGGCATATAATTTGTAATATATTGTGTTTGAGTGATTTGGAAAAATTAGAAAAATTCAACAATTTGCTGCTTGAAGAATGAATAAAATCTCTACCTTCACTCAAATAATCTGCTTTCTATTCTATTCATGTGGTGGTGATGTGGAGCCATTCTTGCAAGCTACTTGTTACTCAAGGAAGTATTAAATACGGGATACGGGTATAATGCAATGATGAACACTAATATTCGTAAGCTGTGAACGTGTATAGTGACACTGGATATTTTTAACTTGGACAAAACAATTGAAAAAATAGGAAAATGAATGTTGTCATCAGTGTCTATGTCTACGAAGAACATTTATATGATACAATACATGATGTTCTCATCGAAGAATCAGATCAACATTCCAGTTAAAATCTAAGCTGACCAGTAAGCACAAGTTTTCAAACAAGCCATAGGGAAACAGACCGTTTAAGACAACTTCAAGACATTTAAAATCTTCAGCTTATCCATAAAATTCCGCACGGCCATCCATTGAATCTATCATATTATTAAAACATTATAACCGTCATTTATACGAATCGACCTGAAAAGTTTACTAATGCATGAAATATCACGGTTTTCAAATTTTACCAATCCCTACATCCTGACAAAAATCGTCATTTATATTTTGTTACGTACCAATAAAATCGTAAATTTAAACTTTACCACAGCGTTACGATGCAGCTATTGCACCTGAATTATGAAAACGGTTTTCTGAGTCAAATTCTCAACTGATGGCATAAAATCAAACAAAATATGCGATCTTACCCGAGGCAAGGGATGAACTGATGGTCATGTCACCAAATCAAACCAAAAAGCAATGTTCCACAAAAATCATTAAATTTGTGATTCAAGCTCATTTTTCTGCAACACCTTAATATTTCAATTTTCAAGACAGGAATCTGACTCTGACCTCTTACTAATCAACAATTCTCCAAATACAGCACTGTAAAATGATTTACTCTGTTCATTCGGCTGCAGGGAAATGTCCGGGAAACATGGAGACATGTGGCATATCTGGAAGAATGGAGCTGCATTGCAACAAAGTAAGCTTTAAGCCCCGAGTTAACAAACTACTCTAAATTCGGTTTCTTTTTGGAGACCCGGCAGGAAGAGACAATAAGACCTACATAGACCGTGGTAACACATATTTTGCTATGTAAATGCCTCCATGCCGCACAATGCAACATAAATAATGCATCCATGAAACCTTGTTCGTCATATGTAGTCACAATGCAACATAGTAGTGCGCAAATATGTTAGCACCTTATGATTATGCGGCGGGAGGAAGTATATATGTCTATTGAATGACCGTTAAATAAGTACATCTGTAGCATCAAATTATCTGCTAATTGGTATTTAGTCAAATCAGTGCGCTTACAACTAGTCGTGTTAAACGACGATGGAAAATACGTAGCTGAGGGATTAAAAATACAAAGACGATGAATCATTGAATTATACAGGCATCAGTACGGTGTTCAAAATAACACATCTAAAGGGCCTTGTAAAACGATCAAATCACATCAAACGACATCAAATGACATGAAATGACATCAAACGACATCAAATGACATAAAATGACACAAAACGACATCAAATGGCATCAAACGACATCATTTATCTCGTTCATCTCTGAACTAAACACTGAATACTTAGGTTGCTTGAACACTGAACAACTGAACTACTGAACAACTGAACTACTGAACAACTGAACAACTGAACTACTAAACAACTGAACTACTAAACAACTGAACTACTGAACTACTGAACAACTGAACAACTGAACAACTGAACCACTGAACAACTGAACAACTGAACAACTGAACTACTGAACAACTGAACAACTGAACTACTGAACTACTGAACAACTGAACTACTGAACAACTGAACTACTGAACTACTGAACAACTGAACTACTGAACTACTGAACAACTGAACAACTGAACAACGGAACAACTGAACAACGGAACTACTGAACAACGGAACTACTGAACAACTGAACAACTGAAAAACTGAACAACTGAACTATTGAACAACTGAACTACTGAACAACTGAACAACTGAACAACTGAACAACTGAACAACTGAACTACTGAACAACTGAACTACTGAACAACTGAACTACTGAACAACTGAACAACTGAACAACTGAACTACTGAACAACTGAACTACTGAACAACTGAACTACTTAACAACTGAACTACTGAACAACTGAACTACTGAACAATTGAATACTGAGGTTGCTGTTCATATACTGAGGTACCTTGAAAACTTAACACTGAAAACGTTGAAGACTCTTTGACCCCTGTAGGTCAAAGTAACCCGATTTGACCCATAGTTCCTGAAGAGAAAATGATCACCGTTCAATTCTCTATCAGAATATATGAAGAAAAAATTTTGCCATTTAAAAAGCATGTGACCTGTCTCTGACCCATACTCCCACCCGTGTTGACCGATTGACCTGAAACACAATACCGATCTTCCTTGTCCTATAAGGAACCTGTATACCAAGTTTCAGCTAAATCCGTCAAGGCGAATCAAAGTTATAGCGCGAACAGACAGACAGACAGACAGACAGACAGACAGACAGACAGACAGACAGACAGACAGACAGACAGACGGACAGACGGACAAACAAACTAAAATTATAACTACGCTTCAACTTCGTCTCAGCTACGTAATAAATAGCAGTTTCAGGTCGAGAAACATTTAACGCAGTTAACGTTTGTGATGTGACGCCGTTCAGCCCAACGTCTGCCCAACCGAACAAAAATAAAAAGCTAGGTTAAATTGTATTTGTCATTTATATGTGATGTCCCAATAGAATGCGATCTATTAGTTTTGGAGGTAGTTTATGAGTTCAACTTGATAAAATTATGAAAGGCAAGTATTTATTGTGCATCGTAGAAAAGGTAATATACTCGTAAATTAAATTAATTTGCTCGGAATATCAAAAGTCTGAATTTTTAGGGAAAATTAGGGAATATGCTCGGAAAATGTCTGTGACAAAACTATAATAAATAAAATCAACGATATATTGGAGAAGAGTATTTTTATCTGGTGAATGTAAAAACTTCAGGAAACATAAGAGAAAGAAATTTAATTTCAGCTCCTCTATGTTATAATATAGTTTAATTAATAGTTTTAATTATTAAAGCTTAATGACGGAATACCTTTCCCGTTTAGCTCATAGCAATCACAGAACATCCCAATACGGTCTTAAGCACAAAGATATGCCGCTAAAGAACTGTTTGGCGTCTGTAGATCGCCCTAGTCATAACACGAACTACTTATCCTACTTTAGACGAAAGAGGACGTGACAAATGCGTTTGGCAAAAATTTAAAGAGATCTTACTTTTTTTGCTACGGTGAGAGAGCATACGACAATCACACGACTTTTGAACTAGAACCATTTTTCAGACTCCAGATAAGAAACTGCGGAACAAGATTTGAGGAGCGCTGGGATATTGGGGCCATTCACGTTATTGATTAGATCAAGTATTTCAATAAAAAATTGTTACCCAAACTTAGCAAGCAATTATATTTTCTAGCAAGCTTCTTGTTACATATGCTTGCATTCTTGGCCAGGAAAGATAAATGTTTTTAAATGTGTCCAAAACAGAATAATTAAAGTACACAAACATCCAAATGTTTAAGACTGTTGCACAAACTAAAAACTGTCATTGTAAATAAATATGTTAATGTGACAACGGATTACACTAATTTATGAACAAGGCCGTCAAAGACAATGCGAAACACCATTCGAAAGCTATGTATTTTGTATTCACCTTATGAACTCCAGTATCGTTTTCACCGTATATTTTGTGTCATATTTTTTGTCAATAACATTTTCCGAGCAGATTCCATAATTTTCCGTGAAAATTCAGGCGTTTGAAATTTCGAGCAAGTTAAATGAATTTACGAGCACATTGCTTTTTCTACGATGCATAAAAAATATTCCCCTTTAAATTCCAGACAAAAATGGGAGCCTACATGACTGTCAGTGAGAGGTCAGGACCTTTATTTTGATGCCAATGTATTTTAATGTTGTACCAACTTTCAAAGTAATATTAAATCAAAATCTGCTGCTGATTACATAAATTGAATCGAAATACCTTCAAAAGTGAAACTGTGAACGTACGGGTATAATTCCTTGTTTTAGAAAATATGAATATTTTATTCGTTTGAAGCGTAACTAAAATAAATCCATTAAATTATTCCACTGAATAGCAATTTAGGAAAATATATTTTTAACGAATCTGTACGGTGCCGGTCCGTCTACGGCACATGAGTGCACGAAATAAACATATGCCACGGCAGCGAAAAACGCCGCTACCATTCCAATTAGTGCACAAATTCGGCATCCAGTTCGCTTCGCTCCAAAGGACTGCAAACATGCAAAACAAGATCCTTTAGCAACATTTCCAATACAGGACTGCCACCCCGAGGCACATGAGCCGCCCGACACTCCCTTGCTAGTGAATCCACAACACCCCATGCAGCAGTTGATGAAAAATGGTACCAAAACTGCAGCAGCAATAATGGTAACTAGTCCCCAAATTGCGTCGCTACTGGAGAGGCAAAGCCAATCCCGCGTCCACGACTCATTATCACCAGATCCCTTTTGGTTTATTCCGGAAGAAACATTTAGAAATTTAAGTGCAATGGTTGAAAAAATTTCGCTCTTTCCCTTTTGAAAGTAATATTTTAAAAAGACTGCTTACGTTGTGGATGGTCTCCTCGGTCTGTGTTGGAGCGCCAGATATTATTGTTAAAAAAAGCAGTAAAAGTGACAACTGTTCCAGCATTTTAGGTTTGATACTTTGTTGGTGGAAAACTGGGATTGGCTGCTGTTACATAACAGCACAAAAATTATTTATTTTGGCGTTTTTTGTGAAATGTTATTAAAAGGTGATTGCCGCTTATTATTGAGCGTTTCCAAATGATGTCAATACTCCTCGCCAGTCTTCATGCAAGTGCCTGATAGAGCTTATACACAGTGGTGAATGTGATATGGGCATGTATTTGCCTAACCTTGTTTTTCGTGGTGACACTTTCTTATCTTAACAAATATTTGCGTAAATAACCGATACTGACTTGTGCACCCTCATCACGCCATCTGCATGAATTATGTTTCTTAAACATATGTGATCATTGATGCCACTGTACAGATCAAATACATATTTGTTATTGCTATTCATAAACCGTTACATGTTTCCACGTATGAAATAATTTTTACGGTTTCGTATAATCTTAAATTTAATATTTGCTGGTGCCAGTTTTGCTGTTGAAAGCATTATTTTTACCGCACGGGCATGCAGTTACGTGAAGGAGACTGAGTTTAGGAAAAGGAGTGACGTGTTGCTCAGGAGTCAGTGATCGACTAGATTACTTAAGTCATCCACAATATGCCAATAAGTTGTGTGCTGATATTCGTCGTTGTAAGCCACCATGTTACTGACTGACTGGTGTACATCTTACAATTGGTATGTGTAGAGCATTGTACTTAACCCAAATATGCTCTTTACATTACACAATCATGACTGGTGTTGCTGCGCATGAACGAACATGATAACGATGGGCAACTAAATAGCTTACCATATTTTCTGTGATTTACATTTTACATTTCATTCAACGCATCCATTGAAAAGCAAGCATCAATCATAATTCGGATGGAGTGGCCATTTACCATGGCTGGAATTCTAACGCAAATTGCCTTTCATTTTAATAATATGACAATCAGTTAAAAAATTTGTGACAAATAAAATGATTTTATTTGTCGCCAATTTCTTATCTGATTCCACCTGATATCAAAAAGAATTCATTTCAGAATAGTCATGTTTGAATACTTTGTACGGATAAAATTACTACGATGTGAGTTCAAGTGTATGAAACGTATTTAATAAGACAGTCACAACTTATTCGTTATCTGCGATGATATTAGTGTTATCACCAGAGCCAGTGGAGATAATGTGGACGACATGGGAGTCAGTATAGCCATCATCAACTGAATTGTTTACAGCGTCTGCGAAGTATACAGAAAGGAGAGAGATGTCCACCTCTATATCAAAACAAACATGCTGTCAGACTGTATAATTTATTTTGCGACCAACTCAAAATCGGATGAATGCGCACGTATTAATGAAGCGCTGATTAAGTCTTATCACAAATGATTATGTTCGTGGAATGTATATATTATATTCCTATAAAATGCATCATAGCATATCAATTATTGTATGAGAACTCAAGTGCAAATTTTACGCCATTTTCTCACATCAACATCAGAACTCTGTTTACTGTGCATACAACAGCAACCAAATTAGATTTCTAATTGTGGAGTCGTAAAACACCCAAACCTACTTACAACCATGGAGGAATGGCAGAAACAGCATATCCGAAAGAACATGCTGGAGCTGATTAAGACGACACTGTGTAGCGTGCCACTACTTGCAAAGTTCACGGCTGAAAACGTGCTAAGTCGCAATGATGTTGAGAGCCTGGTAAGTTGAATACTTCCTAAACATACTAGCGCTTGAGTGTCAAGGCATTACGATTACCTATTCGTTACCATATTCAGGAACTTCCTCATCTAACGTCCATGGAGAAATCCAAGAAACTTTACGAGATCCTGCAGACCCGTGTTGGCTCATATGACATCCTGATGAGTGCGCTGAAAGAGTCAAGACAGACTGGGGCGGTGCAAATACTGAAGGACCACAACCAAGTATTCCGTCAATATGGAAAAATACTCTACGACTGCAACCACGTGGTGGGAACTGGATGCTCAGGCACCAAGGTTTTTAAAGGCACTTTTGGGGGAAGGGATGTTGCAGTCAAAGTAATCAACTCGGATCTCATTGGAAAGGAAATAGCACTGAGGGAGGTTGATTTTCTTATAAAGCTGGACAACCATGAAAACATTTTGCGCTACTTCACAGTTGAAGCCCAAGATAATTTCATTTACATTGCCTTGGAGCTGTGTGCCATCAGTCTTCAGGATGAAGTGAATATACATTTACTGAAAATAAAACCGGACATTATCCTTCAAAAGTGTACCGGTGGTATTGTCCATCTTCACAGCAAGTATATACTTCATAGAGATTTGAAACCTGCTAATGTGCTGCTAAATCATGACGGCCAAGTAAAACTATCAGACTTTGGGTTATCCAAGCAAATTCCGGTCGGAACGACGAGCGTTAGCGTTCACTCGGGGATGGTGGGAACTGCAGACTGGGCGGCACCTGAAATTCTCAAACTTCAAAACCAATCAAATATAGTCCCTGGTGAAACACGACTGGTACGAATTTTGAACATAATATTTAGGATAGATTCGCTATTTTCTGTAATTATCTAAGTTTTAACTCACAATTTTCAGGCTCCCTGTTCTGACATATTTTCACTCAGCAGTATATTTTACTTTGTACTGACGAATGGATTGCACCCATTCGGAGATGTTTCCTTTGAGAGGCAGTACAACATAGTAAAAGGTACCCCAAAATTGGACATTTCAAGGATAGAACCGGACCTGCTGGATTTGATAAGAAATATGATATCCTATGACAAGAGCAAGCGCCCCAACGGTTCAGGGATACTGGCCTCAATCAAATCCCGGTTTACTGATAAGAAAGACTTGAAAGAAAAAGTAACCAGAGTCGGAAGAGTAACTGAGATGGAGTCTCCAAACCAAGGTAAGTTCTGATATTTGAGATTATCTTTTTCTGTTATGACGTGGCATACAAATGAATGGAAGGGGAAACATCTAACCTGAAGATTCAGTTACAATTTGGTATTCATTTTTCTACTCGATCAATGAATCGCAGTTACTTGAAACCAGATTAAGATACGAACTTTTCTGTTTTTTCCGTCTCTCTCAGCTACTTTTCCTTTCAGTTGGCGCAATCTGCCCCATCATCATTAATTTTTTGTCATCCATTAATTTGTTTGCACACATTAATCAAATGTCGAATTTAATTCGCAGAGTGGACAGTTTTACACCATCAATACTTATGGTTATTTTAATATTCCAGCAGCCGAGAAACACGACAGGGTAGGTAGAGTGGGAAATCTTGTCAAATTCTTTGCTCCGTCCGAATGATGAAAAAATGCCGGCACGGAAGAAAAATGTTCAACTGCCCCATGCAAATATTGAAGCCCAAGTGTACAAGCCTGTATTGACGCAGCAGAAAATACATCACACAAAAATATTTGACGCGTTCTAAAGAGAATATCAGGGTGATGAAACTAAAATAGTTGGCCCTGATGGCGACAATATAGTATTTCGTGCAGTTCAGTTGGGGTTTGGAAAATCCGAGCTTGAAGAGATTGTGCGGATGGGAGGTGACTGGAGAGTTCAACTCTCAACCATAGCACGCAGTCGATTTTAGACATTGCAATACAAAACGGAAACGTGAATGCTCTGAAGTATTTTGTCTCAATTGGCACTAACATAAGGAAGATTACAACATATACCACCTCATTATTATACAAGTTTTGCGTTGATACTGATCATGGCATGGAGCTTTTAAAGTTCCTGGTCGAAAATAAGCTTGACATTAATAAGGTTGACCACGATGGGGAAAGTATTCTATTTCATGCAGCCGCGAGTAAGAATACAGTCCCTGAAACTTTTAAAGAAATTGTGAAGCTTGGTGGTGACGTAAAAATAACTAATAATAACTATTTCGGGCAGCACATACAGTACATTGTAGCTGTTAAAGGAGACTTTGAGGCTTTTAAGATGTTGATTTCCCTTGGGGCTGACATAAATGCAGTTCGACATTTTTTTTGGAAGACATTTTGGAACAACCATTTCACCGAAACACTAAAGTTGGCACTGGAATATAAACTTGACTTCAATGCGGTAGACTATAATGGAGAAACCCTTATATTCGGTGCTGTAAGACACCATTTGGAAAAATACAAAATTGTTAATCTTCTGAATGCAGGAGCAGAGTGGAAAGGAAGAAACAAGTGGGAGGAATCAATTCTTCATGTTGCGACAAGTTATGGAAATTTGGAAGCTTTGAAATATTTTATTTTCCTTGGCGCCAACGTAAACTCTGTGGACGACCTGGGGGAAACACCACTTCACAAAGTCAGGGCTTCCTCTGCAGATGATTTTGGTCTTATGATTGACGTTTTACTGAAGAATGGCGCTAACCTGAATGCTAGAAATAAGGATGGAAAATCCCTGAGGAACTTGCTTGAAGATAAGAATTCAGATCTTTTAAAAGTGTTGCAGAAATACGGTAGTTAATTTGCATGTAATTTTACCTCACCTCAATTTGTATCCGTTTAAATTACTTAGCATGTATATATGTTACGAAGAAGCTGTGTAGAGTTCATTTGTGGCCTACACTCTAATGTTAAAAAAAAATGCACATTGTACATACGAGTAAATAAATATATACGCACAGATATGATGTTCATATTTAAACTTGAATTTTTGGACATCGTAATTATCACATTTAACTCAGTTACATTTTGCGGAAATTCGAAAATAATTTACACAGAGTTACCGAGCCACAAATAAATATGTAATCTCTTCTGTATGAATATTTCTCAACATTAACACTTCATTGCTCTTGCTGAGAGTGTCCCCGTATGGTCGTCCACAACACTAATGTTTATCGTAATCTTATGATAACGACTGTAGTACACCACTGCAGCTGGCATTCGATATCACACTTTAAGCATATAATTATTATTGAACAAAATAGGAGGATGCTGCTTAAATATCTTAAGTAGTTCGGTGCCTTGGTATTGTTTCAGATGCAATTGATTAATTAAATAGGGCAAGGTTAATTAGTGTGTTAAGTGCCTAGTTTCTTTTGTAAACTTGTTTATTGTCAAATGAGATTGCAGACGTAAGAAAAATAGGACGCGACATAATGTAAACTAAACACAAAGACTTTCAGGGTATATATATCTCCTGCAAATATGTATGGGTAGACTTCCTAACATTATGAGCAAGGAAATAAAAGACAAAAAAGTAACAATTCAAATACCAAAATAACATTTAAATGGAGATTTATAAAAATTGATAGTGCTTTCTATTACGCGTAAGATAAACGTCGTCAATCGTCAGAAACACAACTTTAGGATACCCACTCTAGTAGCAGCATAGATATTCAAGAAACTAAAACATATCTACAGACTACAAACATGATGAGACGTTATGTCAAAAATCCCTAACTCCAAAAATACCCAGATTAAAAATATTTATGAAAATATTTGTAGAAGCGTTTGATACATAAGGTACGTTTTTATTAGGTAGAGTTAGGTTATCTTCGGCTTGGTTCTTGCATTATTGACACCATTCAATTTGAAGTGAATGGCATATTCTGCGTAAATTGTTCTACGTACATACACAATTGTTGCCTTGTATAGTGGTGAAGTCCAGCAGCGTATTATTGACAGCAGTGAATGCATAATTGCTATGTTAGTAACATAAAATATTCCTCACAACGTTTGGACAACGAAACAACGTATTATTTTTAAGAAATCTATTCCTCAAACAAAACGCAATACTCAAGAATGCTTTCAGTTCCTTTTACATTTCTGCATTAGTGACCTGCTCTACTTTCATTTTTTATTTAAAACAGCAAAAATACATTCCAAAGTTGATGCAAGTGTTTTCCATTATCCAATCCATACCCTATCTCTTTTCACTTAGCCACTTCAATATCAGATGAGATCAAGATCATCAAACTTGATACTTTTAATAAAAGTAAACAGAAAGTATTTTCAACATTGTACAAGTTTTCATTCCATCCAAGAAAGAACTTTGTAGAGCTATTTATTTATCCTCTACCGAGCGGCACTGAAATTCTGACTGAGTAAGTTACTCAGAGTAACAAAACCAATAATAGTATTGTGGTTTGGTTTCATCAGAAGACAAATAACTGACCCGGCCAAATAACAGCTTTAATACTTTCGCTGTATTGAGCTTAAATATGATGATATTTGCACGTTTATTGCAAGAGATCAGTTTGCTGCTTTTAAGTCTATTTGTAATGGAAGCAGCACCAAAGGATTTTTGTTAGTTACTATTTTGAACACAGTGAAATGGTTTGGTGAAATTAAGATTGAAAGCTGAAGCAATGCAATGATATCATAAGAATTTGTAGCCTTTTCAGGTCGTCTATAATAAACGATGACCTCCATAATTTTTCGAGTAAGGTAGGTCCTATAAATCCTACTCGGCGAAATCGAATTTATGAATTTGAATTTATGAATATTGTAATGCTTGAAGCGATAAGTTCACACATAATGTGTGAACTAATCGCTTTAAGCATTACAATATTTTATTATTTACCTTCTACTTATTAATTACTAACTAGATACTAATAGAATATTTGACCTTCGGTGGTGCCGTGTGCAGGCTTGGATTGATCCTGAAACCGAAACCAGGAGATCCGAAAAGCATGAGTTGGTTGAAGGCCTTCAATCGTTCACTGCTTCATATAACTGGAGTTCACGCGTGGAACTCTCGCAAGAAGTGTGAAGCAAAAATGATACAGTAGGGATATTCCATTTGTCCAAGCGGAGCGGAGGAATAAAACGAAAGTGACACGCATTCGTATTGTAGGATTGCAATTGGATTCAAAGAGACTCTGATCCAAAATAATGTATTAATTAACTTATGCTAATCACTATCGACTCCCTAACTCTGGCAGCCTAATATATTTACTACAGTTTGGCAAGACAAAAACCCCCTAGGATCAAGCTAACAAAAACCAACCTCACAACTTACTTAAAACGTATTAGGTCAAATCTGAAATCATCGACGTCGTAGTGCCAAAAGAAGATCAGTGAAAAGCAAGTCGGCTTACCAGTTTCAGTTTATATTTTCCATTGCATTTCCCAAAATTCCGACATTTTTTTAACCACACGCTGCTCAAAGTTTAACTAATATGCATTACCTCTGTCAAAGAAGTAGAATTCATCTAGAAAGACCTTCTTAATTAAAAATCAATATAAAGAGCACTAGACGATTTGGAGCTGTAATGTATTGAATAAAGACTTGTTATAAAAGCATCGAAAACCGTCGATAGAAGCAATTCAGTGGAACTAGAAACTACGGCATATTCGAATAACAAATTGCCTTGTACTCTCTATCGTAATAATAATACTTAATAATATTCCAAATGAAATAAATTACCACACTCACATTCGAATGAATTAGTTGGAACTTCTTCGACTCATTCTCCTTTTTATATTTTCATGTGTTCCTGCTTCTCTTTTTGTTGGCGCGGTTACTTCAGTGAGATATTTGCAGTTATCAGCAATCCGTCCTTGGTTTTGCAAAAGAGTTTTAAGTTCAAGTACGATCTTATTGTAAGCCTGAAGCCCCAAGCATATGCACAGAAATAAATGAGGTTTTTAAAGGAAATTACATTAAACATTTCCGGAGTCAGCAATCTTGATGAATTGATTTATTACTGATTTTGGGAAAGTTTGCACTGATTTTGTTTTCAAATAACTTGTTCTAATTTCTAATTCGCAAGTGTTTCAAAAATAGGGCTAGCCACGAATCCATGAATTTATGCGGATACAGCAATTCCTGAATGATGTGGACGCCCGGCTTTAATGGTTTCATTCCGCAACCAAATCTATTGACGGAACAGGTGTCAATCCAGTACGTGATTTCGTCAAGTTGGTGATGTCCTTTAAAGATGTATTTGTAAAACAACAAAACTAAGATATGGCTTAGATATAGCTTAGATATGGCTTAGCTAAGATATAAAAGCACTAAAATCTCATACGGTATTTTTGAGAAATGTTCAGTCTCTAAATTAAGGTAAATAGATATAAGTACTTATAAATTAACAGCCTTCTACTACCAGAAAATCTGCACTTCTATTTGTTAAGCATTAGGCACAGATATTAATAATCGGTGTCACAGTTTTTAGGAGACATTACGTAAAAAGTATACTGAAAGGAAAAACACGCATTACTACCACAAATCTAACAAGAATTATGAAGTAACATTCTATTCCTTCACAGCGCCCTTAACCAGTTAAGTTATCATTGTGCAGGAAAAATTCTTGTAGAGACCGATGCTTGAGAAATCTAAAGACTGCAACAGCGAGAAACATTCTAACAGTAGCCTCCACTACATATCCATTATGAAAGTGAGCGATATGAAGTTACATTTTTATGCAATGGGGACGACTATGGTCAATATTGTGCCGTACATCCAGAGCAACCGAAACACGAGATGATATTAAAGTGAAATTTGCAGTCATATAAAGTTGTGTGGCACATTTAAGAGGAACAACAGCTTCCGGCAAAAAAATAAATCCGTTGTTTAGATTCGAATTGAAATGCTGGATTTCTTGATAACAATAAGTAGAAGACCAAGCAGCCAGCTATTCCCACGGCCATTTGTTTTCATTCACAGTATTCTTTGGAATCGCTTGAATGTGCATGGGGTGTCGTTGAATACTGACTGTAGCTCAAAATGTGAAAAGTCCACGCAATACGCGCTAGAGCAACTATACATTCAGTGAACTTTCTTCATTGATTCTACTGTTTAGAGTATACCCTAGTCATAAAACATACACTTAAATGTGATGATTATTCTAACTGCATTTTTTTAATTTACAGACCATTTATACAATATACAATGCATTCCACTGTAAATACAAATAGCCATACAAATACAAATTTCTAGTATATACATCTCTTATATTTCTTCAAATAAAGCCATATGAGATATTGCATGCTCCAACAATACACTGGATTGTACAATTTTCCGTATGTTCGGTCAACCTCTTGAACCTATTTTTGGTGCAGAAACTGCTTTTTATCAAACATAAGTTGTCATGTGTTTCTATTTCATTAGACTGATAGATAAAAGAACAACAATGTTGCTCAATGCCCTGAAGTTATAATCCCTGACTTGTTTGCTTTGAAATTCAAACAATTTGCAACTACTTCGCCGCAGATATCTAATCAACCTACTGGAATGAAAAATCTACAAAGTGTACAAAAACTTCTGCGTGGCTGTCAATCTAAGAGAAGGATTAACTACGTTGTTAACTGTTTACCATTGTAAGAATGGCATTGTTAATATCTAGCTTAATGTGTATTACAAATCTACATATAAGGAAGGAATAAGCAAGGAAGCTCTTCAGTTCTCAGGTAATAGATACTTCAATAAAACATCTAGCAAAAATTTTGTAGCAATATTATTTTCGTCATCACATCCCACTGTCATTACTTTATTTTGCCACAGTCCAACTTATTTTCAAATCCCGAATAACTTTCAGTGCGTAAAAATGAACGAAAATGCCCTATTCGTTCTAGGCCAAGCGTTGATTTCTACCATTCTCAAAAAACGATGTTACCACTCGCACTCACTCTCAGTGACACACGGACTTGAAGTATTTGTTCTTTAGCTTTAGTTCGTGTGCACAGAGCCGTATACATGACATGGTTTTCATCACAACGGAACATTACATGGGGCAACGTCAACAATAGTAGTAAACACGAAGCGTAATAACACCGTGAAGATTAAAAAAAGATTTTCAAACACAACAACACCTCGCAACTAAATATACTTTCATCATCATAAATATCATCATATCCAACAATCAATAGTAACGGGTAAACTCCGCCATAACTTTGAATGGCGGTCAAGTTTACACTTGCACTTGCAAATAGTTTGCAATTAATACTTTTATCATAAATATATCCCTTTCGCGATCCAGAATGACAAAGCACCGTTCTCTCGAAATAACATCATCAACCTACACTTTCATTAAAAATGTATTAAATAAGTCACACTACTAATCGGTGCCATAGCGTTATATTAACAACAAACATCATGTGGCATTTTTTGTAAGGAAATCCAAACAGTCTTACTAAATCAAACTGCAAGTTCAAGAGCAGTCAAATGTAAAGTTGGAACGTTTATAATAGGCGCAGTTGTCGTCGGATACGCAGAAAGTGGACGTTTGGGAGTCATAATACATAAAACTGCCTTCTTTCATCATTTACTTCCAGATAAAGTTTTCTCCAGTCTGCTTGCATCGAAGAGACAGAATCAGGAGTTATTATTGTGAGAGAAGCACCCAATAAAACAAAGTCGAAATTGTAAACTAACATCGAGATTAAAACAAAACGTTATCTGAAAAATGGATTTTCGACGGCACAACATTTCGGAAACCAGTAGTACAAAATATATAAAACGCTTGACCAAATTCGGTAAACATCTTCATCAATTTATTGTTAAATCAAACTATTCGCCGTTTAAAACATCACACTACAAATCTCAATTGCACGTCTTGACTTGCTAGGCTATCTTAAAGCCCCAAACTTAAAACGGTCCTGCACTCTGTGAAGAAATGGCAGCAGCCATAGGGGAAGTTGACTGCGAGAAAATAAGCATTCTTGGGAATATTTTCGCAGTAACTCATTATTCAGTGCAAACTGGAGTTAGTAGCAGATTTGAATTGTATGCATTTCGGTTTCAGGTTGTAAACGATAATCAGAACAGATGCACCAGGAGGAAAGTTATGCATGTCTAGGAGATATTTTCCAGTTCCACGCGTGTCGCGCTAATGGCTATGGAAGTGCCGTACGCTAGCCAAACGGTACTAGATTTGCAAAACAAATGAAACAGCCGTTGAATATAATAACAGGCATTGTCTCGAAGGTCACTGCTGATATAATACTAGGTAGCCACCCTATCCAAAACACGCAACAATTTTCCATAAATTTGCTTCAACATGGCTTTAAATGAGACAAGTGTAAAAATGGAAAGGTACATGATAGAGTAAGTGCGAAAGGCAAGACTGCATGAGGAAAAAAGGAATAACATGGGACGTACTTTCCGCACATTGCACATACGAAAGGATAATGTTGAGATGAAATGAGCATTTCAAGCCAAATTTATTCTGAATTTATATGTGTTATCAAGTACTGATAATTTATGAAATTTTAATAGTCATTTCACTCCATTTTACAATTGGACAATTCTGCTGAAATCGGGGATGAGTTAGCTGTTAAGGTAAGAAATAATTTTGGTAGCCTGTAATACAAACAAATCATTAAAGTCCAGGTACTAGCACCTCCTGTATACCAACCGTCAGGAGTTTCCTTAGGGCTTCTCTCAGTGCTTCGAGTGAAACGGTGTGGTTTACCGTGCCTTGAATTAGGTCCAAGTCGACCGCAATTGAAGCGCCTTTAAATAATCACAATATCTTAGTTTCTGAAACTATCTGATAAATCCGATCATTGGTATATTCAATTAGAAATTTGCAATGTTTACCTGTTTCTGCGAATGTTCCTACAATGATCGCTGAGAGTGAGGCTAAAATCACAAGTATCTTCATGATATACTTACTTTATTGGATGGCGGAGAGGTTTCTTTTTTGTTGTCGTAAACGTGTTGTGAAGTGATGCTCTCAACGAGAAAGCTTGCCCTTTTTATACTGAAAAAAGATGGAAATTAAATGTATTTTTGTCATGTTTTCAAATTGTGGCTTTTATCAAAAAACTATTTACTTCACTTTTTATTCAGTAGCCCATTGTTCCAAGATGACATGATGCTTGTTATTGATACGACTTTGCTGTGGCGACACGGCTGTGATGGTATGGTATTGGAATTTAAATCGCAAAAGCTACACGGTGCTTTTATAATCAGTTCATGACAGGTTCATCTTCTATGCTCTTAGTAACCTGCACATCCTTAGCATTCGTAAGTACAAACAAAATGTTGAGTGAAAACTCATTTACTTATTGAACTTAAAAGACATGTCAATCATTCTGCTGGACGAATTTAATCCGGTTGCCAGAGTGTCCTGTTTCCATTCCAGTGTTCATTTAATAACTCATGTTCTCATTGTGTTGCATGTACTAACTATCACGAAATGTGTGTTATTTATGCATGTTCACATGCTATCACGTCCTGCGGTGATGATCAATTTCGCGGAAAATACTGTGCCTGGATGTAATATCGTTGCAAGCCGTTGAGGTGAGTGAAAACAATGGAATACTCTTTCTTAGAGCTGGAAAATTTGATTCAAGTATTTTTTTCTT
Organism: Sinella curviseta; assembly: GCA_004115045.4. Taxonomy (NCBI): domain Eukaryota; kingdom Metazoa; phylum Arthropoda; class Collembola; order Entomobryomorpha; family Entomobryidae; genus Sinella; species Sinella curviseta. The sequence goes on along the minus strand of CM023199.3, from coordinate 1,201,269 downwards.
TGGATGTGTTGTTTTTGAATAACACGCGCTATGTCGGCTATAAAAATATTAAGACTGACACCCACGTACCCTACACCTTGGATTTCACCAGTTTTTAACCAGTTAAAAAAATGTTGGTGACGTTCCTACTCTGCTCAGATGATCCAAAAATATATTTTTGAGTTCCACGTGCGACAGCAAATTGACAGCAGTAGGAATTTGGATGATGGCTGGAATACGCAATTCATCAATGAATACTTATTCTCACTTTTGGAGAGAGGAATAATATATAATAGAGGTTCGAATGAAATTGAAAGTCAAGTATGGTATAATATTATAGTCATTCGTTTTTATGCCGTTCTGATATTCTCATTAATGACAAATTATGCAGGTTACCAATGAAAGCACATCATTTCACATATAATGCCGTGATTGCCTGTTGTAAAACTGCTGAAATTTTTATTTTTGTTTTCTCCGTACATGGAATTAATTGAAGATACTTACCTGGGCTTACTAACCGTCCGCAACTGACCACTTCATGTACATTATACAATTGATTTGATCGTAATTTGAAAGGATTTTTTTACAAAATCGTGCAAATTTTTATTTTTTTCCTAAGGATTTCTTGGGAACATCTCAATTTAAGAGCGTTAACAATACAAATATAGTACATCTTGTAACAAACTGGCAAATGTAAAATCAATTTGGGAACTTTGTGCCGTCACAGTTCGCATTCCCATTTTGATGAGAAAATTAGAATCACTTAAATACACTGTCCTACTCTTCCCCAAAACAGAAGACTCTGCAAACTCATTTTTAGAATTTGCTACAATTTGGTGTACTTATTCGGAATAATATTAAACACGTAATCCCAAAATTGCGGGCCCATAACTTGAATATATTTCCAAATATTAGCATTTTGGTAAAAAAGTCCTAAAAGTTTGTGCACTCTAGAAAGTGCAGTTTTTGAACTAGAGGTATGAAATTGAGAATATTTTATTCGTCCATAGAAAATCATCACTTTAGTCATAATTTTTCATACGATATTTCATTGAAAAAAAAATATTTTTTGACAGATAAATGATTATTTTTTCATACTTAATTGCATTTATTTTTGTCAGATGTAGCAATATTTTTTAATGGACAATTCGTTTTAAAATTTTGGCAAACTAAATATTTTTTGGGACATAAAAAAACTTTTTTTACAAATACATTCCAAAATTTTCTTACACCGGTTTCCTAACTTTAACTCCACACTGTTCTTTAGACTCGAGAATAGGAACCGGTAGTCGTCAGAACACACAGTTTTGCAAATGTCCAATCCAGAAGGATGGAATGTACGGGCTTTTTCAGTTACTTCGGCTATCACTATTTCAATACTCTCATGTCCATTTCGACAAATGCCCCTATATCAATTAACTTATATAAGATTACGAATGACCACGATGCTTGAGTAATACATTTGGGTGTTCTATTACCACGTCACAATGTGTATACATTTTCCATTCGGGTGTATCGTTAGTATATGATAACTTCGGAAAACGAGAATTTGCACAAAAGCATAAGATTTTAAAAAGACAAAACTATAACTTTTTAAAAAATTTGTAATTGCTCTATCATGGTTGATCATACTGTCATAAACCATAAATAAATGACCATCTTGTCATTTGCATATACATATACTAATCAATTGTCCCTAAATATTCATATTTTTGTGGCTGAAAATAATTATTTTTTGAACATAGCGATAATTTGTCATCCAAAATAAATAATTACTCATCCAAAGAAAATAATTTTTTTTCAATGAAAATTCGTATGATAAATTACCACCAACCAGATGATTTTTTATGGATGAAAAAATACCTGCCTATGAAATTTTGCACCAGGGTACAACATCACAGTATATAATATGCGATTTATTTTAATTTTTTTACAAATGGACTTATCTAAAAAAAGTTTTAGCGGGAAAAATCTGACTATTCGAAAAAAATCACATTTTTGCATTCTCGGCGCCGGAATATTCATCCTCATCTGCAGCAAGAAAATTAATAACACATAATGCGGTCGGTAAGGTGTGGTTTTAGGAATTAGGTTCTATAGAGGTCATGGGAAGATTGTTATATTGTTGAAGAACTGCCAAATATTAAATACAAATTGCAAGAGATGCAAATTGCAACGTTTACGAGACTTAAGATAATAGTAATGAAAATCCTAGAATTTGTCCCTATGTAATAATATGTGTCTTTACTGGTAATTGGAGATTATTCTTTTCAGCGCTTTACAGTTTAGCATTGATTGCAAAATGTACTGTCAAATTAAATGCAAAACGTATTGTGAAAATTAAATGGAATTAAAAGTTAAGATACATTTAAATGAAACCTTATTAATAATCTACATTAACACCTACTTCAAATGTTGCTAATCGATCAAATTATTATAGTTTATCGATATATACATATATCTGAGTTTAAATTATGGTTTCATTGACTCTCGCAATTTGTAAATATTAGTCTATATTTTCATGATATTGTATCCAAATATGACAGGTTAATTGAAATAAAAATTACGTATTGAACTATCGGTTACAATTATAATTCTGATGTTGCAATTTTTAATTATTTGGCAGTTCTTCAACAATATAAAAATCTTTCCATGATTTCTATAGAAACCAATTCCTAACACCACAGCTTACCGACCGCATTATTCAAGACCACTTTACACGTTTCATGTTCATCAACACCTGACTGTACGAAATCCATAAACTGACCAAACTTAACTAAATGCTGTTGGTCATTTCAAAAACATTTGTCGTCGCACACTTCTTAACCAAGCTAGTACAAAGAGGAGAAACATTGAATTCCATTCACACTTTACAGATCTATTTTAATGTTTTAGTGGTGATGAATGGACTATAGTGCACAGGTGCAATCGACGAAGCAAAGTTGCAAAGTATTCGAAGTGAGATCATTTCAGAAAATTCAAAATGTTCTAACATGAAGAATGGTGCATTCTATTGTATCCATTTTCAAAAAAGATATGAAAGAATTAAATCTTAATTAATTTGGAAATGGCAGGTGATTTCGAACGACAATTTGATATATTCAACATTGTAAACACTGCTTAATGTTGTTGCCAAAAATATCAAATCAAATAATCATATCCATCGAGCGAAAAAAGGATCAGATATCCAGTTTAATATTAGTTGTATGGTTTGGATCAAATGATCACATATACACAGCCAAACAACAGCAATACAACTACCGAAATCGCTGCAATACCATCACATTAGCTAGATTTCAACTTACTCTACTATGCCAGACCATGTGCTAAGGGGCGTGAGGATACAAAGTACTGTGCATCAGTAGTCTCATTGAAATATTTTGATTTATACTGCATTAAGTTTAGTAAATGCAATATTTGACAAGACTTTTATATGATTTTGGATAAATACTTATGAGACAACTTAGGCAAATGCAGGCAAAAGAGCAATAAACCGAACAATCGAAATATAGAGAAGTAGCGAAAGCGGAGAAAAAATAGTGTGCTAAATATACAAACGTGAACACAATAATATTGAAATGATATTTTCGAGTACTGAGAAACTGCTGATTTATCAAAAAGCATAAGGAAATTTCGTAATCTGACGCTGGATTCTTGTTTCTGATTGAAAATGGTATATGAATCATGTGCCACATGCATATGATGACATATTGAAATTTTGAAATCGTAACACGGTTAGCGTCATCCGATTTTGCTCAAAATCGAACTCGACCTTACTTTTATGATTAGTTATCGGCAGGTGAAAACAGATTTGAAATAGCTATTATGGTTTTTGACTTATCGTGCCGACAGACAGGCAGACATTCACATAAAGTAGCTCAATAGCTTTCGCTACTTAATAAGCATCAAACTTTCCTTACCGGCATTAAACTTTCCTTACCGGCATTGTATTCAAATGTCTCACAATTATTTTATCCTTTTCCTTGGCTTCCTCTTAAAATTAGTTCTATATCACTAGTAGCAATTCTATAATAAAGAACATCGGTGTTAGTTCCATGGAATGTACGTAGTTTCAGTTGTCACTAAAATGAGGCAAAATTGCAAGGGAAAGCTGCTATCTCTTAATTATAACGCCGGTTCTCCAGCCACAACCGAACAGGTTGCTTCACAGCGTTGTTGCATTTAGACCGCACCAAATTAAAGATTCAATGTATATCATGACGCCGAGTATGAGATATTGTGCTTCGTATTTTGCAACTAATACTCCAGGTTAGGTAACTGTGGATGTGTTCCTTTGTTGGAAATTTGGTCAATGAATGAAATAGTAATATTTCGTCCAGCATAAGCATTTAACCTGAATACTTAAAACTGAAATGAGCAACATTTAACACAATCCCACCTTACCCAAATATAATAGACGATTCAAAACAAAGTCGCAAAACAAACAAAACACTTGCGGTTGAAGATATTTCCATCGTAGAGAAGATTACTTTTAAACGACTTTACTTGATTAATTGACTGGAAAGTAATTGAAGTTTGTTAGTGTCATCAGTTTGCTTCGCTGCGGAAAAAAGTAAGTCGGTGATCAGGAGCTTTGCAATATTTCTACTGGATTGTCATTATATTCTGGATACTGTTAATGTCCCCATATTTTGAACAGTCACAAAATGAAATTATTTTTTGAATTTGCAATTGAACAAAAAGCATTGCACTGTAGAATAGCAACCGTACGGAAGTCTGATCCAGAACAGCTTCGTACGAGGAATAGTGGACATTTTTCGAGAAACAATAGCAACTTGAATTTGAGCAATAAATATTAAGAATGAATTGTGATAGCGAGAATGGAATATTGAAAATATTTAAGGCGAAAAGTACAATAATTTTTTGCCCTTATGCGTTTATTGATTTTATAGCAGGCGCTCCTCGTGCCTTGCTGGTAGTTGTATCACAAGACCGAGATGAAATATTTATCCGTTATGCAATTTTGGGGGTAGAAGAGGTTACAGCAGAATTTCTAAAAAATACCTGGATCACAAATTGAATACCTTCAATTGAATTTTACAAATTCGGTGATATAAAAATATATAGCATATATACCTATGATTGCTATCACATGTTTATAAAAAATACAACCAATCGATTGGTATAGTTTAGCGCCGTACCTGGAACATCTATCCCAGACAACGATTTTGATAATGTAGGTATCTCAATCTGAACCTTTTCGGCTTATATTATTAATTTTGGAATTGTCTGGTTGAAGTTCTTCCCGTGCTGCAGTGAAGATTAAATTTGCCATTTGAGCAACCGGTTCAAAATAGTAACTTTTTAGGACATGGCGCTGGGATTATTGAAATGTTATATTGAATACATTTATGGTCCGTTGGGATGGGGGCTTATCCCATGGGTCATCCCCGGATATCGCTATAGCGGTAACTATGCGGAGGTACTGGGATGTAGTCTCAGATGGTCGGGGCGAAGTGATACGCGAATAAAGGGATCAGAGAGAGCTTGTTAGGTTTCCTGGTTTATTGATCGTATCAGAACAAGAGTTAGCTGTAATCGCTGCTCGCTCGGGAAAGTGACTTCTACTACTACTCTTTTACTGTACATACATCGTTTTTGTAAGCTACGGCTAATGACAAATTGTAACCACTTATTATATTGAGACGCGTAACTCATGACATATTTATGTGATACGTAATACATGTGTTAATGTATGACTGACCAAATGAGGTCAGTGGGACCTCACCATACGCGAAAGCCGACAAGATCGTATACACCATGTAGGCTTTTCAAGTCAATAAATATAAATGACGACTTACAATAAGTTTAAATATAGATCCATAGATCCTTCTCCTGTTTTATGAATAAAGATCCTCAGTTCCCAGTTTATCAACCCTATCTGTCAGCATATGTATATCCTCTTATTTTTTTACATAATTTTCGTTCACATAAATCGTCTCTACATTAAACAGGTAAATCCGTTCTATTTGAATTTTTGCTGACAATTTTACAATTCATAGAAGAATTTATATTCTCCGCGGTTTCGCGTGCAATGGAAGTACTTTTCCATGCGCAATCCTTTACATGTACATGCATTCAGTAGCACCTAAAAATCTTTAGCCACACTTTGTGAACGATCTACTGGGCCGATCGAGCTGAAACAAAAAGTTCTGACATTCTCGGAGGCTGAAGTAGTGCGGTTGATCGCGAAAATTTTAAAACGTCGAGAATTTGATAAGTTTTTAAAGGAAAATGTGTAATTGCGAAGGGTGATTATGATTATATAGGCAAAAATGGCGTTAGTGAATCCATGGTTACCTAGTTGTCATGGTTAATTGGTTGCTATGGTTACCAAATTGGAACTGTGATCAGATTGCTACTGTATAACCACTGGTTATTAACCAGGTTGACATGTCTACCGGGTTGACAATGAGATTGTTATCCGGTTGCCATAATTACCAAGTTGTATGATAATCCGACATTACAGAAGCCTGAAGTATTTTGATTGATGAAAAAAATCAAGCATTTTATCTATGAAAAATTTAGGCGTGTAACAAGGCGTGTATTTTTTTGGTATATGCAAATAAGCGGATTGCTCAATACGAAACAACCTGGAATTTATTTTACAAACAAGGTTAGTATATTGCGTAGGATCTTGCTATTGTTATGGTTATGGTACTAGTATTGTCGAGCATAAAGAGAGAAAGTTCATTGTTCATTAATGTCGATTTAAACTATTCCAGTGTCAATTTACAGTTAGAATATCTGTAATCATAACAATACAGCCATATCTAAAAAAATAAAAAAATAAAACCAAAGGGAAAAATCCCAAAACGTTCTACATGAGACCAAATCATGTGCACCAACTAGCAAAAAATAAATATTTTCTTAAAATCCATGCGGTTACATGCGCCAAATTTTTGTGTCAATAAAAATCCATTGTGATTGCAATACTTTCTTAGTGCATCCTTGCTGATAAAATATTGCAAGAAATTAACACAGTAAAAAGTAAATGAATGCAATACAGTATAAGCATCTGTTCCAGGAAGAGTAGGCTTTACGCACTTAGGTAGCCGCCGAGCTCACATCTCGCATATATAAGATCGGATGGTGTATATTTGCTAATAGAACTAACAAGGGAAGGCCCTGATCGAAGGCACCTATTTCGGCTCCTAAATATGCCTATCTTGTAGAGTTTTTACGTTCTTTTAGATGCAACTTTTCTTTTTCCCGAATGCGCAAAATGGTTGGCACACCAGCTCATTTTCAGTGACCAAAATGCGATTGAGAGCACATGGCTTTCCTCTAATGCAACATAAGTGCTCACACATTTCAAAGTATATATTAAGCTACATGCCTGCATATCTGTCATTTTCGTTGCGTATAAAGGTCACGTAAAAATTTAAACGGATACATGCAATTACCGGCACGGTACAGAGACACTCAAACCATAATATCTTCAAAACCCAATTGAAACCGGAACGGTTTTGTCAGTTTGTTGGGTGATTTAGTTGCTATTTCTAGACTAATATATAACAGATTCAATAATCGAACATTAAATAAAAACGATAAATTATAAACATTTGGAAATAAATATATTCTTCATGAATATCGGATCTTCCGCATTCAGATACATTGAACGAAAGGTTCCATCTTCCCATCCCATCGCCTTCAAAAAGCATGCTGCGCCCATATTTCTTGCTCCTATGAAAATTTCAGATTAAATGTAACAAGAAACCAGTCTAAAGATAATATGTCTGCCTTTTTGGAATAATAAATATTGCGTGGCAAGCAGGGTTAATATAAACCTTCCATAATTAATATAAAGTTTCCATTCATGGTCTCGTTAACATTTACGAACGTTTACTTCTAAATTGGATTAGATCCGTCTGAGCTGTCAAGAGTGAAGCATCGTGCTTAAAATAGCTCACGCGAGCATAAAAAAGTAATGCAGATAAATCCATGCATGGTGTTGTGCTTTGAGTTACATTACATCATCATGTCAATCATTAAAAAGCAGTCACAAGTGCATTACACTACTACGGAAAGTATAGATATTATATGTAATAATTCCGTATCCGAGTTTCTTTCATGTGTCAAGAAAACATGTGACACGATTTCTGAAAATCAAATTGAAATCGTATTGCTATTCAAACGCCAAGTTCTTGCCATTAAGAATGAAGTGGACACCTGTTTGAATCAGTTAATTGGCAGGGAAATGCAGTTAAAACATGTTCAGTTTGAAAAGTTGGAGGACAAATTAGTTCAAAATGGGAAAGGAAAAATGTGAAAAGAGTGCCATTTTCGACAAAATTTTATTGGTGGAGTCAACTGATGCAAACGGACTTATGAATGAAGTCACAAACCACTTTGTAGCAGATGCTGTGGGTAATGAGGATTGCGATGACACCAGTGAAAAGCATGGACATGAACAATCTCAAGTCAAAGATCCTGGTAAATGTGCCTGGTTTTGGACGTCACCGGATATCCAGGAGAGCCTACAGGACATTTACGACTTGGGGGAAAGATACCTTTTTACTCCGGAGGACATTGGACGGCTTTCGTATGAAATTGCGGACGAAAATCAGAAAAAAACTGACCAGAAATAATTGCATTTGTGAATCATTCATGAATGCAAACTGGAGACGCCTCCCAGAAAAATTGGGTCATAGGTTACTTAAAAATTTGATTAAATGGTTAAAAGCGATTATGACGTCAATAATATCTAAATGTTTGGAATGAGAGATGCGATGCGCAAGATGAAAAATGTTATTGTAATCATATCCTGTTGTAATATTAGGAGTGCTTATATGCAAAAGAAATGTTTCCACAACTTATATTATTTTTCTCACGTTACTTCTAAAAGTCAAACCACTAAAGGCATACATTTATCTTTTCAGATACTAATGATGTCAAATATCTGAAGACATGCATTTTAAATGAAAATAATGCACCGTGAGGTCAATGTAATTCTTCTAACATTTTGCCCATTTCTCATTTCATCATCATTTATCTCAATCAACGCATCATTTATCAATGCCGTGGAAGCTATCATCAAATTCACTACTAAAAAGATGTTCATTTAATATTTAATTATCGTTTAAGTTTTACTGTTCACAAATAAATATACTCTGATATAATTCCGGACGAAAGTTGACAAAAACAATATTGTTTGATACGCTACATCTCACTACAGCTCACAAACCTGAAATCGCCGTCACACACATGGCGAGGATGTTATCCTGGCCGTACCCCACCCTCAAATCTACATATCCCTTCAGGCGCAACATTTCACCAGTACGACCCTTTGGCAATTACACGTTCATTTTTTGCTTCTAGTTTTAAACTGGAGTACAGATGGGCTAAAATGTTGCAGCCCACTAATTGCAGCCTAGGGGGGCTAAATTTTACAGCCTAGAAGTTGCAGCCCAGGGGGTGCAATCTGCAGCCCAGAGGGTGTAATTTTCATCCTGAGAAGTTGCAGCCCAGGGGGGCTAACATTTTGCAGACTAGAAATTGCAGCCAAGGGGGGGGGGTAAAATGTTGCAGTCTAGAAGTTGCAGCCCAGAGGGTGCAATCTGCTGCCCAGAGGGTGCAGCCTTGCCATGCAGCCCAGAGGGTGCAACCTGCAGCCCAGTGGGTCATCGCCCTTCAACTATGAGAACAGCTTTCTAGAGCAGAAGATCCACATAAGGCGGCACCAAAACATAGCAACGCATGTGGCGTTTTTCAACAATCGCAATCATTTTTTAAAGTAATAAGCCGAATATGCATTATTTTGTAAATATTTTTTGATGGCACTCACTTCAATCACAGGTTGAAAGTTTGTAATTGTTGCTGTGATTGATAGCTCCATCGAAACGGACAATTTAAAGTAGAATTAGTATAATGCAAAGATTTGCCAGACAGAGTATTTGGCAAACGTAAGGTGGTAAACCAAATATTGGGATTTGCAGAATCGAAGACCCGGAATGATGCAGTAAGCTCTTAAACACCAAAACATTACATATTCTTACTACCTCCTCTACTATTTGCTGCTGTGCGGTAACGTCATTTAATTGTAATATACCCCATGGGAGTTAGCTGTGTTCAGAGGTCAAACAAATTGATTGCACTTCGGTCGTTGAATTACCGTGGCTGATGTCGTTTAACACATTATGTTTCTTCAATCAACTATGCTTTTTTATAAAGTAGTTTACAAAATTCAAATATGTGGACATTAACATTGTACGAGAACCCGGCGAAGCTTGGTCCCGCCACTCGTTACAGGAGTGGGAGCGGGATAGAATCGGATTAATTGGTCATTATATTCTTCCACTTTAAAGTTTGAAATTCCACTGTATCAATTGATCAGCACAGGATAAATGTAATTTCTCTCGAATATACTGTACATTCTGGAAACTTGAGGTGCACGAGTTGAGTAGTCGCTTTTGCAATAACGTGTTTGCGATGAACATGCTAACGAAAAGCCCCTATTGACACCCTTTGCGTTACTGCGAAAGGGGAAATTATATTTTCTATACATTCTTGACACGGACCGTTACAATTGCGCCATATAATCCGTGAAGACGATTTTTAAGATGGCAAAAATTGAAAATCGCGCCACAGTAACGACTTGCGTTGAATAGAGATTCAAATAAAAGATATATGCTGGAAAGGGCAGAGCGACATAAAAATTGAAAGTTAAAAAGAAATGGGAGAAGTGGTCGAATAGATGGGGACTAGCCAAATTATCCATTATTAATTCATTCGCTCCCGAGGAGCGGACTGGTTGAAGTTCATATTGCAATGAATTTGCTACCACGGCGGAAAGAAATTTGGTGGAAAGGTAAGTACTATCAGAATCTGACACTATAGAGTTACATATGAACGTCATTGAACACGCGCTTTCAGTTTAGTCGACTCAAGTTTTAGGTGACAATTTTCCAGACCATTTTGAGTAGCTCAGTGACCATTATAATTGTATCACGTGTCTCGCGTGTTTTTCAAACTTCAACTAGTGTTTCGAGAAAGTAGATTTTATACTTGATGGTATAAAAAAATTGACCACCAGGATGCCGAGGGGGTGTATCAAAAATCCGGAAATCCAAAAATCCGGAAATCCAAAAATCCGGAAATCCAAAAATCCGGAAATCCAAAAATCCAAAAATCCGGAATTCCAAAAATCCGGAAAGCCAAAAATCCGGAAAGCCAAAAATCCGGAATCCAAAAATCCGGAATCCAAAAATCCGAAAGTCCAAAAATCCGGAAAACTATGGAACAGAAATCAACGAGTGACTAGTTTAAATTAAGTCAGGTTCGGTTAGGCTAGGTTCGGCTAGGTTCGGTTGGGTTAGGATGACCGAACTATGTATATTTGTATAAAAATGTATGTGTTTACCAATTTTCTGACTTACGGATTTTTAGATTTCCGGATTTTTGGATTCTGGATTTTTGGCTTTCCGGATTTTTGGCTTTCCGGATTTTTGGCTTTCCGGATTTTTGGCTTTCCGGATTTTTGGAATTCCGGATTTTTGGATTTCCGGATTTTTGGACTTCCGGATTTTTGGTTTTCCCGATTTTTCGACTTCCGGATTTTTGGTTTTCCGGATTTTTGACATAAAGCGATGCCGAGACCATATACCATAAATATGCAGAATTTGGAGGGACTCTGCTAGAAGTTGCGCAAACCTGAAATGGTTACCATTTACAACAATTTCCGTATTATAGACAAGCATTTAGCTTATATGTACTATTATTAGCAACGTAATTGAGCATTTAAAAAACGCAATTAAATATTGTTGTTAAAATTAACGTCTAATCCTGGCATCTTGATATTGGTCAATACATGGAAAAAAGATACTAAATAAGAATCGTTTTGATGAGTTCATTCTGTAACGTGGGAGTAATAATTAAAATTTTGAGGCACATCCAACTTTTCCCTTCGTGAATTTTGTCAACCTGATATATTTTTTGAATAATGTGAACCCCCGTTTAAATAACCAGCGGTGCCACGAAACTAATATAAATCATAGGTTATTTTTCTGTTATGGAGGTAGATTGATTTCATTTTAACCAAAAACAATATGAATTCATTCCGCGTCAAGATAATATCGTCTGTACATTTTTGAGTGCAAGACGCAATGAGCTATTGGTCGTAAGTTAGCAATCCCCAGGAACTTTTTAGTTGAGAATTAAATGAAATTACTAGTCTTCCAAGACGCAACATTCTGATGAAAGTAATGCTGCATTACTAATGCATCTAAAAGTTACTAATTAAAATGGTATTGAAGTTCAGTCCTCGCCATTACTTTGATGGTATCGCTAGTCGATAATGCATTGAGGGGAGCTGTCGAATATTGTCGTCGTTTCATGATTTTAAATTGCAATTGATTGATCAATGGACCAACTTTTTCCGCAATCCGAATCAATTGTTTTGATATTTCATTCGCAATTAATAATTTGATTTGAATTTGATGGCATATCAATCATCTTCCTTCCTGAAATTGCAATCATTTTAGAAGCATTTTTACACTTGGATCATATTGAAGGAAATTATATTTGATCTTCTCTCGTTTCTAATTAATCGAAATCGAAATATATTTTTTTCGGTATGATTACACCCGTTACTCATTTAATTCACAAAGTATTAGTACATGGGACAAACCAACCCGCACTCAAATACGAAACGTATTGAGCAAGATTTATACTAATCATCGTCGCTTAGGACTCAAAAGGTACGTCAATGAAAACGTTATTTCTTCAGAAAAAATCGAAACGGTCATACTTAGCAGAAAGCAGCAACCAAGTTTTATGAAGTCACGGGCATAAATACTTGTATATGTACACGCAAAAGTTTTCATTTCCAGACAGCAGATGTAATTCATGACTTGACTGGTTGGTTTTTGCATTGGTAGAATATAAGTCATGTTTTATAATATTTTCTTTTCGGAAATGGCACTAAATATGACCCAGCATAGTCCGGGATGTGCACTGACTCCAAAAACAAAACACGCAATAGTCTTTTGTTCTCGACAATAAATATATTAAAAACTGAAATAAATGTGTAGTGTAAATATTTAGACAAAGGTTTTATTTCTATCCATGGAGCGGTCTCCTAAAGAGCATGATAAAAGTATTTGTTTTGCTAAATAAATGTCAAATCGAGAAACTCTGCCGAATGATGTAAGAAGTTCAGTTCCGTTTTTGACAGGGACTTATTGTTTCTTCCGTAACACTGAAACGAATTGAACGGTTGCACCAGGGGAGGAAAATCCGGCAAGGTAAGATACATGTAGGATATTAGGCCCTGGGATTTCACACTGTAAAAATTGTCAGTTTTCTGGAAGAATTGCATGAGTAGTTTTTATGGATAATAGTTCTTCTTTACATCGATACAACTTCACAAATGGACTGTTTTAGCAAAATTAGTTAGAGGATTGCAGACTGGAACCGGAATAAATGTGTGATTAACTTACGGTGGTCCGAACAGCTAAGCTTATTTTGTTATTACGCAACTCGTCCTATTTGCAAGATGTTTTATGTTATTACCAAACGGATTACTTTCGCGGCACCAAGAACCTTCAATTCACCGTTGCGATTGGGATCGGTGGTTTTGGGAGAATACACTACTTCCGACCAAGATCGTCCACGTCCATTTAAATAACTTCAACTTGAAAACCAAAGACGAAATCAGCGGCACCTTTCTACCTTTGAGAATAAGAAACAAAATTAACAACAATTTCTGAATGGCGTTCACGTTTACACCTGTAACAGGAACTTACTATTTAGCAAGCAGGTTCATTACAGCTCCTACCTGTCCTAGGTTCATTAAAAATTACAGATCATGTCACCAATTTAGGGCAAATGAATGCAAAACCATTTTTTGATTTCGCAGAATTGGAGGTTAGCAGCAATTATTTCTTAAAGATTGCATTTAACGGTTTATATGTTATTAGAAATGCATCTATAAAACCATGTTTCTGCCAGAAATCCCATATTTTTACAGACGCATTTTTACGTGACGATAGTTGCTTTTAAATTGCCTGAGCATTATCCATGTCACCCTACTAACAGATTATGAAATAGTTGAAAATTTCTTTAATTTTCAAGATTTCTAAATACCGTAATTTTTTCTTGAAATAATACTGATGATCACAGCATTAGTGGAATACTCTGTGCAAACGAAAAGGAACAATCGACCAACCTCCGTCGCGGTAGCAAACGTTTTCTCCAAAGTCTATACTAATCGATGTCCAGCCTTAATGTTCAAATCAAATTTCATGGACCATATTTTCGGAAGGAAACCCAGTCACTGTAAAGCAATATCTACACCAAAGATAACCCAAATATCAAATTGGAATGATTATAACACGCGTAGTTTTTCAATTCCACTAATCCGTTGTGATTAATGCGGGAAAAGAAGTTTTTCGTATGCTTTTATCCAAATTAATCCCAGCAACCGTTTGAGTTAAGGAATCATGTGATTAAGATTATGTTATATTCAACGATAGAATCGCGTGGTTGTATTAAAACTAAAAACGTCGCTGTTGTTTTATAAATCATTCGGAAAACGCAGCAATAGCTCCCTTAATTTTTTATCCATGAAAGCTGAGCACCCAAGAAGTTAGTGAAAAACAATTACTTATATAATGATGACTGATGACACCTGTTTCTACATTTCTGGCGTTCAGCAGTTTCTTATGAAATACAGATAGTCGTACAGAGTCTTCTGTTGTTAGGTATAAATTAGTTAGGATGCGTATGTAGGTTTTAGTAGCCATTACGGAAACTTGATTGGATACGTATTAGCGGTAGCAGGCCACATATTGGACAGTCGCAATACTTTGCCTCATTATGGATTCATAAAAACGACTAATGCATTCTGCTCCCGTATAATTTGAATTAAAACGTGCGCCAGCAGACCAAAGGATTAAATCTTGTTGATAGGAAAGGAAAACGGTAGAAGCAAATGCAGTTGGCGGCGTTGCGCTATTTTTTATCGACACCTTCTTTTGCAAGTATTGAAATATGTAAACAGGCATTAGTAAAATCAGAAGGAAATATTTGTTTTTCTTATAGTTATGAAATTTCTTACTTCGTCATTAGAAGGTACTGTACTACACTTTCACGTTTCATGAAATTATTGTCCTGCTTTCTCTCTCTGTTTGTGCAGTTAATTTTCAGAGAGGCTGACATCAATATGTTACAGCATCGTTTGGGCGGTTAAAAAATATATCAAGCGGCGAAAGCTGGGAAAGAGGATTATTGTAGCGGTATATATTCTATATCTGAAAGAGATTTATTTTCAATTCATTAATTCAATGATGGGTGGGTTGTCAGCACAGTACGAAAAAGCTTAAAATGGTTAGTTTTTTGCTGTAATTACTGGATTTTTAATAAATTCAAAACGCGAAAGCGTGGAAATCGCGATGTCAGCAAATTTTGTTAACCTGGCGCATGCAACACCACATGAAAGTTATTGCTGTTATGGAAATATTTAAAAAAATAAAATACTGTAAAAATACTTATAATTTGTGAAAATGCATTTTGGCGAATTAATTTTTTTTTAATTTTTGCTCAATCATGCATTCATTATTCCTTTACATTCAACAGCAAAAAAAACTTCTGTAAGATGAAATGTAACATTTCACAAAAGCAGCCGGACTGATTGACACTTTTCGGGGAATACTACAACCAAACTATTGATTCATGAATGACTTGATCTCATCGCTGAATTAAATCAGTTAGTCTGTGTAAATTAGTGTCGTCGTATTTCGCGGTATACATTTGGTACTCTGAAGACAACTTAGCATGTAACCGTTGAATATGATCTACGCACCTCAAATAGCAATAAATATGTAATCTTATTACCAAATGGCGTTAAGTTGTGTAACGTCTGGCATAAATAAGTGCATCAAAGATAAATTGACCTTGACCATACCATCAAGCCGCGAAGAGCAGACGATTGAAACCTTGTGGCTGTATTGACAGACAGTTTGCTTTCCTCTCCGATCAGGTAGTTAATGAATGTCCCCCAATAATGAAAAATGCACTGGCACTTGTAAACATTCTCGTACTTTGCGCAGAGTAAAAAGATAAGGTTCGTTTATTTTCATGACATGACGTAACGTAATTTTCATTTTGAACGTGCCAAGTTATCGTGTTTTTCCATAAACCTCACCAGACACAGAGGTCAGCACAAATTAGTATAGTAATGTTACAAGGCCAGGCGGAAGGAAATGCCAGCAACAAAATTGAATCAATTGTTCACTCTGCGAAAATATATCTTGTATGACACATGGATCATTTTTAAATCTATGCAAGACAGAGATAATCGACATTGACTTTGTAATGAGGTAATTAACAGCAGCGATTCAGAGGAATTATTTTTGTTTGTTATTTCGGGATAGCATGTGCAGACGATTTAAAATTAACATCACTTTTTACATGAAGGTTCTTCTTAACCCCAACGAAAAGGGTTGATTTGATGGTAATATTGGAGCATATCTGAAAACATGAAGGCCAAATGTTTCCCATAACCTTGTTTCGTTATTTGCTCTCTGAATTTCTGGCGCATAAAAATCGTACAATTATTTGACACCAGTAGTACCGACTCTCAATTTGAGCTTATAACAAATCGTTTCATCTGGAAATTTTAATTCATGTTTAAATTTTTAGCTTGGATGTGTAACGCAGTCACCAAAAGCGTATAGACATTTATAAATGTGCTTGTGATGCCGAATTAATACTTTTGGTCTCCACCACTCGCCCCAGTATATAAAATACTGCTGAAGCAATTCGTACCCTTTTGATGTTTTTCTATCACATATTCCATTATATACGATCACAGATCAAATAAAGCCAGTATATTTATTGTGAAGTTGATGAAATTAAAAAATAATGTAAGTATGAGTAAATGTATATACAATGTCAAAAGAGCTACAAAAAGAGTGGGAATGCCATAAATAGTTATAGTGCGAATAAAATGTGTATCAAGATAAATTATAAACTATTCTAGGTAACGGAAAACATGTACTCTAATACAATTAATTACCTTGAACATGATTGCTCAATTTAAAGCAGAAGTAGAATAAACTAATGCTCAAATGTTCTGCCGCCTACACGTGTCCTACTGGCACTCACATGTTAAATTTGATCATACACTTGCATTTTTTGTATTTCTGTCCTTTGATGTAAAATAAAAGTGGAAGAAATCAAATGAATCAACTTGAAGCTCTCAAATGAAAACAAAAATAGATGGAACAATATGATGAAAAATTTTGTTGGAAAATATGATAAGCTTTTATTTATAAATATCCATTATGAATTGTAATTTTACAAAAAAAATATACAACAGAAAAGAAAAAGACGAAACCAAGTTGTAAAATATATTAAATGAAAGCATGATCATTAAATAAATGTTGAAACCAAAAATTTTATTTTGATAGTGATCATTGATTTGGAATGAGTTTTTACATTTATGGAATCACATATCATCAACCATTTTAGGAACATTTGAGATGCAAACTCAAAGAATCAAATTTCAATTGAAGCACCAATCACAAAACATTCAACTCTTACTCATCTGCACTTTGGCTTTACTCATTGTCGACCGATGCTGAGCAAAATGGCGTCGAAATGCAAATTATAGCTACAATAACAATTTCCGGAGTATTTAAATGTTTTGATTTATGCAAATAGAATTATGTAAATACGTTAATATTACTTACTTGGGCCAAGCATTTCTGGTTGCTTTTATAAAGAAACAAGAGTTCTGTATTGCAGTTCACTCTGTGAACTCAAAATTCTTACAGTGCACCGCCCCGCTATACATATTCAAGAGACGTAAAAACATTCGCGAAGAGACTTTTACGCTGAGCGGTTGAAGGTGAACATACTTTTTGGTGGGTTCCAAATTATTTAATAGTTCCGAGAGAACGAAAACGTAAAAAGGTTTTGTGCGTTCAAATTGAACCTTGCTTCTTTTAATAATTTTAGTGTCAAAGGGAGCTTTTGGTGTGAGAACCATAAAAAAGTAAAGTGCTTACCCATGTCTCTGTAGTGTTGGGAATGGGAAGAAAATTCCGATAGCCACGATCGACATACGTATATTCATCAAAAATTGTGTAAATAAAAGGAACAAAATATATACATGTACATGAAGTGTTTGTATTTATCGCAAATAAATTGTCACCACTCAATTAAAAATCAGTCTGTAACTGGAAGAAGTGAACTAGTGTGAATGGACTAAATAAAAAAAATGTTGGGTACGAAATGTAATAAAAGCGATTTGTTTATAAGCAAGTTGCCGGCTGTTTAATTATTGCACAAAGTTTGAGAGAAAATTGAGATATCTCAGCACTAGCTCAACCAATATCCAACCAGTAACATTTATTTTCGATTAAGCATTGCCCCCAGGTCTGTTCTTATGCTAAAACCACAACCATTATACTAAAATTATTATCCCAAGTAAACCAATTACACTTTCTGCGCCTGCAAACCTTATTGACATATCAATGTAGGCAAACTCTATCCAAGTTTTTTTGTGGTGCTAAGTTTCAGCTAATTGAAATGATGCGGTTATGTGACTAAAGCTTGCTGGATTAATTAAAGTTGCTTGTTGTATATGCGGTGGAGTGAAATGCGAATTATATTGATGATAAGTAGCAAATGATTTGGATTCTCGGTTGATGTGGAAACGAGGGAAATATGAGGTTATAACTGATGGTGGGAGTAGTAGTCACAAATTTTGTACCAAACACGAAGAACCACATATTTGCTTCTCACTTTTAGATAAAAACAGACACCATTTCAACACTTTCTAAGGGTCGTAAACTTTTGACGACCTGAATGATGCACACATCAGTAAACCTCGTCATTTTAATCTTTCTCGTCTGCGTCGTGGCTGGGGCTCAATCAGCCAGGTAAGCATTGTGGTTTGCGTCGCGCTAGTATAGTTGAAAATGAATAGAACTAATGCATTTTTTCACTGTTAAGGCTAACGCGGGAACCAGATTACCGCGTAGGAGATGATGAGGATTCTGTCCCGAGATACAGCCAACTAATGACCGCGCCTGTTGAAGATTCCACCGAATCAAAGGAGCCGGAAACCTACAACATTAAAACCTGTGCGGACGGGTACGGTTGTCACAAGGGAAGGTGCTGGGCTGGCTGTGTCTCAACTCTGATTGGAATTCTTGGCAAGGAATGGTGCTACACGACTCGAGGACACTCGCAGGATTTTGGTTACGTACATTGTACCAGCGATCGCGAATGCGACAGGTGCTGGAGATGTGCTGGAAGCTGTACCGTATAAAACCCCCTGGTCTGCACTTGGATTATTCAAAATTGCTCAGGATGTATTCTTTTTGGTGTAAAATCAAATTACATTTCAAGTTGAAATTTTTAGCTAACCTAATTCCTAATCTTCAAAAATGATTACCATAACAATTATCGAATCTGTTAATTAAAATCAGCAATGGAAAAATATTACCTTCACTTTGAAAAATGAAATCATTCATGCCGCATTATGTCAAAAACTGCTGCCGTCATACATGCAATAATTTCCATATGTAATCATGCACTATTACACTGTACATTATACTGTGTGAGCAATGATTTATTAAATAGTATAATTATTTATAATTGTGTTGTGTGGTAGGAAATTTCAACCAAAACTAATGGTGCGGTTAAAGCCATTATGACAAATTTGTTGTATTAATTAAAAGTGTGGTTGCGCACGAGCTGTGCAGAAAATACAAGGATGATGAATTCATGAAAATTGTTTCGGTTTGTTTGTTGGCAGTGCCGACGGTAAGGAACAATTTGGTGTAGCAAAGTTTGTAAGAAAACCTGTCATGCTACACTAAACTTACGAACGAACCACCAATGAAGACACGGACGGAGTTATAGTGCCTCAAATAATTTGTTCAGATCGATTGATAAATTGACGGCATAGAAATACTCATTGACTAAATAACGTATCTAATATAGTCGCAGAGTTGAACGTCTCCAAAATGGCCACATGCGGTTTTCTGTGAATGGAACCCGTGCTATGCGGTCCCGCATCGATGTAAACGTTTAATTCAATCGCTTACAAAGCGAGATACACCAATGTGTAATTGGCGGAGCAATACGCTTAACAATAAAGCAAAATACGGCGATGCGAAACCCTTACACCAATATCATACATATTGTTGAAACATTACCTTCCATGTTTGGCTTCTTTAATGAGGTGTCCCATACAATTGGATTAAATCTAGTGGTAACCTGGATGACGGTTATCCACCGGTTTCATATGCCGGGAACTACTGAACCCTTCATTCTTTTGATAACGTTGCTATGTACCGAGTCATATATGTGGAATCCAATAGAAATGTTTCCGTAGGTTTCCTTTCCAATATTCACGAAACGACTGGTATCGGCTTGAAAACGTTTTACTGCATACTTCTTTCCAATATAAGCTGGTAGCACAAGGGCATATTTATAGCATTTTTCAAGAAATCCCCACAAAATCTTGTCATGAGGTTTCAGCAAATTTTGACGCATAACATTCTGTTGCAATACCGCCGCATCCTCGGATCCAGCCACCCATGCTTCCGGATTGTTTCCAAATATGTTTATGATTTTCTTTTTAAAAAACTTTTAAGTTGCCTTTCTTTGAATCATATGCCATGACGCCGAATATCATAAACTGTACTCAATTCTCTCTTTGCGTTACAGCAGGTTTCAAATTTTCGGGGAAGATGGTGTTGTGGTTTTGTTCCTATTCAATATTTCCATTGCCATATTTGTTTTCGAATGTGCAAAAGCTTTCAAATTAATTTTAGTTTGGTGACATGGGAAAATGTACGGATCATGTTGTGATGTATGCCCTAGAAGTGTCACCAGAATTCCGCTATTTTCTTTCCTTCCGTCGTCAGGAACAAACTGGAGGTACTACTTACTTACTTTCGGAATTTTCCAGGTCAAACTGAACATACCAAATATATATTAGTTTGGCAACGATATCGGTGAAGCAAGGATAGTTCAGTTAGTCGGTTTGCTGACAAGATCAACAAACAACAAAGGAGCGCTTTCTAGCCGATTCAATCCCTTCGAAATTATTTTCGCCGATACTATTTCAATGTGTAAAGATACTAAATGATCATGTGGGTGTTGGTAGACGCCGTCCAAGTACATTCGGTTAGGTTAGGCACCAGTATCAATTAATGCTTCTACTGAACTACTATTTATATATACAGGCCATTGTAGTATAACACGCTTGTGCTTTTTATTCCGAAAATATACAGGAAAAGATTTACCATCAACTTCAGTGTAGTCTAAAGTAGCACAAGTTGCTGCTTTAGAGCATGCATCAGGATCATGCTTCAATGTACAAATTGAAAAAGGAGAGAGAAGCTGAGAGTTCAGTGCCTCAGGGACAGAAGTAACAAGGGGCGGTGGGTGGGGTGGGGTGTGAGCGTGCATTGGGGCACGGGGCTCACTAGTACTACTATTATTTACAAGTCCATTGACTTTTCTCATCAACGAGGGAAAATCACTTAAATATTTGAGATGCTCTAACCTAAAATATAAAGAAGTAGGCTTAACTAAATCTCTAAAATGAAATGGGTAAATATGTACATATGAATTGGGTGGTGGGATGGGTGGGAAGGGAGAATGAGTAGAAGTGGAGCTACTGTCCCGCAACAGTAGCACTACTCGTTTCCCGACTGTGGAGTCATATAACCAGGACTACTGTCATATACTTCTGAAATTTCGAGAAGTTGTTGACTGGGCTGAGCACGAGGCGCAATGAGGGGCGGTGGTGGCAACTGCTGCTGTGTAAGCTGCGGGCGCGGCTGCGTACCACCATAAACAGGCATGCTATAAGCAGGGGAGTGAGGCTCGCTACTTGGCATCGCATGCTGATACTGAGGGGGCGGCTGGAAGTATGCTTGGGTGGGGTTTGTAGGGTCCGGCATATTGGGATAGAAAGGGAACTGCCATGCTGGCATGCTTGGTGCGGGATAACCGGCGTAGCCGTGCTGTCCGCCGAAGCCACGTCCAAAATCGGACTGGTACGCACCATGCGGCTTGCCTGTGAAAGGTAAAGCCATGAGGGGTGGCACATAGGATTGGGATGTGGGAGCAATTTGAGATTTGGAAAAATTATTGGACTTATTTTTTAATTTGGGACAATCTGCCTTAAAATGATCGGGACTATGACAATAGCAACAACCATCTCTGGGTTTCTTAGAATTGGACTGACCAGACTGGGAAACTTGGGGAGGGGAATTATTTAATGCCTGCATGTTAACACTCGATGCCGATGAAGAAGATGAATTTTGGGATTTCCGGCGAGGGGAGCTTGTTTGCTTAAAACCATCGCTTTCTGCTAAAACTGCTGCATATTTACGAAGGCGATTCAAGAATTGGGAAACATCCTTGATTTCCAAAGAAGAAAATTGGAGCTTAAGGGACATAGGAAGACCCTTAACTAACTGCTCAATAAGGCGGTGGGGTTTCATGTCCTTATCAATGTTGTTGAGGACAGCAAGCTTCTTCGTGACATACTTTTGGGGATCATCCCCAATTTAAAAAATTAACTTCTTATTCTCTCCCTTGTGAAAGTCAACAAGGGAGGAATGATCAAAAAATAATTTTAAATCCTCGACAATGCCTGCCCAGGCATTTTGAAAATAATCATGATCCTCATTAGGATCTAAATTATGCTTGTGGGCGACGCTTGACCACCAATTCAAGGCGTCGTCCGTAAAGAAACGATCAAGAGAAAGAATGGCATATTTAAGAGAAATGCCGAAAGATGAAAGATCTGTCGTGAACCGGGAAAACCACTCAGACACGTCAGTGCGTCCATTATATTTCGTAATGAGTCGCAAAGCCACAGGTAAATTTTCCAGGAGCACTTTTTACATTTATAAATTTCACATGCTGACCAATAAATTTGCACGGTGTCCGTTATGCTATGATGGTATTTGAGCATTAAAATGTATCCAATAAAATTGAGAAATCCAGAAATTCACTACCTAGATAATCTTCAGATTAAAATGCCTAAGATTTTGTATCTAGCTATATATTTTCTGGGTAAATATTTCCCTGATAACAATTACGTAAATTTGGCCTTCTCACCTCGACCAATAGTCACACGGGGTTGATGATAATTTGATTTTGATGAATTATTTTGTTCTCAAAGGCCGCAAATTCTGGCCCAAACAAACAATTAATATAAACAAACGAATAGTACCTGCTATCAAATTAATTCCTGCAACTATCATCTTTCACCTTCCAATTAAAAATCAATCATTGCTGCCCTTGTTCTATCTATACCACATTTACCGCCTAGGAGCCTAAATATATGTGTAATACATACATAAAAAACTGTTTAATTTGGACATGGTAAAACTAAGTAAGTAAGTAAGTAAAATCTTGTAATTATCTCATTTAAATTTTTCATTTAGGTATCAAAATCAAGAACATATCATTTAATTCCATTTATGATTGCAGAGCAGTAACAACCGCAGCATTTCAATTGAATTAATTGAACATCATCCAATTTATCGTAATTGCAATTGTAAATAACAGAATGATAAATATATATCTTGAAAATCGAATTCAGTAGAATTATACTCCCATACATGTGTCGACTCAATTCAAGGACGATTTCTGTGCTAGAATATATTGAAGCAGAAAGCACATATCAATGGCTTGAATCCTTGCGTAATCGAAGTAAAATGAATAATTCGAAATTAGTACATGAAGTACAGAAAGCAGAGCGTTAATGACGTTGCATATGTAATTCTTTCTAACAACGGATTTGACATATACTGTCTTAGAAATATTTTGAATTTAGGAAAGAACTGTTAAAATATTTTGAGATGTCTAATCCTTTTCCATATGTTAGTTTATGTTAGTGGCACAGGTCCAGATTGCCGTTGGTAAAAATTTGCACTGTCAGGTTCTCAATTTCGAACCTCAGATATTAAAGTGTTTGAAAACTTCACCTTAGCGAGTGGTAAGTACTATAAACAGTTTTAAAGCAGGATTCAAAACATTTCGTTATTATATTCAGAAATAGATTGTATAGGTCGGAAATTTCTTTAGATTTCAAATTGCA
Source organism: Sinella curviseta (assembly GCA_004115045.4). Taxonomy (NCBI): domain Eukaryota; kingdom Metazoa; phylum Arthropoda; class Collembola; order Entomobryomorpha; family Entomobryidae; genus Sinella; species Sinella curviseta. The sequence continues at coordinate 1,177,187 of CM023199.3, read as the reverse complement.
TTTTTGAAATATAGATTTTTGCATTGCCTCGAACCAATTTTGAACTTTGAAAAGATTGATCTCAACGTATTTGGGACAAGTTCAGATGTTAGTTTCATATTGAAATTCGAGATTCTAAGAACTTTCAAACTAAATAATCTCTTTCCTGGCATAATGCAAAAAAAGATTTAGATTTTTTAGTTCGCCAAATTGTTTAGAGGGTCTGGGTTGGGTGGAACTTAACAGCCTTTTACATACTCCGTTCATGGCTACGCTGTAGGTTTAAAAGCTGTTGCAGTGCAAACAATTACTGAATGTGACTTTTTCGAATTTTAACCTCTGACATCCATAAATGAGATGCAGACACTGCACAAATATACAATCAATTGGGCTGTTTCTAAAGGTATGATAAAAGGAGTTGTACATCCTAATTATTTTGGCCGGATTCGGATAAATTCAAAATTGCTCTGATCTCAAAATTTTCTCAGGCCACCGAGTTTTTCATTTTTCCGTATAATTTTCTAAAATCACATGTGGAAATCTTTCCAATTCCTAAGCCAGTTTTACTCAAAATGTTTAACCTAACGTATTAAATTCAGGCGAACATCAATTTCCTATTGAGGCTAAAGATAAAAACCGTGGAAACAATTAGTATAAATTAACTTTTAGCTTGCATATTTTGACAATATTTCCTGCATATTTGCATACATATTTTGGTAATTTTGCTTGCAGATTTTGCCGATCCCATAACAGTTATTTGTAGATCACAAATAAGTTCAAACATCGCCTTGTTAGTGGGTTAACAATAATTTTACTAATGTTAATTAGGTTTGCCTATCACTAGACAATAGATTTTAGGCTGTTTTGCAGCCTAAAATTAGGATTTAGGTTTTAGGCTGTCTTGTATCATCCGTCAAAGGGCGCTTTTGGTGTGAGAACCATAAAAAAGTAAAGTGCTTACCCATGTCTCTGTAGTGTTCATCAAAAATTGTGTAAATAAAAGGAACAAAATATATACATGTACATGAAGTGTTTGTATTTATCGCAAATAAATTGTCACCACTCAATTAAAAATCAGTCTGTAACTGGAAGAAGTGAACTAGTGTGAATGGACTAAATAAAAAAAAATGTTGGGTACGAAATGTAATAAAAGCGATTTGTTTATAAGCAAGTTGCCGGCTGTTTAATTATTGCACAAAGTTTGAGAGAAAATTGAGATATCTCAGCACTAGCTCAACCAATATCCAACCAGTAACATTTATTTTCGATTAAGCATTGCCCCCAGGTCTGTTCTTATGCTAAAACCACAACCATTATACTAAAATTATTGTCCCAAGTAAACCAATTACACTTTCTGCGCCTGCAAACCTTATTGACATATCAATGTAGGCAAACTCTATCCAAGTTTTTTTGTGGTGCTAAGTTTCAGCTAATTGAAATGATGCGGTTATGTGACTAAAGCTTGCTGGATTAATTAAAGTTGCTTGTTGTATATGCGGTGGAGTGAAATGCGAATTATATTGATGATAAGTAGCAAATGATTTGGATTCTCGGTTGATGTGGAAACGAGGGAAATATGAGGTTATAACTGATGGTGGGAGTAGTAGTCACAAATTTTGTACCAAACACGAAGAACCACATATTTGCTTCTCACTTTTAGATAAAAACAGACACCATTTCAACACTTTCTAAGGGTCGTAAACTTTTGACGACCTGAATGATGCACACATCAGTAAACCTCGTCATTTTAATCTTTCTCGTCTGCGTCGTGGCTGGGGCTCAATCAGCCAGGTAAGCATTGTGGTTTGCGTCGCGCTAGTATAGTTGAAAATGAATAGAACTAATGCATTTTTTCACTGTTAAGGCTAACGCGGGAACCAGATTACCGCGTAGGAGATGATGAGGATTCTGTCCCGAGATACAGCCAACTAATGACCGCGCCTGTTGAAGATTCCACCGAATCAAAGGAGCCGGAAACCTACAACATTAAAACCTGTGCGGACGGGTACGGTTGTCACAAGGGAAGGTGCTGGGCTGGCTGTGTCTCAACTCTGATTGGAATTCTTGGCAAGGAATGGTGCTACACGACTCGAGGACACTCGCAGGATTTTGGTTACGTACATTGTACCAGCGATCGCGAATGCGACAGGTGCTGGAGATGTGCTGGAAGCTGTACCGTATAAAACCCCCTGGTCTGCACTTGGATTATTCAAAATTGCTCAGGATGTATTCTTTTTGGTGTAAAATCAAATTACATTTCAAGTTGAAATTTTTAGCTAACCTAATTCCTAATCTTCAAAAATGATTACCATAACAATTATCGAATCTGTTAATTAAAATCAGCAATGGAAAAATATTACCTTCACTTTGAAAAATGAAATCATTCATGCCGCATTATGTCAAAAACTGCTGCCGTCATACATGCAATAATTTCCATATGTAATCATGCACTATTACACTGTACATTATACTGTGTGAGCAATGATTTATTAAATAGTATAATTATTTATAATTGTGTTGTGTGGTAGGAAATTTCAACCAAAACTAATGGTGCGGTTAAAGCCATTATGACAAATTTGTTGTATTAATTAAAAGTGTGGTTGCGCACGAGCTGTGCAGAAAATACAAGGATGATGAATTCATGAAAATTGTTTCGGTTTGTTTGTTGGCAGTGCCGACGGTAAGGAACAATTTGGTGTAGCAAAGTTTGTAAGAAAACCTGTCATGCTACACTAAACTTACGAACGAACCACCAATGAAGACACGGACGGAGTTATAGTGCCTCAAATAATTTGTTCAGATCGATTGATAAATTGACGGCATAGAAATACTCATTGACTAAATAACGTATCTAATATAGTCGCAGAGTTGAACGTCTCCAAAATGGCCACATGCGGTTTTCTGTGAATGGAACCCGTGCTATGCGGTCCCGCATCGATGTAAACGTTTAATTCAATCGCTTACAAAGCGAGATACACCAATGTGTAATTGGCGGAGCAATACGCTTAACAATAAAGCAAAATACGGCGATGCGAAACCCTTACACCAATATCATACATATTGTTGAAACATTACCTTCCATGTTTGGCTTCTTTAATGAGGTGTCCCATACAATTGGATTAAATCTAGTGGTAACCTGGATGACGGTTATCCACCGGTTTCATATGCCGGGAACTACTGAACCCTTCATTCTTTTGATAACGTTGCTATGTACCGAGTCATATATGTGGAATCCAATAGAAATGTTTCCGTAGGTTTCCTTTCCAATATTCACGAAACGACTGGTATCGGCTTGAAAACGTTTTACTGCATACTTCTTTCCAATATAAGCTGGTAGCACAAGGGCATATTTATAGCATTTTTCAAGAAATCCCCACAAAATCTTGTCATGAGGTTTCAGCAAATTTTGACGCATAACATTCTGTTGCAATACCGCCGCATCCTCGGATCCAGCCACCCATGCTTCCGGATTGTTTCCAAATATGTTTATGATTTTCTTTTTAAAAAACTTTTAAGTTGCCTTTCTTTGAATCATATGCCATGACGCCGAATATCATAAACTGTACTCAATTCTCTCTTTGCGTTACAGCAGGTTTCAAATTTTCGGGGAAGATGGTGTTGTGGTTTTGTTCCTATTCAATATTTCCATTGCCATATTTGTTTTCGAATGTGCAAAAGCTTTCAAATTAATTTTAGTTTGGTGACATGGGAAAATGTACGGATCATGTTGTGATGTATGCCCTAGAAGTGTCACCAGAATTCCGCTATTTTCTTTCCTTCCGTCGTCAGGAACAAACTGGAGGTACTACTTACTTACTTTCGGAATTTTCCAGGTCAAACTGAACATACCAAATATATATTAGTTTGGCAACGATATCGGTGAAGCAAGGATAGTTGAGTTAGTCGGTTTGCTGACAAGATCAACAAAACACAAAGGAGCGCTTTCTAGCCGATTCAATCCCTTCGAAATTATTTTCGCCGATACTATTTCAATGTGTAAAGATACTAAATGATCATGTGGGTGTTGGTAGACGCCGTCCAAGTACATTCGGTGTCTGGTGCAATATTTTTATGTTTTAGGTCACTTTGAGTTGCTTGGAAGAATTCTAAATATATTTATTCGAGATATACGTAGCGTTCATGGTTAACATGAATGGTCCTACTGCACTGCATAATTTTCTAAAATTAAATGCACCATAATAAGCAGTATTTGCATTGTATTGTATTCATATCATTTGCAAAGCAAACAAAGGCAATAATACAGTTAACCACCATACAGAGCATGTCTGATGACTGGCAGGAGAGAGAAAAGTTAGTAATCTCAGCACAAGATAGACCATCAATGTATGGAAGTGTTCAACAATATAAATGGAAACAAGAATTTGTATTTTGACATCATCCGTCGTTGATAATGTGTTTCTGGCAAATACTTATGAAGATACGGGTTTCGCCAGGGAATCAATGCTGTAGACTATGTCTTTACTTAAAACCGACAACCATTTCTCTGAACGACTCCAGTATAAAGCCTGGCAGCATTAAAGTATTTATTCCGTATGCAGCAATCCAATCTTTTCAAAGAAATAAATGTGGTGATGTTCAGAAAAATGCACAAAATTTCTTTTTTTACCGTTGCTAAGCTGTAGGTAGTATGCATTCGCTGAACATACGATTTTCCAACTGCCAAAAAAAGAAATGGTACATTTGTCTGTTTGTCCAACCGAGTATCCACGCATGTTTACCAGGCCTATATTTTCCTTGACATTGAGAAAAACCAGAATAAATAAATGCTACAAGGATGTGCGACAAAAAATCACTGAACACATTAATTAGGGTAACCAAATTATTTACATTTCCCCTTAAGCATATTCAGCATCGTGGATTCTTTTTACTAATTCTAAATTTGTATTGATTTTATATTTCAAATTTTATGTTGATATGTAATGTTGATAGGAATAACCGATTACCGTTTCAACATATTCATATTCAAACTCCCGTTGTTTCTTGTTCATCATATCTGAATTTTGAAGGTGATTGACTTGGGATAAAGATATATTAATGATGCCAAGCCAGCACAGCGAAGTGGTTCATATACTGCATTCGTTGCCTGCTTCCCCAGGTTCGATCCCTGGTGCTTGGCAACATTGTGTCGGGAGTTTTTTCTGTTACTAGTTGGTTACTTAAGTAGATTTAACTAACTACGTGGCGGTCTTTTCTCTGGCACCGCGTCCGTCCTAGTTAGAGGAATTCCTAGCGCAGCATTTCCCTTATCCTAATTACTCCTTTAACTTGGGTACTTCATGGTATAAAATACCCTGGTCGGGGTTCCGTGTCGTATTGAACTTTTCCTTTTTATATGTACTGAATCCATAATAAGCTATTCCGGACATAAGCTACTTTCATAAGCTACTATAATGCTGCTTCTTTTTAGGCAACTTGTTCGGAGAACAACTTGCGTGCGTGCTCGTCCATGCTTCGAAAATGGTGAAAGGAGTTTCATCCTTCTTCTGCGATGGGAAAGGGCTCAGACTTGTGCCGCGGCATTTCTCTCGTATTTTTCAATGTTAACGTGGCTAGTATGTCGTCTTGGAAAGTATATATGTCAGAGAACCTTTAAAAAGTATATAACAGTACACCGTCTGTAACATTGATAACGACACCGGTAGTGAATGTGGCTATCACAAAGCATCCAGTGATCCATAAGTAAATAATTCACTACGAAGAAATTCAGATTAAACACTCGTTCGGCTAGGATACCCAATTTGTTCAGAAAAACTTTTACGCTACAATGGAAATTTCGTCAGTACTATTCATGTCGCACTGTTAAAAATATACTATTGGGTAAAATTTGTTGCATTTTCATGGTTTCAAATTATCATAATGATTTTACCATTTTTATAATAGCACAAATCATACAATTGGAAAATTATCCTCACGAAAACAAAATATATTAAAACCTGTAAAACATTTTAAAACCCCTGGGACAAAATATACCCAAACGGCGTCAAGGCATAATATCCAAAACTTGTCAAGCAGCAATATTTTTAGAAGGGAGTCCAGACTGTCATCCTTTGCAAAATTGGCAGCGCCAAAGCAATAAAAATATCAATTTCAAATGGCCACTATTACTGCGAATTTTATGGGATGCACATAGAAGATTTAGGACTCGTTAAATGGAACAAAATATATACGGGAAGCTTGACAAAACGTGATCCTCATCATGTGAGTGTTAAACCTGTTTCGCACTTAATGGCATCACTGCTACGAATCCGTGTTTTATGTCCATGTTGGTACGCAAACTTACATTTAGCGGCGCCAAACCTTTCCTGTGCTTATTCTAATAGATTATTCTTCTGTTCTTGTTGCAGGAGGTGAAAAATATGAACTACGAATTGTAATATTGGGTGCACAGTGGGGCGTAGCTATCTCGAGATAACTTTTAATAGTGTGTTGCCACATTACCTGAAACCTCAATTTTAATTGTTCCTTTAAAGCTATTTAATGTATTGCTGAGGATTGGTAAAGGAAACTGTTACAGCTAGCCAGCCCCATGTGTCCGGCCGCATTTTTCACCAATTTTCACATCATTATTTAGGGCGCGGAATTTAAAATTCGCTTGATGATATAACTGAAGCAACTGACATTTGAGTTGTGCCCGTTTGTAATTACCGAGCACCAAAAATTTCTCTTTTCATGACATTCCTGGGCATTAACAATAAAATTGGTAAGGCTGCGGGGATTGATTATCGAAAAGACAAACGATCATCGCCCAATCTTATTGGTGATCACAAGCGTATTGAGCAAAATTTATACAAATCGGCGTCGTAATGTAACCTTCAGAATAAATGCCATTTAAAAAAAAGAAAATCAAAAGGTTTCCACTGAGGTTGTTGGCCATGTCGCATATTTTGTTTACAGAAAGAAGATGTATGTATGATTTATTAATGATATATGATTTTTGCAGTACAATTATCCCTGATATTGCTTTCCAAATCATTTTTTCCAATTGCTAGTCCCATATTTAAAATTGGTTGAAACGCTTCTGTTCCTTTCTACGTTTTCCCATCGCATTCTCGGATTCATAGTATTGCAGGTTGAAAACGCTCTATTGTAAGTTGTCGAAATTTAATAAGGATAGTTTATGGTTAGAGTAATTACCGGAGTGCTTATGGTTATTTGCTGCTATCTGGTCTAAATGATCCTGGTGCAATTAAGTAACTAACTGCGTTTAATCGTTCAATGTGACATTTTTAAAATTTTACATTTCCTAATTACTGTTATGACTTATACCATATTTTCAATGAGCTACTATTTTTCATTGGAAATGTTCGATGCTCTAGAAATCCGAAGCTAATGTGGAATAATAGATTATTATAAACGAACGCCGTATATTTACGAGTCAATTATCTTTATTTTCGAATTCGAACATAGCTCATTGCTCCCGTTTGTTCCTCAAGATTTTCGTTCCATATCACTGCAATTTCGTTGTTCTTGAAAACGCACATTTGACACACAAATTCTAAAAAATATTTCAATACATTCTGTTGCCATCTTCTTTTTACTGCTTCACACTGCGCGATTGAATACATTCAACCTTCCGCTCGAATGCTGTTGTATAACCGGCAAACGAACTGCATTGACCATTGCTTAAATGCTGCAGTTACGCATGGCAGAATGGGCGTCCATACAATTATGCTACCTCGAACGCTTGACACTCCTCTAATAAGAATGCTCAAAAATGGCATGCATAACCGTCGTACATCCTTTTGAAGTACTCCTACTGTTTGTCATGACTGACAGCTTGATGTGATATAACAATTGACACAAATTTCCGTCAAATATGTCACGCAGCTTTATAAAATCTCATATGTCTCAATCCCCGATAGAGTACTTGCCTGATTTGAATGATTTTTTTTCGCTGACATGTAGTTTTTTAATCGCCATGGGGAAAAGCTAATTTATTCCAGTGCGTTAACCAATGGCTTAGAACAAGGATGTTTCCATAATGTCTGCATAAGTAAGAGAGCTACAGCAATTCCATGTCAAGTACGATACTGAACTCTTTCAATCTATTAGAAAGCTATTTACCACAACGAATTGGTCATATGCTGACGCCATGATCCGAATATTTTGCCGATTGAATTTTTTAAAATTTACTTAGATTATATGCATGTTTTTGAACGAATAAGGAAGTAAGTTGAATTCGAGCAAATTGAATTTTTTTGGTGAATATAGATTTCTTTAGTGCGAGAATTTTTGTCATAAGTTCTGAGATCTTCCATTTTCAACACTCAATATTATATTTACATAGTTGATTCTATAATAATTGCATTGTTATTGTATTTTTGTATTTTTTCCGAGAGATCCATAAATTCATTTATCCATCGCTTTGGGTATATCTCGGTGACCAAAATAGGCAAACGGAACCTCATTACCTTCACGTTTACGACAAGATTGTATGCCCAACGGTTGGTTCTGATTTATATGCAAGTTAAGTTATATTAAAGTTGTTAAAACTAGGTTACGTAAAGGAACGAAAGCGTGACAATTAATTAAATCACAAAATGAAGTGTTTGAGTGATGTACATTAAACGCTCTGCTTGCTGCAAGTGAAAACGAAAAATGGATATTACTATAGTGTCATGCCCAGAGGAGATCAGCACATCGTGCCATCTGACCTCGTCGGCTAGAGTTCTATGGAGAACTCTGCTAGCGATCATCCTACAACATTCACCTTCTTAATCATAAGATTCTTTATACAAAAATACCCATACTAACGATAGTTGAAAATTATATGTAGAAAGTTGGACACGCCAGCCACAAAAGAAAGGCCAGCGTGTCAACATAGTTTTAATATGCAGCTCATGTTGTTCCATAAAGAAACAAGCAAAAAATTGAGAGGAGGATTTTTTTCGCTGAGCTGGCATTCTTGTCCCAGCGGTGCCCAGAATAGGAGAGCGACATTTTCTGCGCTCGAGACGATTGCCGAGGAAAACGACTGCGTGTTCCTCCGGCTCTGCCTTAACTACAATAAGTCGTAGAGGGGATATTCTCCCCGTAATTATAACTAACAGGTCTGTGAATATTTCGAAGGACAATACTGACTAAATTGCTGTGAAATAAAGCAGACAGTTAAAGACACTTTTCATACACGATGGAACAATACCTGTGTTTAGTATACTCATAAAATCATAGTGAGTGGCACTAAAAAAGAATCAGCAAACGTTTTGAAAATCACATTAGGTATCGAACTATCATCCGGTCTACATTTTTTAATCTGCGAAACTACACTAATAATCTCTGAGTTTATTATGCTATTCGACCTTTGCTTTTCAAACTCATACACATATTTTACAGACAGCTTCATTGAAGGGGGATCGAGCATTTATTTTGCGCTGTTTATTTTCTAAATAAAGCCAATTGTAGTTGCGAATTGCCGGATTCATTCTGAGTTTGTCGGTGCTTTACATCGTTATAGAAATAACCTTTGGTACATAAAATTTTGTTTTGAAGGTTATGTTTCCAAAATATGCCTGAAATCACAAAATTATACTTTGTTTTTCAATTCGGCATTACAATGGAAGAATTAAATTTATGACACTGATGGTCTTCGCCTATGAAATGCTACCAGCTATTGAATCGAATGATATGCAAGCAGAAATAGAATTTTGAAATACATGATTTTGACAAACACTTCAAAAGTCGTAAACAGAGAAAAAGCGTCCTCTGAAAATTAATAATTCTGAAAGCGAATATGATGATGACGCCGGTTGGAGCAAATATGTGCTTTTCAAAAGTTTGTCATCCCGTAGATATAAAACATCATGGAACCTTGTGGTGATTCTGGCAAATGAGTAATTGTGCCAATAGGAAAATACTGACATGTAACCGTATGATTAAGTTGAATGCGATTATAGTTGGAAGCATTTTGGTCCGATTTGATTTACCCTAGTATTCCAATTTTTGGAGGAATAAGTCACAGTATCCCTTCTAGGAGGATGTCGGAATGTGCAACCAGTGCCAACTAGTTATTTCTCACGCACATAGATTCGTATCCACTCTGCAATGTAGCAATCGTTACAATAACCAAACTTTGCGAAGATAGTTTTTACTGTGAAAGCCTTCCTTGTATTGCACTAAAAGTGGGATCTACCATGCCCGACAATTTCATAAATGTGGCCATCCCTATGAACAGTTGAGAAAAGCGAAATTTAAAAAATAGCTTACTTTCCTGCCAACTACATAACGATATATTTTCAGGTCCTTTAAAATTTTAATGTCGCATTTGTCACTCGGCCAAATGTCAGATTCAGATTAAACGCGGGAAGGGTCACTTTCAAACATTGTTGGAGAGAGAAAGCTGAACCATCTCTAACTCAATTGCAATCCTGACACATTTTAGACACAATACATTTTTGCATTTAAAATCACATTTGTATTCGCGAAAGTCCGCAGTATAAAAGCATTGAGGAGAAACAGCAAAATATTCTGAAATGGCGTATGAATTTCAGCATAAGAAATATTACCTCCGTCCAAGCCACGCCATATGATAATTATCTGAGAAAGCTATCTACTGAAAGTCCTGTGAATTTTGCAACGATGTAATAGTAAATATCTTCACACTCAATTAAAAACTGCACAGAGTCCATTCATTTTCATAAGTTGGTGCCACCATGTAACTGGGATAAACGTGGTATGAAAGTCAGTCACTAGAAACGATTGTATCCGTATTCCTGAAAAATAGAAGTTGCTTTATTTAAGAGAAGTTAAACGTAAAACTAATTGCTTTAAAGTCATTTTCGCTAGTTATGTTGCCTATGGTTAACGAGGAGTATAGTTAACTGCAGTCTTTGTCATTAGTAGTTTTAGATTATAAATAGTCGGACAAATTCATTGGAACAACTTTTACATTAACTCCATATTATCTGAATGCACGGAGAATGTTTTATGGTTGATTATGCAGAAATCCGTGAACAAACCGATGTATACATATGTTTATTCATTTAATCGATCTGGTGCACCTTTTAATGTCGCAAGTACCACAGAAAATCACATAGTCTTGAAAGTGTATCATCATGTGATTCGTAGAAAATAATCACTTTAGTGAGGTTACTACGTTCAGTGTTAGCAATACCTTTTTTGTTGCAGAAGGATCAATGAGGAGAATTTTGGAAGGGAATCCGAGCATCCATTTTTGACATGGCTGATATCTACTGGAGTGCATCTAATGACATGTGGGACAAATAGCAATGAAACGATTTGAGGAAACAAACCAACGCGCTGCATGGTCACAGAAGTGCTCACAAAATATAAGCGAAACCAAGACTACAATCATCAACTGCATTGAGTTTTATTGGTTGTAAAATTCCTTGAACTTGACAGCTTGAACTGTCAAATATTGTGTTCTGTGGTTGGTGGTGTCATGATAAGAACGATAAGTAAAAAGCTTGATTGCGAAAATGTCATTGGGTTTAGCGAAAATTTCAAAATGCTAAACAGCAAAATATTTGTATTGCATTATGTGATGTCATCATGTGCGTGAAACCATCATGGTCATAAATATGTTATCACCGAACCCCATTCCACATTTGGTGCTACATTGGGCCTTAATTGAACCTGTTACGGGGTCTTAAAATTTCAAATATACCAAAAAGTACCGTTTTCCATGTAAAATGACCTTTGCCAATTTTTACAATTTCCACAAATTATAGTACCAGGAAGTTTTTAATCGAATTTTTTTAAATGACATTTAAGCACAAGTTAAATCATAAAAATAATTTGTACAGTTATTTTGAAAAATATCCTTTGGTTTAACATGGATAATGGATTTAAAATAACAAACCAAAATGGATCTTGTTAAAGAGCCGGCCACCATCCACGCAGGCAGAGGGCTAGATTCATGAAACTTTGCATGCAGTATCAGCATAAGTAAGTTCATGCCTGAGGAACATATCACACCGATCCTTTGAGCTTAAGAAAAGGTATGCAAAAATTCAAAAATGTCCTTACCTTTCTGGACATACCTTATGTCTCGGTACGGAATCTCGTAAAAGATAATATTTTGTTCCGATTTGAGGTCTTGTTAGTTTCTGAAAGTTGCGGTTCGCTGTCGTTTTAAAAATAGCGTTTTTTTCGAAAGAAGTGCATTATTGTTGAAATGAAACACTTTGGTTCCGGTGGAAGCAATCTTGACGCAAATTCCACTTAAGATGTCATTAGGTCAAAATGATGCTTCTTCGGCATAGGCACAATCAGTAGGAAGTACATTGATAATTCTCTAAAATATTGGTATATAAAAGAAATATGCTTTTCAACAGAAAGTATTAACATCAACATTATCTGTTAGCATTTCAAAATGACTATTGGTAAAAGATGTTCATTATGGCGTTGTCATATATACACTAAATTTATTCTAATCGTTCTTCGTTGTAAATGGGATGGGAAAGTGTTTATGGTATAACGTTTACTTTCTTTGGATTACCATAGAGCAACAAACACAAAAAAATGACACTTCTCTCAATACCGGCTAAAGGCATTCAGAGTCTCGTCTAACATGTAAGTAACTACAAACCAGCGCCCGGTAGTGACGCCTGGATGTAGAATCGCGAGTCGAGTAGAAATTTGTGTGAACGGGAAATTGATGACGAGGAAAGCATTCATTTTTAAATTCATTCGTTCTTCCAAGGGTGTACAAGTAGAACAAACTCAATTGACTGGAAAGGCAGAAAATGGCGAACGGCTACCAAGCGTGTTATCTGGTTTGTTCCAGCAGTACAATATACAAAAAGGACACGTGTATTCGAAATGGAAATTATCGTGACAAGAAGAAACCTACTGGATTGATGTTTACTGAATTATAATTATTGTATTGCTCAGCGTGAAGTAACATGAATATAGTTTTTGTGCGTGTAAACTCAACCTGACTTCTTTTCACAACTTAAGTATCAGGTTGATTGTTGGTCGAACAGTTGTTACCGTTCGAGGAGCACTTTTGGCTTTTATGATTTAAAGACGCTCCAGTATTTCATGTATTCCATAGAGTTTGGTTTGGTTTTTTACTTGACCAAATGAAGCTGTGGATATGTGGTATTAAGAAATATCAAGAACGTTTCCAGCCCTTTTTAAATGTATTCTTCTACTTATCTTTCTGGTGCAATTAGGTGCATGTTGTAACGCCGACTTCTGTAATTATTGCCAAATGGGATGTTTGCAAAACCAAAGATGTGAGGCTGCTATCCTATTTAGTTTCAAGTTCGCAGTATGGAAAAAGTGAAGCGTTATGCCATAAAAAATACATTTTTCACGTAGCCACTCACTCTCCTGACTGTCTACCTGACAAACGTAAAGACGGTAGTGATGGAGCTAAAGGTAGTCAGCAGTTGAGCATTTTTCCTTGTAGCTTTTAACCAAATCTCGAAAAAATATGTATAGCACTTTTACTCATCTGGCTTTCTCATTGCTGATGTGCTGAAATCCTCCTGAAAAGCATAGGGAAACTAGAATTGTCCAAAACAACGAACAGAAAATATTGCAATTGAATTTCCTACCACCTCAATAATATCAATAGTGAAGTCAATGCCCGTCCAAAGTATATTGTTACATGTTGTTGTCTCCTGACAAGAAAACAATATCCAGTTTTTATTTCAGTACTTTAATGAAAACTGGATGTAAAATGTTTTCTGTACTTATAGAGCGAAGTTTACTTTACAATATTTTTAAGGTGAACTAGAGCGGATTCATTCATTCCACCTGAATTAAGTACATGTCACTATCTTCAAAAAGGAACTGCATCGCTGTGGCTAACTTACGGTGGTCCGAAATGTATACCAGTCTATCCGCCTTATGAAGTCCCATTGCCAATCACAATTATGTGTTTAATATAATATTCTCCATTATAGTACATGCAGCCAATGACGACGTCTATAACCAGAACCTTGACTTTAATTTTTGTTGTGAGTGGCTAGGCTTAAAAACAAAACGTTGGAGATTTGTTCATTATTGAAAGATATCGATCTCAAGTGTATTCCTATGCTAAAATGCAAGAAACTCTAATTTAGGCAAACCTATTTTGCTCCAATAGAGCACATTCCAAACAAACTGAAGATTTATTCCGGATATCTTTAGGGCTGCCTATTTCGCTCTGTGGGTGACACTACTTTTATGCGGCGTTAGCCTACAAGATCAAATGGTTACGCTGAAATATATAAATATTTTTGCCTTCACTTCGCATGCCTACTTCGTTAGTATTTCATTGCTGTTGTTTATTGTACCATAAATTCAACATTCTTTAATTACCTGTGCATGTTTTATGCGATATTTATGCATACATATATCTCCATCAGCATTCCGAGAGGCTGCTCTGCTTATATATTTTTACTATTTTTTAAGCGTCTAATACACCTTTTATATTCCTAAGACACAATATTTGATTGATAGAAGTGTTTTAATTTTAAGCTTACGGAGGGTTTGCTCGCTTCTTTCTGTAGAGTTTCAGTTTCCTTTTCCTGCACGGGCACACTGCAAGATTGCTGCAGGGACAGACATTGCAAAGAAATATTGTCTGGAATTGTATATTTTGATCTTTGGCAAAAAGTGTTTACTTAAAGTATGTAAATTTGATAATAGGGAAAGGCACGGGACTTGACTTAACAAGAAAACATGAAGAATTAAAATAAATACGTCAGCGAAAAATCAAAAGTAATGCACTATCGTTGGATTTTGGCCGGATGAAATTCAACGTCATCTGTGGGAACATAGACGCTCAGGAACGCACGTGGAAATTCGTACCAATGTCCCTGCGGCGCAACTTTTGCTAATGTCCCTTCTCCCGCAAAATGTCCCTTCTCTACATTCTGAGTGACATTACGAAATGTCCCTGCTCAAATCCAAAATGTCCCTTCTCCGCAAAAATGTCCCTTCTCCACAAAAATGTCCCTTCTCCACAAAAATGTCCCTTCTCCGCAAAAATGTCCCTTCTCCACAAAAATGTCCCTTCTCCACAAAAATGTCCCTTCTCCGCAAAAATGTCCCTTCTCCACAAAAATGTCCCTTCTCCACAAAAATGTCCCTTCTCCACAAAAATGTCCCTTCTCCGCAAAAATGTCCCTTCTCCACAAAAATGTCCCTTCTCCACAAAAATGTCCCTTCTCCGCAAAAATGTCCCTTCTCCACAAAAATGTCCCTTCTTGGAATAAGACAGACATGGCAAATTAGGCACCTGTTGTTTTGTATCCTGTGCAAGTGGTTAAAAGAAAAAAAATCCAAGGGAGATCAGAATAGACGTTTGCGTATGCGGCATACGGTATGCCAAATTTGGCCGAATCTGCGGAACCTGAGCTGAACTGAACCACTGCAACAATTTATGTCAAAACCAATATGCCTGTCAAAGGCTCCGCAATCCAATAAGGTTTACAGATATGCACATTTTTCAATTTGATTTCCGATCGTATTCTTCCTCGCCATTTTCCCCGAGTGTGTTATTTAAGTGTGTGAAGTGTGGATCGAAAGCTGAAAAAATACTGGAAAACCCTTTTGTGGAAAGGAAAGTTGCATCGGTCCATCTTTTTTTCTTTTTACGTACTTGTGATCAAGCATTGTATAAACCAAATTTGTTTGCAAAATTAGTTTTATATTAAATGGAGTTGCCTGATATGTGCATATATTGTACGAATGAGTAACTCAATTGTTGTCCAGACCGCCGTTCAATTCGTTTGTAACCTTGGTATATTACTTTGACCAGGTGGCGTTGTCCTTTGGACGAAACAAATCCATAATTTTAATCACATATCTTGGTTTTCCTTGCCCTCATTAATTTGCACAGCGTCAGAAATTTCAGTGAAGTTTTGCAAAATGAACATGAGAAAAAGATATATACACAACACATATACACTAAAGATTGGGTGTGAAATGGTTTCGAAAAATGATTTTGTTTTGTTTGCCATAAACTCCGGAGAAGCGACACTGATGGTTTTTAAACATAATAACCAATGCTAAAAGAAGATTACTCTAAAGCGGTGCACATTTTTTTTCCTGTATCATAAGTTGAACTGTAATAAAATCGTCGTACAATCCACAGTCACAGAATTCATGAACAAAATGTATGTCATTACTTGTTTATTGAGTACTCAACTAACACGTTTCCATAAAGAACTTTAATTACTTCAGCGATAGATTTTAGATGTTTTTATTATTCATTTCTTCCAATTGCATGCAATAAGATTTCGGTTTCTGTATGCTAGGCGAGTACAATCTCACGTCGCAAATAAAAAACACACTGCACAGCAAATTTGCAGAATCAATTGGCCATTATTGTAAAATTGTTACGTCGAATAATTTCGGATACTCGCAATATGGTTCCAAATCAACACACAAATGATTTGACGATGCAGATTTAACCCGAGAGACAGTTAATCTTTTAGACATGCAAATTTGATTATTTTAGTAGCCAAATTTCGCAATTCGTAAACGAAGTTCATAAATTGAGTCAGGTGCAACAGATTAGTATGACACTTCTACATTTCTTGTGGTAGACGCTTCTGCTGCCGTGTGGGCAACCTGGCGATTGGTTGCATGCAATTCGTTTCGAATCGTCCGGTCCGACCAACTTCCCTTCTCCTTCTATGATCGGAATTGCCTGTGCTATTAAATGATAAATATCGACATTTTCGTGAGCCGAGGACTCGTCGAGAGCACAGCAGCTCAGCAGGAATACTAGTACGACTGATGTCCTTACCAATAGAATGACGTTTGCAGTCATTTTCCTAACCAAGATCCAATACAATGTATGATGTTAATACAGCCCTAAAATACAATGGTAAGCTGGATATAGTTTTGTTTTAGTTACCGTTGTGTTGAGTGGCCGATAGTGGAGAGGTACGTAATTACACGTCGTCGATGCATGAATCAATTAATATTTAGGCATATTATGCTTTCACTTTATATACTTTGGGCATTTTCTACGTATGTATTTAAATTCATCGTACAACAGATCAGCTACCACGAAAGTACTGCACGCTTTGTAAAAAAACATCATCGCATCCTCACAGCTCATAAACTTGTTTACAGAAAGGAAATAAATTGTGTACATAAATTTGATGAGGGATTTGATTTTGTTGTCAGTTTTTAATGCTCTGGTGATAACGTTTGTTTATCACCTTATTCCTATGCAGAGTGAAGTAAATCAACTTTAAAATAGGCACTCGAAATAATTGTCATGTTCATAAAATGTATAAAATCACCACTTTGCGCAGCGTTGGCAGCATATTTTATCGTAGGTGGGATTTTGTTATTCAATAGGTATGCACAAACAAGTGTCTGAAATCAAGTTCTGAAAAGTTTTTAAAAAGCTGTTTTGTATGCCTAGATCCTCTACCAGCACTGCTAACAAAGTGGTCAATGTGAAGAAAAATTGATTTTTATGGATTTCATGAGGCCTCACGTAGTAGCAACAACTCTACTTGGTAGCCGACGCGTTTACTGTTGTTATGTAAATGGTCGCAGTGAAATTAATGCTAGAAAAATAATATAAATATGTCTGCAGACCGGTTTTGAAGGGAATAGATTATCGCTATTTAAACAATGGAGGGATGCTGACAAACGGAGTACCTATGTAGAAGTAATGACACATTGCAAATTTCTTGGGGAATAAAATGCGTTACTTGGTAAGAATAAAGGTCTTCATTTTAAGCATTTTGAAATCATATAATTAGCAAAGTAGAATGTCAAATCCTGTCAGTGAACTAAAGTTACTTGAAGTGCGCACAATCAATGAAAGTAACCAGTGCTCGTAATTTTTGTTAAGTAAACTGAATATTTTCTGGTAGAACAGACTTCAATGATTCCGACAGTATATTAATCTCAGATGTACGTTGAGTGTGTGATTTTCCATGATGATTTTAGTCGGTGATGTTAGTGTATGTGCACGATTGCTATCTGTTTACATTGATACTACTCATTTACTAAAATCCATAGGGAAAATCACACAACGTTGAGCTGACAAGGGAAACTATTTCTGTTAGGGCGTCCTAAACGGCTGAAAATTTTGTCACATATAGAATCAGCGATGCTGAAAACGATGGAGAAATCAGATTTTGCGAAACCCATACTCTTCAGCCCATAGAAGTAAATTCTTATCGAAGATTAGTGCGTAAATCTTATCAGGATCCACAATTCAGTGTTAACCTTTCATAAGATTTTACTCGTATGGGCTGAAGAGTATGGATTTCGCAAAATCCGATTTCTCCATCGTTTTTAGTATCGCTGATTCTATATCTGACCAAACTTTCAGCCGTTTAGGACTAACTAACAGAAATAGCTTACCTTGTGAGCTGAATACACTGTCGGAATCACTGACCGCTCTATCAGAAAATATCGAGTTTTCTTAACAACAATCATGAGAACCGATTAACTGATGAGTTTTAAAGGCACAATAGTTACAAAAAACCACTTGATTCGGACGACACAAAACGAAGTGAGGGTAAGGATGAAAGGACGATATGCGCTCCATTCGTTATTTTGGGCAAATGAAGTTAGGATGCATATAAGGGGGTTATATAATAAATACGGTAAGGGGGTCATATAATAAATATGGTAAGGGGGTCATTTAATAAATACGTTGAGGTGGTCATATATATATCTAAAAATGAAATGTTGCCCAATGTCTCAGCTTTCGGATGACATTAATTATCGTATATGTCCTTTAGCAAGTCCATGGAAAAGAACCCTAACGAGGACCTTCCCATGATACTTCGTAAAGGGGAGGGGGCAAGGTCTTGGAAGCCCTATAACTTCTCTCAGAGTGAGACTGGGTGTTTTTGCATTCTATATAGCACCGCTCAAACTATATATCCATACCCAAACCAATTTTACCCACAATAACGAATGGCAAGAATGCCATCCTTTCTGTAAGAGGGGTTTGGTGGGAGGCGCCTCCTCCCACGAAACCCCCCTTCATCATCATCATCACATGAAATCAGGTTGTCTTCCGTTAAATGAATTTTGTTTAAATGAATTTTGTTTAAATGAATTTTGTTGCTGCTGCAAGCTTTGCTAGTATGCGCCATATCGTTGCTGTTGTTTACTACTTTCTTTATTTGATGCAATTGCCGGAATTCAAAATCACTGTGTAATAATTATTAATAGAATATGCAAATATTTTCGCATTTCCATTGATTTTGTACTTCAAAGTTTGAACACAGTGAATATAAATTTGAATCGAAATTTGTGCTTCCCTCCCACCCGGCATCCTTTTGTGTGGGTGGGTGTGCATGTTTATAGTGAACGACCCCAGTCCTACTTTTGACACGACATATTCAAATATCAATTATTCAAAATGGCGGATCGATCAATGGGAGAAATAATCTGATTTATGGATAGAAAGGAAAAGTCTTTTCGAATCTGAAACGCGTTTTCCTTGACTCGACCGCCTTTTTTAAGGAATTAAATTTCTTTGCAACAAATCGTGTTTTTCACCATTTGTTGCAGTTTTCTCCATATATTTCAAAGCATGCGGTCAAAAGCGACCTATGACCAACATATTCGGAATCTGCGGTTCCTTTTTGTATATAATCGACACAAAAAAGCGACTTAATTGACAAAAAAATAAAGGTCTAAAATGAATTACCAGAGAAAAGGAGGCTACCGGCCACATGGTGCAATGGACACTGAAAATGAAATATCGAAATCTGCTAATTCAGTTAGATGAAACGCAACCTTGTAGCTGCTGCGATGTGCCAGGCGACCTAAATACTTGGAAAGGTGTTGAGTTTTTTTAGCCAGGCTAGGTTATGACAGGCTATAATATCACATCGTTTTCACTTTTGCTCAGACCAAAAAATCCATACACTAAATAATTCATGTTGTCATTGCATTCAGAGTTTCATACGTATCATTATATTTGCTTCTGCTTGCTTGTAATTCCTTCAAGAAATAATTCAGTTACTGTCGTGAATTCAAAATAAAGTATGTCACAAATGTATTTATTGCTGAAAAAAATGCATACATTGTAAATTACTGTACCAAATAGTTTGAACCGTAATATGTTTATTGTAGGTAGCGTTGATCGGTTACAACTTAATTGTGCGCTTGACATTGTTACATATAATGTGGTACCAGGTTCACTCGAGTTAGTAGTTCACTACATGAGTGTCGGTTGTACACAACCTACTGTCCAAAATGTACATTAACAACTTAATAAAGACATATTGCACAAAGTTGGAGGCAATTATTAACATTCGCTGACACTTCAACAAAGAGCTCTTCAGTTTCTTAACTATGACACTCTTTGTTTCCAGCAGAAATAGAAGTGAAGCCAATAAGTATAGACAGACAGCAAATATTAGCATTCCTAAAACTGCCGCCACCCGAAGTTGATCACCATATACCGTCTCGGGTTTCATGCTGGGGTCCTGTAGAGGTAACTTGTTGTTCAATCTATGAGCAAAATGTCTCCAAATATCCAACCTGTCTGATAACCCAGCCTGTTGAATTCGTGAGTAAGTCTCGAAAAGCCAGTGTCGGTTGACCGTGTAAGCTTCAAAAAAGTAGTCAACGGCTTTTAAGGGATCCTGCACTAAACCAAAGCATTGCATATGCTTATTATCCGTCTTATTATCCGTATTATTTTTGACGGATATTTGGTTGAAATTTAATGCATCGTCATATAGACCTTCTGAACTCGAGATGTATGCATATTTTCCCGCAAACATTATCATTTGTGCTTTCCCATCCATCGAAAGAGCATCCTCTGTATTATCGTGGAAGCTTTGGTTGAGAATATTGCTTAAGTTTCTTATGACAAAATCTTCATGATACACCCTCCAAAGGGGAAACCGAATAAGCGTTAAAATATAGAATCTTGTAACCAGCTTCAAGCATGCTTTTTAAAGACTCAAATGGTGTTGTCGGTTGGAACACGGTTAGCACACTTACGATTCCATTTGAGTAAAATTCACAAATAAAAAATCCTACAATCTCTATAATGACCAGAAGTTTGAACCTATGCCAATATGTTGGCGTGTAGCTTCCGATTGTCGCCCCAAGCAGGTCTAAAACCGTTGTTGTTAATGGGATTCGACTACAAATTTGCAGTCGGCTAATAAGGATTGTTATTGTTAGTACTAACCCCATCAATGCAAACCATATCTCGGTGAAGAAGGAATCCAACCACACTGTGAAATCAACACTCTTGTGCCTCTGTCGCAGAATATCTATGCAATAAGAGACACATTGTTTACTGCGCCATAAAAAATACACCCCTGTGTATTTTTTGTAGTGCCGCCCATAGAGTGTCCATTTGTCATAATCTCCATACCACCCGCTACTGTCTATAAATTCAACCCTGTAGGATTTGTCGACTTTGCGTCGGTGAATTGTTTTGTCAAAAAATTTTGCTGAAATAGTGTAGACTCTGGAAAACAAAAGTACAGCCAATATTTCCCGTGTACACCTTCTGAAGTCGAGAGACACATATCTAATTTCAGAACAGGGTGATACTCTCCTACTGTAATAACTCGCAATCATGTCGCCGTAATGCAGCATCACTAAAGTTTTAACTTTTCTTCCTCCAGAGTTTGCGAAATATTTTTATGCATTGCCAATATGTTTACGAGTTGCTTTATAAATTTAATGTAAAAGGGACCCTTGGACCCCCTACGAGGACGAGTCATGAAATAAAACAATTGAATTCTGTTAGGATAAACCTTCACGGTAACCGCTGGTAATTTACTATATTCCTTCATGACTTCAAACTCAGTGGGGGAACGCTTTGCACGGGGAAATGCGTAATAAATCATTAGGAACGTTGTTGATGGGTACATAGACAAATCCTTTAAAATGTTCAGTGCGTAAGCAAAATGGGAAAAATTTCCATTGAACGCATGCAATATCACATGGTTTGGTTGGCTGTGCTTGAGAGGAAAACGTCTTTCAATTTTCTTGCTGTGATTTTTAAACGTCATGCAACGTACCCTGTCGCACTGAAAATGCAGTTCATCTCCATCAAAGGAATGAAAGAGTATTTCAAATTTTTCAAAATTTGAGTTTAATTCTGAGAAATAAGGCTTGAAACCATGTTTTATGATTTCCTGGTTTGAGTGCAAATCAACGCTGAATCCTTGCCTTATGCTTACAATCATTATTAGTAGAAGCCAACAGTATGTGAATTCGAAATTTCTTGCAGCGTGTTCCATGTTGGCTATCACAATATTCAAAATTATATCAAGTTGCTGCTCGGTTCATCAATAGCTTAAGGATTTAAATAGTTTTTGTTCTCTAATTAGAGGGCGTTCTGGTAAGCGCCAAACACATCGACTTGGTGACTTCCCTTGATTATTTGTGTAATGTATCTCTCAATTGTAGTGTCCAATGGCGCCAACGATTCAAGCACGTCCAATCATATTCAGAACAAAGTGATAATCGATTAAGCATTCGATTGCTTGGAAAACAATACAATTCCAACGCCAGAGACCGAGTATTTACGGGAATGTCTCATAATGTTAACGCGCAAATTTGTTCCGGTTCCTTGTGTATTTTTTAAAATACTGATTGCTCACTTGTAAAAACGTAATTTAAAGCAAAATGATGATTCGTTTCTATCAAACACCTCAACTTGAAAATGTAAAGCTCAATTATTTATAGAGGATATAGGATACACGATATTAATTTTGATTAGCTTTAGTCCTGTAAAGATGTTCCCTTCACTGGACTGTTGTTAACTGAAACAGAAGAAAAAGTATTAGAAATGAGAATTTAATTTCGTGTTAAGCCAACTAAAAATGTCATCGATTTTATTTTCTTTCTAGACAAAAAATCTATACACTAAATTATTCAAATAACGAGAGCAATGCAAGATACATACTGGTTACTATACGTTCCCTGTGGTCATGTATGGCGATATACATTTACCTTAGCATGCGTACCCCTCCCACAGATTCACTACAATGCTAATCAAATAGATAGAACATGTCGTTGCTATTGACAATTTGGCAGCTAAAGTTCTACATGATCCGTCGTACCTTCTACATTTCACTACGCGCTAGAATATGCATTACCGGGATAGCTGATCCCATCGGATTTAATTAATATTTTGTTCTATAGCGTTGTGAGCAGTAAAGCTGGAAAAAAATAATGTGCTAGTATGAAGTGTTCAGTCCTCCCAGAATAAAATCAACACATTAAATTATTCACATTGGGTTTACCTAAATACACATCCATACATTCTGAAATATATCCATGCATCTACAATTTTGCTTCATTACGTACTCATTTACGATCTCGGTTTGGGTAAAAGATGGACAGTTCTGGCATTTATCCATAACCGTGCACCACACTCGCCTCAATTCCATATATTCTGCACCCAAGAATATGTCATCCCAACGCCTCTAATAAACATGGACAGTATTTCTACCCGAAAGCATATGAATAATTTGTTTAGCACTTTATGTGCCTATCTGACTGCATTAAACACCAAGTGGAAAATGTATTAGAAGTGGGACATTAGTTACCAAGTTAATACTGCAAATATGTCTTCGATATCATTTTCTGTTTAGCATAAAAATTCGTACACTAAATAATTCAAATAATAAGAGAATGATAAGATAGACGTTGGTTTCTCTATGTCTCATGTATTCATTTAGGGTGACGTACATTTACTTTAGCATGGGTTGCCAACACACAGATCTACTACAATACTAACTATATAAATTCATCATGTCGTTGCTTTTATACATTGTACTGCTAACGGACTACATTATCGGCATGCTTTCTACATTTCACTTCGCCCAAAAATATGCATACCTTGGTTATATGAATACATCGGATTAAAATAAAGCTAAGTTTTCTTTGAGCTCACAGACTCACAGCACACAAGCTAGTGGAATAATTTTCCTATGCCATCCTGCTTGTATGAGGGCTTGAGGACTTGTTGAATAAAATCAATACATTAAATTATTCAGACCGTATTTATCTAACCACATATCTATACATTCTTAAATACGTCCATATATCTACAATATTTCTTGGTTATGTTGTCCCTTGCTGCCTCAGTAAGGGGAAAAGCGGGATAGTTGTGTGGTATATCCATCATCATGCTATCATGAACTCTCAATCGCACACATTTCTACATCAACCAACATGAGTCCTCCCACTACCTCTAATAAACATGGACAGTATTTCTACCCGAAGGCATATGAATAATTTGTTTGCAATTTGTGTGCCTATCTAGCTGTATTGGATACCAACTTGAGAATATTCCTGCATTTGTAATTAATGCCTTTTATATATTGTTTGTAAATGTACGATGTGGGTTGGTGTAAGAACATTCGAATATGTTCACAAGCTGCCTCACATTACCTATTGTAAAACGAGACGAAACGACGAACCATTTAAATGAGAAACTTTTAAAGCTTTACGTCATTTTTCAGAATTGTCGTTTCCGGAAAGCAAGCAATGCTGAATTCCAATGATATTTGAATGTTTTCAGTCGCTCTTGTTAGCTTAAGTAGAGTAGAGCACCACGTTCATAATAGAAAATGGTGTGTTGAGATTGGAAATTACAGCATTCAACGACCCAATCAATCTCCTCGTAGCTCGTTCCACAATTAATAACGTTAGGTTTTTGAGCTCAATAATTGGTGGTTTAAATATAGTGTGTAGAAAATGTATCGAATGTATTACAACTGGTAGAGGGCACGTAATGTTTAAGAAGTCCAGTTGGTCTTGTCAGAAAATTGAGGCAACTGACCCATCCGTAATTCACTTGCAATCCTGAAAAACTTTAAACGGGCGATACATTTTTGCATTTAGAATCACATTTGCGTCCCTGAAATTCCAGAGTATAAAATCACTGATGAGAAACAGCATGGTAAATCAAAATACTTGCTAACGTACAAAGTTACTTCCAATTTTAAGCAAAATGTGATGCCCTGTATTTTTTCAGGACTATATTATGTATAGAAGAAAGAAAGACATCTCTAATAGGAACACAAGATCCGGCAAAAGAAATATTGCTCCGTTCAAAGTAGTATGAAAATTATCCGAAGTGATTTGGTGAACGTCAAATGGCTTTTGCAAGAATATGATAGTAAACATGCAATTCAATTAAAACATTAAAACATTGTCAATGACGAATTTTAATCAGAAAGAGTTTAGAAAAATAGTCTGAAATTAAAAAATGCTACTATATTGGCCGGTCAGAAAAATAAGTTTATGATGACGTAATTAATAAGGAAGACAATAGTGACTACGACGTTGGGTTGAAACCGATTAATAATGTCAATATGAACAACAACGGGATTCTTATCTTACAATTCGCTTTTATCAACAACGGTTCATCTTTCGTCATCTGTTACAAGTTTGGTTAAAACTGAAGTGTTTTGTAAGCTTCACGGTTTCGTTCTAAATTGTTATACATATTAAAGCATAAGTTAATAGGAGAATAGGCTTGCCGAATCTAATACTCAAATAACATTTCATTACTTCCAGGATTAAATTCAGTACCCTTTGGGATTTTGAAGGAAACGATACATACTATCCATTTTAATGAATGTATTCAGATACATTAGCACCATATTAACTAGCGTTTCGCATCTGGAAACTTGATGACACTTCTGGGGAAAGCAATATTCGCCTATCAATAAATACGGACTAGATTATTACACTTGTACATATTGTGTTTTCACGTCGCATCCCCGCAGTCAAGATTTACTTACTACTTCTGATTGCTCTACCTGTAACTGCTCGGACAACGTATAATGTTGGGTTTATGAAATGTGGCGTTCTAACTTTTAAATCGACAAATTGAGCATCATGTCGCATAACATTGTCGTCAAATTGTTGGTACGTTATGTGCAGTACACTTATTATTTCAATTAGTATCATGTTCACGAATCTTCACCACACTACCTCTGGAATTATGATTTCGAAAAAGTGTTGCAACTTGTGGAAGACATGCTGTGTCCCGCTCTGTACTTATATTTTTCTATTTGGATTGGTGTTGGTGAATTCTCAGAGCAAAATCGTCTCAAATGTCACGCTCTTAAATACATTGTACACTTTTCGCGTCGGAGATTAGAAATGACAGAATTAGGAATTGTTTCGAATGTCAAAGATTCAGTTACAGAACGTTAAAGTGAGTGAATAAAGATGCAATCAAAGGTGGTGTATAGTTTAAACACACAATTTGTGTGTTTAAACGCCAACTTCACGAAACCTTTAATCGGCTTGAGATCACAGCGCAAAGTCAGCTACAATCGTAATATTTGGCAAATAATTTTCCCATTAACGTTGAGAAACCCTGATAAACTGACATTATGCATGTGACCGAAGTACAAACTCAAACATGTGCATTTCCAGTACATATGAAAATGGAAAATCGACAATAAACCAATTTTTGATAAGCAAATAATTGGACGTGTAAGAACGCTGCTGGAGAGCATGCAAAAGCATACACTCAACTTTCTTGAGTCGCCTGTAGTTCCTTATTGGATTTGGAGTGAGTTTAATTGTTTTCAAAAATCCTATTAGTTTGTCGGTTTGACTTTAATTTGTTTGTTGCGTAACGGATTAAAGGTTCGATTTGAAAAAGGTGACAGATTCATTGTAACAATAATTCTTGCGTCGTCGTAATACATTAAATTACACTGAATTCCTATCCTTGAGACGTTGTAAATCGTCGTGAACTTAAAACAAAATGGTAGGATTATACCTATCGGGTTTGGCTCCTTTTTTGTGTTAGCATTGGTTGTTAACACTAAAAAACGGATTTTATGTGTTAACACGGCTGTTAACGCGTAAGAATTGGCTTATGTGTTAACATTTTTTGCAATGAAAAAAGGCATGTGAAATGTGAATTGTTTTGGTTTACAAATTGCATGACACAAGGAGCCTTAAATATAAGTCAGTGTTAAAATTAACACTTAAGAACTTCTTAAGTGTTATCATGATTTCATATAAAATGGTTGCCTAATGGGACGGGTTGTTTGCATAGAGGATGTTACTGCTTTGTAGCTTGGCTTAAAATTACTCTTTATGAATCGGTTTTTATGATGCCGAACGGAAGTGCACGGACCGACATTTTAAAGGCAACCAGTCTATACGAAGAGCAATACATACTTTATCAAAATTCTTCATGTTAACACTTAAGAAGCTCTTATGTGTTAACTTTAACACTGACTTATATTTAAGGCTCCTTGTGTCATGCAATTTGCAAACCAAAACAATTCACATGCCTTTTTTCATTGCTAAAATGTTAATACATAAGCCAATTCTTACGCGTTAACAGCCGTGTTAACACATTACTCCTTAGGTGTTAACAGGCCTGTTAACACGTAAGTCGTTAGGTGTTAACAGGCAGGTTAACACAAAAGTCGTTGCGTGTTAACAGGCGTGTTAACGCATAAAATCCGTTTTTTAGTGTTAACAGCCAATGTTATCACAAAAAATGAGCCAAACCCGATATGTATAATCCTACCAACAAAATGCTAGTGGAACTGCCGCAATTCGGCGTTATCCTGTTATTGCACCTGGACGCGAAACTTTAGAAATGCATAGAAATATTCAAAATCTGGCGAAATAATGTCTGATGCCAATGTAATCCCGCGACAGCGATCTGCTTTAGCTAGCTCAGTTGTGAAGTCATATTGCTAGCTACTATCTGAATCAGGAACTGAATTTCCGTTAAGATCTTAGCTCTAAACCTCGGTTACGGCACTCTAATAAATTATTTCTTTCCTAAGGGGGCTCAGCCAGATTATAGATCCACACTTGCAGCGCAAGCAAATTATTCCCGTCAGACAGGTATTATGGTGATGATTAGGAGATATGCGAATTTGTAATGTTGGCTCACATCGTTGAGTTAGGTTTGTGTAAAATATTATTTGCACTTGACATGCATTTAAAACATGGTTTTTATGAAGTGCTGTCACGGCAAGTATCTGGTTTTAAATAATTTGTTCTCAAGTTGTCATATGGAAAGCTAGTTTGCGTTCCCGCCACTGTAGCCGATGGAACCAATAATACTAAAATGTATGTGTAAATATTGAATCCCACAAAAACGAGATCTTTATCTAACTTTCAATTAGCGTTTTCAAAGTGTAGCTCCTCGATCTCAATCGAAAATATATATTCTCTGCTCTCAAAATATTATTGTAAGATTTCGGTGTCCTAATCTGTTTTCTGATCCCAAATCTGCTAATGACACATATGCAGGTGGTTGGTCGCCATGGTTCATGTGGAAGATTGTTAGAAAATTTGAAGTTAAAATCTGCCAGTGAGGCATTTCTACAAAATATTATTTATTTCGTAAACCGTAATAAGGATAATAACAAGTGATAACTATATACGAAACGTAAACCTTCATGATTTAGATGACGAACTAGTAATGTACATTCAAAAACACGTTACTTATCGACCTTAGGAAATTGCTTAACTAATTCCCAATTTTCATTTCATAACGACCATAGTTTGCCTCATGCAGCAAATAATCAAGTGTGATAAAGATCGTGCTTGCGTGCCAAGGATAAGGGATTTTCCAGGAACTGAAATAATAAAGGAAGGGCGTTAAAGTAAGCGCAAGTGTTAAATATCTTGACTCATTGATATAATTTTGCACATAAAAGTTTGACATTTGTAATATCGTGAGTGAGTAATACCCCAAAATGTTGTAAGTTTGCAAGACCACAAACCAGTTGTTTGTCTACATCATTTCTCTCTGCAATTCACTTCCACATTTTTTACTGGGAAACGTATTTTGGTGACAAATAATCACCAACATATATTACTGGGATTTAGGTCAATATGTTGAACATTTGCAGTAACAACAACCAAGGAAACGTAACAGCGTTCAAACAGTCTGTTTGCTTATGCCATCGATATCGAATTAACGTTCACAATTGATTTTATTTTGTTCCGTGAATTGGAACAAACAACATAGGCACAAGATAAATCAATATAGCCATGTGGCATAAAAATATGTACGAGAAAAGATTTATCACAGCGGAGAGGCCTTCTTGTACTGTACCCAGTGTACCCTCCTCCTACTACAACGGTATCCTCCTCAGACACAGAGTTGAGAAACGAACAAACTCTCAAAAAACCATTTTCATTCGTCAAGTTTGCTTTCGAAGAGACGTAATCCGAAAGCGGACAAATGGGGATACATTTGTATCTTTTTTCATATGTATGAAAGACTTGCGTGCACTGTTGATTTTGTTAACTGACGATAGTGACGATTGTACAGAGAAAAATGGTCAAAAGAATACAAAGTTGGTAATTGTGCAATGCACGCGGCAAAAGAGAAAAGGATATATGCATATGTATAAATATTTTATTCAATCCCATTTACAGGTATGCGTTCATAACTGTCCTAAATATCCTAGAGAAACACAACTTCTTGAAGATTTAACTGTCCTGGTTTTATCAATCAGCTGGTACTGATGCCATAAAACGGCACCCAAATATTTCAAAATCGATTTTTTGTGGAAATACGCTTTGCTCGAATAAATTGGGAAAATGTTCTTCGACACGACACCTACCATTAATGAATTGACTCCCCGCATCAATTAATTTTCAGGAAAACGCTGATTTTTTTCCTGAAAAGTAATACGTATTACTTTTCAGGAGTATTTTATGACTTTTCAGGAAAAATGACTTAGAAATATTTTTCCTGCTAGTGGAAGCGTACCTTTTGCATGTTTGATGTGCAGATAGTACTCCATGTTTCAGATATTACTAGCTTTCAGACTATCTTTCAGATATCATGTTACAACAATTTTGAAAAGAGGTCATAGGTTAAATATACAAGGAAATATTTGTAGGTTAGAGCCATCTCATGTGGTTCACTATAATTTAATACATTCAATTTGGGAGAGCAAACTACATTTAGTGAAGTAAAAAACGATTAGGATCACTCAGAGCTAATTTTCTCTTGCAACGATTTTGGAGAGAGATTTTGCTAATCAGTTCTGCAACGAATTGTCCATATGAATCGCATTGTAATAGTTCCAAAGTTCTTAAGAAAAGCAAACTACACTGCTTAGACAATTCTTCGCTAGCGTATCATTATGCTGATCCTACTGACAAAACATGAAATATTTCTAATGAAATTGTCAAGCACCGTATGTGTACCTATACAATTCTTTGATTATAAAATCCCTACATGCAATAAATTGTACACTATAAATTACCGTGATTTACTTACACGTATGCACTAATACATGAAATAAGCCTGTACTGAGGTTTAATCTCTGGCTGAATTCGCTGAATGCGGCAATGAATGCTCGAAAACTTGTTGGAAAAATATTTGGCTAGTAATATCTGAATAATCCAGTTGAAATGGAAGGTCATAATGTGCTAAAGCATACTGCAATGTTTACCAAAAATATTTCTAAGTCATTTTTTCCTGAAAAACCATTACATTTTCCTGAAAAGTATTACGTATTAGTTTTCAGGAAAAAATTTGGCACTTTCCTGAAAATTAATTATTACGGGTAGATTTTTCATTTATTTTAGGTGCTTGATAATTATCTCCCATTAATTAATAATAGATTCAGAAATTTAGAAACAACAATCTGAAAAGAAAGAAAAATATGCTTGCATGCCTGGAAAGGGTTGTGGGCAATATATATGAAACACGATACCATCAATAAAAAGCGTCGTTCAACCAAAATTTGAAGGCCAATATTAGTAACACGGTGGACGCCGACAGTGTATTCTATGGAGCATAGATGCGCGATGAGGACAAGTAACGTATGAATTAATTTAATTGTAAAATCAATATGATGATGAGTACGCTTTCAGAAGACTATGGATTACAGATATTATTATATATACCAGATCAGGATAGGTAACAAAGTTCAAGATATTATCGTCGCAGAAAACGCTAAAAATTGTCCATTGATCAAGTGGTTTAGCCTCGACAAGAGGATATATCTCAAAGCTAAATCTGGTTTTATAATGATCGCATTGAGCAACAATAAATAATTGGGAGCTGAAAATAATGACCGGTCAAGTGATATTAAAGTTGTGGCACGAGAAAGCCAACCAGCCTGAAAAACAAATTAAATGGATAGCTGCGGTAATTATTAGTTTGAGCTACGAAGAAAATGTCGTGGAGAGAATAATACAAAGACCTTGTGCACAACTTTGTAGATGTGGCACTAGACCACCCACGCTTAGGCTTCGTCGAGTTGCTTGGCTATTTGGTGTTTTAAGTATTTGGATATTTCAACTTTCAACCCTGACATGTAGAGAGCACATCCAGCTTAATTGCTGTTAGAAATTCACTACTACTACACCAGCAAAACAGAAATATGTTTTCCAGCTCCGAAGTTCATAATTTTGTCTTAACAGATTAAGTATATCGGCGTTAGAATATTCGGACATTCGGAAGAACCAATAGCTATACAAAAAACTCTATCGACATTGGACTCATTTGTTACAATTTAATAGCAATCATGGAAAACGAAGCTAAAATTGTCCGACTTTC
Organism: Sinella curviseta; assembly: GCA_004115045.4. NCBI lineage: Eukaryota > Metazoa > Arthropoda > Collembola > Entomobryomorpha > Entomobryidae > Sinella > Sinella curviseta. The sequence goes on along the minus strand of CM023199.3, from coordinate 1,145,731 downwards.
TTATACGTTGATAATCATAATTCTCACATTGATAATCGAAGACTCTTTCTCGAACGATGTGCAATTCAAACAACAAATCATCAAGCATGGCCTTGAGGTGTATTTTGCAAAATTGGACACTTTGTTCGAACAGTTTGAAATATCGTTTCATACGATGGATTGGGACGTATTGCATTTCGTATCTGGAGTTCGGTTCATGACATTCCGAAACTACTACGATTCTTATAAAAGCAGAATTCCGAGGACATTTTCGTACAAACATACCCAACCCAATCATGTGATACTGCACGCGTTTATGGGAAATATATCAAGAATGGGAGAAGAAGCTTGGACGTTTTCGGATCTGTGCATGCACCCAACCACACAGCTACTCACCATACAGTACTCCGGTATTCCAGCTGTGCATTCCGCAATGGAGAGTAGGGTCCTTGCGAGCTACGTCAACTTCCCTCCCATGAAGCTAATGATTTACCCAAACGGAAGCCACCTATATTACCATATTATGTGCCCATTTATTTGTAAAGAAAATACAGGCGCGTTTGACAACCAGTTTACTAACGAACTCGTCAACCCAATACTGTTTCATAAAAAGCATCTTTCAAATTCTCAAGGCGCCGACATTCCAACTATAGTGACGCCTACCCTTCCTGATGTGAATATGAGTTACTATATGTCAAACCGTTCGGTATGTAATGAACTAGAATTAACTTCGCCCGATTTTAAATACTGCGGACAGGGAGTAATGGTCGCGATGTTGCTTTCTGAAGTCCACAATATTTCAACGAAACTGGTAGACAAATGGAATTTGAATGACCGACGCGGAGTTATTAAATGGTACAATACACAGTACATTGACATTGCAGTTTGGTATTCCGATTTTGAGAAATGGACACCTTCCCTTGGCTACAGATTATACACTGGGTTTCGTCATTTGACCACTACCAGTGAAGTTTTGTTGTATTGCAAAGATAGTTACGACGGAAGACGTAAGAATGTAAACTTCACTATTTGGACAGAATCATTCTCGTTGAATATATGGATGTCGCTAATGTGTATGGTACTAGCTATCACGGTCCTGCTTAATAGACTACAAATTTGTAAGCGGATTTCGGCTGCAGCAGTGATTTTGGATTTGTTCGGCGTGCTCATCGGAAGTGCAACACCTGCCTACTGGAACAGGTTAAGGGTTCTAGTCGTATTTGAGATTGTCGGTTATTTCATTTGTGAATTCTACTCCAATGGAATCGTTAGTGTGTTGACAGTATTCCAGCCAAAGGCACCATTCGATTCTCTGAGTGACTTGCTCGAATCAGGATATAAGATTCTATTTATAAACTCGGAAGTCTACTCTCCTACAGATAAGTATCGTGTCGCATTTGAAAGCAGAAACCTAAGCAATGTCCTCAACACAAGCTTTCACGCCTATTTACCTAATGAGGATTCAGATGTTGTCACCAAATATCTAAAGAACAAGTACACATTCAGTCTGCTGTCAGAAGCATTGTATGATACATTGCTATATGCGAACAAACAAGTACGCTATACAACAGGAAATAAAAATATACAGTGCTTTCCTCTCGTACAGGATCCGCTACTTAGCAGCCTGCACTTGCTTCTAGAAGTTTACACAGTTAACAGGCACTGGCTGTTCGAGACACTTTCCCGAACTCAGCAAGCTGGATTGCCTGAGAGGTGGGATATTTGGCAGCATTTTGCGTACAGGCTCGCCAATGACCTTCCATTCAATGATCCCAGCGTTAAGCCGACTTTACACACCGGTGACCAAATTCGACTATCTGGATATCTGGGAATCTTGATTGTTGTCGGTGTCCTGTATTTACTAGGCTTACTTCAACTTCTTACGGAAACAAAGATGGAATTCATATTTAGCATATATAAACGTGTCAGAGCAGTTTGTAGTCGAGGATTGGCTGTAACGTTAAACATAATTGTGTATGTATTTTATAAAGTCTTCTATTTCCTAGGGGAAATCCTCAATTGGTTTTGCTCTCAACTTAATTGTACGATTAAAAATTGAAATAACTTATTTCAAAACCATGAGGTTAGCGATTGTATAAATAATAAAATTATTATTAGTCACAATCAATGTGTTGACAGAGACCTGAAATAATTTAAACCTACCAAAATTAAAATCCTATATTGTATAATATGAATCAAGATAGTGAAACAAGTGCCACAATTTACTGATGACGTCAATTAAATTTTTTTTGTAAAATGGAAGATCTTTAATATGTTAATGCGTCAGAACGAGTTTTGAAAGTTTAATTTAACACAATTTTCTCTCCATTTGTTAAACATGCCATTCATATCATTTTCAGTTCAAGAGGCATAAAGTCCTTAGGGACCGTGCACATATTACGTCATCATTTGGGGGTGGGCATATCCTCTGTCGGTGATGCTAAATGATCTATCCTGTTTATGTTAAAAGGGTACATGGGTGCGTCAGAATCTTACGATTTTGTGCTTACGTAATACTTGAACGGTCCTTCACGTTATAATCTTGCGAATTCGTTACGTTAGGAATTCATACGTTACGTATGAACTCAACGCGCACTATATTAGGCTCTTTCAAAGATAAAGATTATTAGATTTTAGCCTGTGGATAATAAGCACGAACCATGAACTTCATTCGAGAACTTATTAGCTTACTAAATAAAACTGTAATAAACATTTTGTTCTTGGAAATAATTATTCATTTTGCCGTCTGAGCGTTTGAATTTGATCACATAAAATTATTTTATAGCTTTATATCGAGCGTGATCAGTGGTGCTCTTAATTTTTAAATTATCCCTTTATGTATGCAATGATTTTAGTACGACGGAATAGTTTGACAAAAGCTATGCGTTGTTTATCATATTTGAAATTGAACTTATTTCAGCACGCTTCTTCACAGTGGCCTAGCTGCTCAACAATGAGCATTCAGTAGTTAAGATTCAGCAATGCGCTTCAAACATGCACAAAATCAAGTCCATTGAAAAACCAAAAAATTTTCAATTGAACCAATTAACAACCAAACCAAAAAGTGCAAATAGTCAGGCTGGCCGAATTCTTGTGCGGTTAATATGTAATTCAAGAGGCAGTATAAATTATACTGCTCAGGTATTTACAATTTATGTGTATATTGAATTTTATAAAATATATTCACTGAACATAAGACGTAGCAACAATCCTCACAAAACGATATTAATATTGATTTACATATGTTTTTTTATTTTGTTTGCTAAAACCGAAGCTGCAAATCAACAAAGATTAATCATAATGCATTTCGGAAGTAACTGTGGCGTTGGAAACAACATCACATTCGAAAAATGCTTAAATGAATTAAGAAATTCTACCAAATTGTAATTCTGTTTGCTAGCACATATTGATAACTAAACAACATCAAACAACCGCAATGTCAGAGTACCTTGGAGCAGTGGACAACTTCTAGAGCACCAAAATGCTTTTACCGTCGCCCAGCTAATAATTTTCCCAGTATACGCCTTCTTCTTTCCGTCAAAGCCTACAATGACACTAATGCAAAATCTCTTTACCTTACAATACAATATCAATACTGAAGTAACATGTAAATTTAACCATAAAAATAACATTTAAAAGAAATTCAAATTGTGAGGTCCCGATATTAATTATCATACTGGTTTATTATCTAGCAACGACAAATGAGCATTTTATTTATCTAATTACATATCATATTATGTGTATTTTTATAAGAATCACAAAAATATATTACAATGGGTTTTATGGTAAAATAGGCGACCAAGGAATGTATCTACTTCATTCAATTTAAATGTCAATAATAGTTTACTATTACACCAAACATTTGCCATCAAGTAAAATCCAAAATGGACTGATAATGGCGCCTGCTGGATAATATTTCTGATTCCCTTGTGACTAACTGAACAAAAGCATTTTGCTTCCTTTACTTTTCAGTTGTCCTACAAGTATTGTTGTTTATGGCAATTCATTTTCGGGGGTAATCTTAATATCCCTGCAGCAATGTGACAACTCTTGAACTTTCTGACCATTTGTGCGTTGGAAAAAGAATCCATTTTTGCACGGAATTTACTCTTAAACTAAGAAATGGATTAATTGATTCTTATAATATTTTTTGTTGCTTGTCAATATTTACGACACATGACAAAGTTGGCGTTTGACTTGACACTTATTATTCTTTATCAATCCCACACTCAATAAATGAACGGTTATAATGTAAACACAATATCTTACCATTCCAACTACTAATTATTTTATATTTGGGTTAAAATTCTCATAACAAACAGTAGTAAACTTCTTTGATCACATGTGTTTTTATTTCCTAACTTAAACTGCTGGGAAGTGTCGAAAGCAGCATGTTTTTGGGTTTCTTTGTATCTTCTTTTTAAATTGTCCACCGGCCGGACCCCAAAACGCTTCGCAGTGCATCGTAAGCTAGTGACCGATAACCTCTACCGTAGTAGATACTTTTATTCGTAAGCAATCAAGAAGCCAATATGAGTAAGCTAAATACTCCACGAGAAAACAGAAGGCGGTAAATGTTAATCCAACTGCTAGCACAACAAAAATGGTAGAAATGTTTCCAGCCATTGAGCCCTTATTCAACTTATTTGCTTCGTCACCTCCTTGAAACCTATTCTGATGCTTTTCTCGTATGCGCTCTTGCCACCATTCCACTATTCCGGAGCATTTAATTTGCCACCATCTTGACCAGATAATGTAAGGTGCCCCACGCTCAAATTGAAACGTCTTGAAAGTTTTAAAATACGTTTCTCTTCCAATATGCATTGTAATTTCTTGACTACTGTTTCGTTGGTACTCCTGCATACTTTTCGCAATCTCTCCATATTTATCGTTTGGAAACAACCAGGCAACTCTAGAGCAATTTGTCAAATCCTGAAAAATTAAACGTTTCTCCTCGGCGAAAAATATTTGGAGGTGTCGATCTTTGACATGATCTGAAACCGGTCCATATCGTGGACTTTCAGGGCCTGTAAGCACATTTTTAACGTAGTTGCGAAACAGTGCAAGCAAACCATTATGTAAACGAGACTTGTTATGTACCAAAAAATCTGACGTTAGGGATTTCTGCTCGCGAGTAAATTTAACGGTTACAAAAGAAAGTACTTCCGAAATTGATGTAAATCCTGACACGGATTCAAATACTTCATGCCCATTTTCTCGGTGGAAAGCAGTGAACGAAGAGTTAGCGGTAATGCGTTGTTCTTTAATAAGTACATTATCATCGTCATCAGCAATCGTTCGAGTGTAAACAGAGAAATTGTTTTCGATTAATTCCTTAAACGTGTCATAGACAACAGGCGCTCTCGGCTGAATCATTCTGTAAACATTATCGTTTTTGTAGGCATTCGTTAGTACAAGTGCCGCAAGCATTGTCCAACCTGAGAAAATTCTAACCTTGAAACTCTGAGAAAAGGACAAATCCAAATAATTGTCGCCCTGCTCCAAAAACATGCCAAACTGGTTGACTATTTCAAAAAAGGTGGATGGAGCGTGGTTAGAATTTCCACGCAGCGTTTTGAAAATTACCGGCACAACTAATAGTGATATTAGAAAGCATGCCCAATTATAGTGATCATATACTTCATAGAATTCTTGGAACCCCAGAGCAAGCCTCTCCACCTTTGAGCAAGCTATGAACCGCAAACTTTTTGCAGAGCTCTCAGCATAGATAAAGTGTGTAAATGGGTTGTCTCCTACGTAAACCAATGCCCGGAATTTTATGCCAACGAAATCATGAGGTCTGGCGTTCAAGTCTTCCATATTTAAAACAGCTAACTTACCGTGGATGCATTTCTTGTGGTTAAGAAGGTACGTATAATTTTTCATGACAGATGTCCACAAGTGGCTTAGCGCATTGGTTAGTTTTTTACTTGGATCTTTGTCAAAAGTCGTGATCCATTTGTGACCAAGTTTCAAAACAAGGTCGTCGCAACGTTTCATTTCTGGGATAAGCGCAGAATCATAGTCACTTGGCAGTCTCAATCCAAACTCTTGCAAATCCCACATCAGCATTTCGTTAGATTTAGGAAAAGCTATCCGACGAATATAGGCTACGTCTATATCTTCTAGGAAATTTACATCACTAATTCTTACAGGATAGCAGATACAGCAGCATGTTCTAATGGTGGACAAGGACAACGATTTACTAAATCTGTGGGAATCGTCAACGGCGGTTATTACGACAGTAATGTCGCCTGTATTCAAATAATTTTTTCGTCGCAGATAACGATGGCAGTGCTCAAAGCCGCTGAAGGAGACGGAACTTTTCTCAATGATGTACTTTGTTATCTCGTTAGAACGGTGTGTAAATATGCCAGGAAATGTGAGATTTACGGTACTCCACTTGGGCACGAGAAACCTCCACTCCTTTCTTATTAGCTCAGGTATGAATAGCGACAAGTGAACCACACAGTTCCAGGGTTTTGCCATAATGACATATGTACTCATATTCACATTCAAACACAGCCCATCGTAGTTTCCATTGATCACTCCTGTCAAGTATTTTGAAATGGAACACTGGATGGTTTTTTCAGATAGGTTTACGTGATTTGCAACAATCCACTTCACCTGAACCAATTTATAATTTAAATCAAAATTCGAGGCATTTACAATACCTGGTTGCAAGTTCCGAGATATCATTGGAAAGCCTTCAGATCCAAGCGTGTTAACTCCAAAGTAGTTGTCCAGGAATATGAGGCAATTTGGGTTGATATACCGTTGAATTAGTGATTCCAAATTTGTTGCAGCATTAACACTCCAGTTATCGTATTCTGATTTGAGTCGCTCAAGGAATTGATGGACGCTCTTGTCTGGAAAGATGAAGTCCCTAGCGCGGAGGTATTTGAATATTGATTGCCCAATGTACTGATGGCTTGCTGATAGAATAGAGATTCGACATACGAATGCAATCAAATATCGAGCCCAACGCATTTTGCAGAATATCGCAAATATTAGTAATTTCGTATTGCATCCAAGACATGCAATGGCATGTCATGACCGAGCAAGGTAATGCAGACTGTTGGAATGGTGCTCAAACGGGAATACACGAATGGCTTACTGTAAAGCTGAAGCATAAGTATGGGGTCCGATATTTGAAGTTTCAATACGAGAAAACAGGTAATTAACAGACCTTGGTCTTTCGGTATTTTTCAGTAGGTATGGACTGTTGACCATGAATGTATCGCTGAAAATGCATGTATTGTTGTCGTGACCAATTATAACCTCGCGCATTGACAAAACGAATCTTATGTTCCGTTTTAAATTGCTATAATAACTAGCAACAGGCATTGGAATGAGCCACGCCAAATATCTATCTCTCACAAAATCGGAACCGCATAACAGTTTCAATGTCCTTTCTGTAAATAAATTGCACTGGTAAATTACACCTTGGTATAACCTATTAATTTCCTTTTCATACGAATTTACCGATATGTCGCACTATGTTGCGCTGAGCCTGTTTTTCTCTGGAAATTCAATTCGAGCTCCAAAATTTTTTTTCGTCAACTCGTTCGCTTTTGGTGTGGATTATATACAAGAAAGACCCGAAGAGTCCGAATTTGATGGTCCTAAGTCGCTTCAAACTAAGTGGTTTGAAATATATGGAGAAAACTGCAAAAAACAATAATCCCGGGTGGGTGGAGGACTCGACATTATTGTTTATCCACCCACCGGCATCTTTTTTGGTGGGTGGATGTGCATGTGTATAATGAACGACCCCATTCCAACTTTCGAAACGACATTTTCAAACCTTAATTATTCAAAATGGCGGATCGATCAAGGTGTGAAAGAATTAGATTTCGGGGTAAGAAGGACTGGGCTTTTTGAATCCGGAACGCGTTTACCTTGACTCGTCCGCCTTTTTTCAGAAATTAAACGTTTTTGCAAAAAATCGTGTTTTTTCACTGTTTTTTGCAGTTTTCTCCATATATTTCAAACCACTTAGTTTGAAGCGACTTAGGACCATCAAATTCGGACTCTTCGGGCCTTTCTTGTATATAATCCACACCAAAAGCGAACGAGTTGACGAAAAAAAATTTTGGAGCTCGAATTGAATTCATTCGAACATTCTCGAACATTCTCCATCGGATAAGCTAATAAAAAATTTACCTATTAGGATGCATCGGGAACCTTCCCCCCAGCGAACCTTTGCGGTTGGGCCCCGGAGCCCCAAAATCAATACCGAATTTTCGTTTGCCATTAGGTACCTCTATGCCAAATTTGAACCAAATCGGTCAACGTTAACTAAAGTTATAGTGCTACAGACAAACAGATGAACAGACACATGGACACAGACAGACAAACAGAACAATCGCAATAACTAGCTTCATAAGCATTTCATTCTTCCGGTAGTTAATAGTAGCAACATTGATCACAATTTATATGCCAATGTATTTTTTTATTAAGTGTTTTTTGTGAGACATCTTCAGTGCATTTAATTCAGGATGAGGATAAGATAGAACCTACTCTGACTAAATGCTCTTGGGTTGTGTATAATAATTATTCGTCGCACTTCTGAACCAAACATGTACAATCATTGGAATAAGTTGTATTGAAAAGCTTCATCAAATCAACTTAATCAAAATGTTTGGGTAACTATGCTGAAGTGGTTAATACGATGAGGGGGAACTAGACATACCCTTTGGTGAATCCCAATGGTTCCCATTCCCGTAGCAACCGTGCAACCCATTAATCCGCGATGCAGTAAATGCCCCATTAAATGCGTCATAGAGTGCATCAAGTTGGTTCAATGCTCTTGTCAACTCGAAAGATAATTTCCGCTACTACCTCAAATCAAAATGTAATCATTACGAATACGTAGCACCTGTTACGGTAGACTCGCTGGTAAAGTTTGATGACCCTATGTGCATCTTTAATTGTGAATTGGTTGTTTGACCATCTGTTGTCCCTGTCCATGGTGAAATGCTCCAGAGAGGCATAATGATGAATACTGAGACCGTAGTCCAACAAAATCTTCCAAAAAGTTTGATATTTAATGTTAATGTGAACGAACATTTCAAATAACGTTTCGGATTTACTTACGCTACCTTGTCGAAATAATTTGATGTTATGCTAATGAATCTAAGACATGCTTTTGGGAGGTTCGTTTGCAGGTGTAAATTTGGCCGCCATTCGGAAATTTTTATGCAGTTTGTTCATTATTATTACGGACAGATTGCTTGTTGTCCCATAAGACATAGTTTCCTGTTAACGTCGGCTACGTAATAATTTAGTGTAATGCAATGGAGCAGCTAATCAGTAATCAGATGTTGACTAAGGAAATCATTTTGTGCGAATCTGACATGCGTAAATTTTTACTTAAAATAACACTGAGGATGACCGGAAACACAAAGTGACTAAATATTCCAACTGCGTGTAAAATATTTGACATAATATAATTTGAATTGTGGGGACATAAGAATGAATCAAATTAGTGACTTTCGGTTTCACGGAAGTATGTATATATATTTAGGAGAACGAAAAGCAGATGAATTCATTGCTTCCACAAGTAAAGTTTTATTGTAGATAAAGGACAGGATATCATGAGCTATTAGTGCTAATAGTTGAAGAATTTCGCTTTGGTCAGAACTATGCCGTTTGGTATAAATGTTTATTATAAAACTAACTCTGAAATAAATTTTTAATTTACAAAATAAAGTTTCTGTCAATGCGTTCAGTTTAGCACATTTCCTTGTTTGTTGCGGAGCGATAAGATCTGCCGAAACAAATTATATTAATGTGTCAACGCTTAATCGCCTAAAATGGGCACTTCTTCTGGCATTTCAGCGTCTCAAATTGTCTCCATTGGCTCCATGAAGACCAATGTCTTTCTCACCATTAAAGCCAAAATGTAATTGTAAGGCTTCGACAACCTTTCACATTTACTTGTACTCAGTTGCATATAAGCGACTCACAAGTAAACCAACTAAGTCCAGTTTTTTCTATGTCAATTTCGTTGGAAGAAAGCTGATGACAATGATATCATTCATAGCAGCTCAGACTGGGAAAAACAGTAAGATTTCTCCAAATTAGAAAGCACAAAATTTAACAGACAGAATACAAGAATTTAAATTTTAGTATGTACAAATATCTTGTTCAAAAGTTCAGACGCAATTCCTAAATCTTAGTATCCACAGCGAATTTTGTTAACTGATCGAATAAATATTCACAAACACTTTAATTTAAGACTTTAGAAATAATTAATCCACATTTTTTGTATTAGAATAACCCAACGATAACTAGGGCATGTGTAAACCTTAATTTAAAAACTACCGGAAGTCTGATGTGTGAAATTTTGAGTAATAAAGCACATATTTCATCTTCCGAGACCCTAATCTTGAACTTTTCTGATAATTTAATTTTTGCACCCACACTTTGAGCCGCTACTCCGAAAGTTGGTCGAATTGACGGTGTGGTGACAAAAATTGATCAGCATAAAATTCTCTATCGGATAGCCAAATAAAAAAATTTACCCATAAGGATGCATGGGGAACATTCCCCGTAGCCGTTGGGCCCAAAATCAATACCGATTTTTCGTTTACCATTAGGTACCTCTATGCCAAATTTGAACCAAATCGGTCAACGTTAACTAAAGTTATTGTGTTGCAGACAAACAGATGAACAGACACACGGACACATAGACAGACAAACAGAATAATCGCAACTAGGACGGGTGTAAACCCGAAATAAAAAACTACCGGAAGCACGCTGTGTGTGAAATTGAGAAAAGTGACATTCAGCTCACCTCTCGAAACGCTTATTAACTACCGGAAGCATGAAATGCTTATATAGGTATGATATAGGCTTATGATTTGATATTAATATTTTTAACTGAAAAAGTTTTAGTTTTGTACGAAGGAGGGTCAGACATATGTATTATGTTTAATCTGAAGGTGTAAAAATCATTAAGCAGAAGCAACGGAAAATACGATTGCCCCGCGTGAAGGGGAAAGTGTCACACAATAATAATTTTGCGTGTAAATTCAGTCGCTTTATTGTAAAGTCTTCCCCTGAGAGCTTAATATTTTCTCCAGGCTTTCCTGCAGCTTAGAAACTTTCCTCTTTATTCCTCATTTTTACACTCGTCTCCATCATCATCGTGTTCAGCCCCGACAATGAACGTAACATATTAAACTAGGACGGGTGCAAACCCGAAATAAAAAACTACCGGAAACGTGTTGTGGGTGAAATTGAGACATTTGACACTCAGTTTACCTTCCCAAACACTAATCTTGAATTAGTCGATGAATTTCCGAAAAAGTATATTTTGACCCTTTCGTGACCCGTAAGGGTCATGGAGCCACCACTCAGACAGTTAGTCAAATTGACCCATGGTGTCGTGACAAAAAATGATCAGCCTAAATTTCTCTATCAGATAAGCCGATAAAAGATTTTTGCCCATAAGGATGCATAGCGCACCTTAACCCCCTGGAACCCCCAAATCAATACCGAATTTCAAATGACCTGAGGTACCTCTATGCCAAGTTTGAACCAAATCGGTACACGTGGAGGAATGTTGTAGTGTTTACAGACACTCAGACACACAGACAGACAAACATATCAATCGCAATAACTGCCTTATAAGCATTTCATGCTTCCGGTAGTTAATAAATGTTAATTAGGAATGATTACGCACTTAAAGAACATCGCTTGAACATAGAAGTAATTCGTCAGCCCAAGTTATAGTTATCGACGTCACGGTTTATTTAGTAAGTTTATTGGTATAACGACTAACATATCACACACAAATAAATGTTACGCATGAGAGATATAAAGAGCGTACGATGACACAATAGTGAGAGAAAAAAAGAAAACACTTGGGTATATTTATTCAAGTAGGCAAATGAGGAATTATAGAGATAATGTAGGAAGTCACTAAATTGAATCGCAAAGGTGAAAGGTTAGTCTGAAGATGGGACAGGGCTTTGCACTGGTGCCGCGGTATTTCTCTCAGTTTTTGCACTATAATCGGGGCCATTAAGTCGATTTGGAAAGTTATTAACAATTCTTGGACAAATACTTATTATTATTTACAAAACTTGGAAAACATATGTCAATAAGCTCTTCGGAAAAAATGGAAGTTTAGAAACGGCAACGTAAGAAATTGAACTTTTAGTGTGCTATAATTGATAAATGATATATGATAGTACCAGTTAGCCATATCGGTTTCAAACGTAGTTTAATATCGTTTTACATATCAGACCCTTTCCGTTGGGTCATTCGTTCCGAAAATGAATCTTGATTTTGAACAAGTAGTTTAATATTTTCTTATTACCTGAGATGCGGCAATGTATCTATCCGTGAATCCAATTTCGATGATTACCGGCGAGAGTAAGAATGAGTAGTACGTCAATTCTTGATCGCCTGAAACGTTAAATTATTTAAAAACTTCAATACTTTTGAACGAATAGATATGATTTAACTAAACAAATAATGCCCGTCCATTATGAATTAAAAATGGCTAAATTTCGGAGACGAATGATATAAAATATAACGTGTCAAACTACAGAATACTTTATTTTAAGCATTTTTTGGCACATGCATTTCAATTCCATTCGTATCATAGCTTCTAAGCACTGCTACTGAGTCCTTAATTATTTCATGAGATGTATGTCAATAGATGCAGAGACTGGTCGACTAATAAAATGATCGACAGTCCACAGCAGCCTGTTACTACATTTTCAGTTTTATCTATCACTGTCATATTTTTTGACGGCTAGTCCTCTCCATCGTCATTCAATATCGTTATTTATGCAGATGCTTGTGGGGTATTTATTTGCAGTAGTGTTCATTGTTAGATATAGCGGTGCATAAATTAATTCGGAATGACGCTTTACATATAATATTCCATGATATGTTTTTCAACTTGTATCTAGTGGACTGAGCCATATAATTTACCAAACCAGATAATAATGATCCACATTTACTTTACTTACATACATATATACAAATTCATACTGCTGCAGTAAATTTCTTGTCTGAACCAAATCAGTCAAGTTATAGCATATCGACCGTGAAAATGAGGCTTACGATATTGTTGTTCCAAGAGATTCTCAAGATCCAGGGAATCTCCAAACGGCAAAGATTGCAAAAAAATAGTGGCCTTGTCTCCATTTATCGGTATATTGCAGACGGGACAACATATATGCCGTATCGATGGGACCCAATTGCGCGCAAATTTACTATAAAATCATATTCAGCCAAATACATTGCCATCGTTTTATTTCTTGAGCTAAGCCTCTTTCTTTGTTCATTTCTGTCCGTCTTTCGCTGTGTTGATAGGACGCCTGAAAACGCTGTCATGCATATATTCTGGGCTTTGGCCTACCTCAGCTTCTGCTACGTCATCTATTTCCATTACTCATCATGCCAAAATTTGTGCAATTTCCTTAACGCCGCTTTAAACTCCTGCACGAAAGACTTAAATACTTCTCCTGTTCAAACAGAGAATGTACGTTCCCGGGATTTGTCAATATTCGGAATATTTTGCACCCTAGTGCGTTGGTCAATACTAAGCGTAGGCACGTCGTCTGCATTAATAGCCGTTATAGCACCCAAATCCGGATATAACCCATTTGAAGTAATTGACGACTTATTAGAGTGCGATTTAGATAAAAGTTCGATTTCCCTATTATTATATCGACTGATCCAGTTCTTTGTTATCTGGGCTGGCCAAAATTTCTTTTTCCCGGTTACCCACGTTTTGATTATCGGGAACATGTTTTTTGCGTTTACTTTTCTTAGAGACTCGCTCAACAACTTGCTTTCTGGGTAAGAATACAAAAATTGAAATCCCGGGTAATCAGACACCGGGACCCGTAAGAATTTCCACACCTGTATATTCTTAAGATAGTAATTTAACTTTTAGCGTTTTTTAAAAAAATTTTGCAGATCTGAGCTACTCGGATATTGCTGTGGATACAGAAGAGTACAAATATTTACAACATATTTGAACTCATTCCAGGCCAGGTCAATGATGAATTTCGTCGTTCTGTACACATCATTTATGAGTATAGCCTGCCTGTACCTATTCATCCAGTTTATCGGCCAAGATGCATCTTTAATTCTGGCCCTCTTCTTTTTACTTGTCCTTATCGACGTCGTATTGATTAATTTCTTGGTCATCGGATATGCCGCAAAGGTGCACTCGACCTCAATTAGCATCAGGGAAGCCGTATTTCGAAATAATTTACTTCCGCAGACAGCAGATATTGCAAATATCGCAAAACATGGTGCAAAGGTGTCGGCACGAGGCGACAAAATGTTTTTAAGGAAACATTTGAGATCTTGGTCTCGACTCAAGGTTCAATTTTTCGCGGGAAACTATTTTGAAAACACGACGCCGCCAAATATACAAGAATTTTCCATTGACTGCACAATCAATCTGCTACTTATTAAATAGTGGCGTGGACTCCAAAACCAACACTTTAATGATTAATTTAATTGGTAAATTTCATGTACTTCATTATTTAATTTAACATTATCATTTAACAAGTTTAATTTTTTGTATAAATATGTATTGTTGCAGCATTAATTGTGGTTGTTACTTAATAGAAAATTACTAATTGCTCATAAATAACAATAATAAAAATAATCTCAAATTTATTGTTTTGATTGCTGTAATCCAAATCTAATGACATGATGTAACTCATTTTTAAGAATTCAAAGATCTCGACAAAAAATGCAAATAATTACACAATTAAATAAAAACATTGCATAGGTTAAGTACCGTTCCATCTTTTCACCATAATTTATTATCTTAATTAATTATCGTTATCCTGCACAACTCAGGCCTGGAAAATGTTCCGTTCGCCGAACATTTCCTCCGAGCCAAGCCGAAAATTTCCTTGGCACAAAGGAAATTTCCTAAGCATTTATGTAAATACTATCATAACGTCTATTACCCCATCTGATTGATATATCAATTTTGTTTGCGTGTATGCGTTATGCGAAAATGTGTGCAGTAAAGAAATATGGGGAATTTGTGAAATGTGTGCAGTAATGAAATTTGGGGGAGTTGGGGAAAATGTTTGTAGCATATTTAAATGAACTTAAATATTTAACATGAACTTGAAAGAAAGATAATTAGACGCAAAATTGACGTTGCAGGCAGACGGGTGATGTTTAAATGCCTTCAATTTTTCGCGTATTTGTTTCAGTTGGATAATTTCCGAAAAAAAGGATAAAAGATTTATATAGCGTATTGCCAATAATTGATTAATTGTTTTCGCGTCTTTGAATATAATTAAACCAATTTGTAAACGATTAGCGTGGCAACAAATCCTTGAGAAATTTTGGGAATTTCTTTCATCATTAGCAGACATCAAACAAAGCCTGAAAAAAATTCTTTCCTGGCTATCCAAAAATCCACTGTCAACGGGACATCACCACCCCAGAACCCATTTCCTCTACAATATGGATGTAAAATTATGATGATGCGGGAAACTATTTTGAAAACACGACGCCGCCAAATATACAAGAATTTTCCATTGACTGCACAATCAATCTGCTACTTATTAAATAGTGGCGTGGACTCCAAAACCAACACTTTAATGATTAATTTAATTGGTACATTTCATGTACTTCATTAAATATAAAATGTAGTATGTGTATGACCATGTGGTTCGTTTATGAATCGTATACTAAATGCACACATTTATGCTCTTACGTATCATACGTAATGTACGATGCGAGAAGTTGGCGACTTAGGTACTGAATTTGAAATAGATTTTTTCATGTAAAATGTACGGAATTTCGTTGTGAAAACAGCTAAGCTTTAAAAAAAACAATTATTATTGCATCAAGCCACTAGACCAAATATTTGTTGCACGATTAACTCGATACCTGTAATTTATAAATACGAAAATACAATAGAGAATGCACACTACGGCGTTATGATAAATTTGTTGCCATCGTTAAATAAAGCTTTTATCCCGCAATTATCAATAGTTGAACCTGTACTTCAGAACAGAAAGGACAGTAGATGTCACCATACCAATAGAATCATAAAGTGAGTGCACGATTTTGACAATACAAATGCACTATTTTTGCACTCAGGTGCAAACTCTGGAACTGATATATAGAGAAACTTTAGTATTTTAGGCACGTAGATCCATTAATTTGCAATCGGCATTATGGATTGTCCACTATAACTTTTGAAACATATGTTTCGATAGGGTAAGCTATTAATTTATTGGGAGGAATAGGAAAATTTTATGCGTTAGGTTTGTATATGATTAGTTCCAGTAATATTTACCCACCCTTCCGCAATTTTGTTGTGTAAGCCGATTAATTTTTAGGTAGTAGGTTTTCTGGATTTGCAAATGATTTATTAATTTAATTGTGCGTTGCTAAATTTAAACTTAATTGACAAATATTGGAAAACCAGTGGGATAGTGTAAAGTTCGAATGTTGGAAACAAATTATTTTTAATTAACCACCTAAAATATTTAATAAAACTCATCACCATACATGGCAAAATTCAACCAGATACTGAAACACAAAGTCGGTAGCATATGTCCTATTTGACGCTCACGTTATGCCGGAGACCTTGATTGGTAAATTACGAAACTAGATTTCCTTTGGTTGAAGGAAATATTTACTGTTCATATAGTTATTTATATTAGGTTTTGAGTGATTTCATTCGTTACGATTTTGGAATATTTTTCTTTAATTTTCTTTCAATGTAACCGGTTCTTGTTTCTTAACATAGGGCATGGGAAACATATGCCAAGCCGGGAGTGCATCAATTCAGCAAGTATTTGCCAACTCGGAAGATGATTTCCGTCATGTTTTTGTATTTAATTGGTATCATGCTCATAAGTTGTGATACAGTGATGGTAGCATAATGCAAAAGAAATTTTTCGAAAAAGTTGTAATTTAACAAAAATACGGGGCAAAACGAAACAATTTTGTTGTTGCAGTGAATCCGTGCTGTAGCAAAGATGGTTCAATGTAATTACGTGGGACCTTTTGCATTCGAAAGAGCATAAAATTGCGCAAGTAGAACATCTTTTACATTTTAAAAATATTTATTTGTTTGTTTAGAAAATCAGCATGAACTATGCACACAGGAACCACGTACTTGTACTTGTGAATGCGGTTTATAAAATCAGTTTGTAGGTCCAATAACTTATTCATGGCGTTCACCTTTGGCAGAGTTTATAGCAATTAATTAGTTAACTAGCAAATTCATTACAATACAAGTGGTTTACATAATTCATCGAAATGTGGTCACAAATTTCTTTGTTAAAAATTGTGTGAAGGTGAGACATCATGTTAACGGCAGTTGGCTTCAACGAGTATTGTACCTAATTCATTACTTTTTCGAAGAACTAGGGAAGTGCTAATCTTGCTGTTGACAACACCTGTTGACCACAGCTTCGTGAAGGAGCCTCAACAGTCATCATGCAATATCTTCCTCAAATGTGTGATTACAGTCGAAGAGGTATGCTATTGCTGTACATTTTCGTTGTAGCCAGTAGGTATGGTATGTATGCTCTGTGAGGCATTGAGTGTCGTTCCAACACTTACATTGTGAGCGGGAATTTAATTTTCTTAATCAATAAAACATATGTTATATTATGTAACGTCCCTCCGCATCGAGGCAAATAATTTTGGGGATAAGTATTCAGTGTTTTCAGTTAAATAATAAACAGGTCTTAGCCGAAATAACTTTGTGCTGATACGCTGCTGCCGATAACAGTTCAGGTATAAATTAACTGAAGCTCATGGAATGGAAAGATTAATTATTGAATACTCATTAATAAGGTGAGTCATTAATCTCATTTCTGTGCTTGAGCCCTTGTATCTTTTTGTTGGTAGTTGTGTAATGATAAATGATATTAGTGAATTGAATTTTTACGAATTTCATATTGTGAAGTGTAGATTGTTTTAAAAACATGGTGACTGTCAGTCTGGTGTCAGAGCGCGAATTTGCCCATTTGGAATAATTAATGAAAAACAATAATTCTGCGAATCCAGCAACATGCAACATGCATTTCATTCAAATGCCGGAGCATTCTTCTACCAGTTATGTAAATTAATAAGTTTTAATGATTTAAAAATGCATTTATCAAAACGTACTTGGTAGAACATTTTCATTTTTTCACAGAAATTCAGATATGACGAGGGCATATTATTTATGTAATTATAAACAGCGCCATTTTTACTAACATGCGCCACTTTACTAAAATTAAAAATCACTTATTTGTAAAGTAATTAATTAGGTACAATACTCGTTGAAGCCAACTGCCGTTAACATGATGTCTTACCTTCACACAATTTTTAACAAAAAAATTTGTGACCACATTTCGATGAATTATGTAAACCACTTGTATTGTAATGAATTTGCTAATTAACTAATTAATTGCTATAAACTCTGCCAAAGGTGCACGCCATGAATAAGTTATTGGACCTACAAACTGATTTTATAAACCGCATTCACAAGTACAAGTACGTGGTTCCTGTGTGCATAGTTCATGCTGATTTTCTAAACAAACAAATAAATATTTTTAAAATGTAAAAGATGTTCTACTTGCGCAATTTTATGCTCTTTCGAATGCAAAAGGTCCCACGTAATTACATTGAACCATCTTTGCTACAGCACGGATTCACTGCAACAACAAAATTGTTTCGTTTTGCCCCGTATTTTTGTTAAATTACAACTTTTTCGAAAAATTTCTTTTGCATTATGCTACCATCACTGTATCACAACTTATGAGCATGATACCAATTAAATACAAAAACATGACGGAAATCATCTTCCGAGTTGGCAAATACTTGCTGAATTGGATTCGAGAGAATAGTTTATGAATAACGAGCTCGTCCGATCGTACAATTCTACACTAAAACCGGATTTATTTGGAGGCAGGTTCGTAGAAACAACTACTGCGTCTGTATTCAGCTAAATTGCGTGACTTGAGATGTTCAAAGTTTCAACAATCTTACTGTCAAATCCTTTTATTAAAAACGCCTCATCTCTGCATTTTGTTGATCGCTTTGAACATTAACTTTCCTCAATGTTCAGAAGTACTTCACTTTAATGCGGAGCAGTATGACGTGGTGACATTCAAAGTGACGTCCTGTACAAATAGCTGTTCTGTTGGAGCAGAAAGAAACCATCTGATGCGCATAAAAGCAGCACTTTAAGGGAAAAATGTAACCAAAATTGAGCGATCCTTGGTTCAACAAAGAAATATGATTGCTTAAAAATCCCGAAACTTTCTCCAACTGGAATTATGATGAAGGTGAATAATACTAGATAACTTTATTATATAGTTTGATGCCAGGTCCCGAGGAAAGTTTAGCTTTTTTACTCAACTCTGGTAGCAGAAAAAAAACAAATTATTCCTTCCGCCCGAAATAACGCTTTTCTTGTTTCGGAGCAACAATTACGTGGATTACTACCACCCGCTGTTGGGTACACAATCCAGAATGCACTGAAATAAGAGTGTGTGTGAGTCGTAGTTTCATGTTTGGAGAAGGTAGGTACAAATGGAAGACTCGAAGGCGGAGTATAAAATTAATATTATT
Source organism: Sinella curviseta (assembly GCA_004115045.4). Classification (NCBI taxonomy): domain Eukaryota; kingdom Metazoa; phylum Arthropoda; class Collembola; order Entomobryomorpha; family Entomobryidae; genus Sinella; species Sinella curviseta. The sequence continues at coordinate 1,126,162 of CM023199.3, read as the reverse complement.
TACGAAATAAGTATTTTGGAATGTTGGACACTATGTAAAACTCCCTTTTGGTTCACTTTTTGAATAGTTCAAGGTTAGTATAGAGTGGAAAATAGCGAAAATAACGAAGCGTGTCGAGTTGGCAAATAGTAGCACGAATTCAGTCACACAAATTCGAAATAGCACTTTTGATAACTCATCGAAAATAGCTGTTGTAAAGGGGATCCATTTGTGAAATGAAAATATCAATATGGGGCCATCATTTATACTGACGGACCTGCAAAGATTTCAACATATTTGATATTTGATTTGAGGTGTTCCAGGAAAATGTCTAGTTTCCAGCATTATTTTTAGCATATTGCTGAATTTATGAAATTTATGAAAAAGAATTGCTGCCTGTTTTTGCGGACTTGAAGAACAAAAATTATATTTAATGCCAACCTGTTGTAACCGTTTACTAGCGTACTTATATATTCAAAAATATTATGCAATTTTATTTAGTATTTGTATCATGTGGTTGTGTACAAATACAAGAACAAAGATTATTGCAGACACAAGCCCGTCTCCTTCCACTCCAATGAGTAACCAGAGAGAAAAAAATAGATACTTGAGTAAATCATTGAATAAAAGTTGCAAAATTGATCACTTATAAACATATTTATATATAATAATGTCAATACAACGCTGACAGACATCGCCTCCATTGATATGAACATTTGCATTTTCAAAATATTACCACTCGTAGGTATTTGGGTGGTATTGTATTCAGCAGTTGCATTCGTTGAAGAACGTGGTTTTAGATCTCAAGGACGAAACTGTTTACATTGCACAATCCACAAATCTCATTTTCCTGACATTTCCGTATTTTATGGGGACCCGTTTTGATTTTGTATTCATTTGCAATTACATATACTTTTGGATTTCTAGGTGATCCAGTGGTTTTCCAGTGGCAGTTTTCGGACAGCTGTTAACTGATCTTTATGTCAGCTTTTCCATAATAACAAATAGGGAACGTAATGTTTCAGATTCTGAAAACGTTTCTAGGCGGTCATTTCTATTTGATCACTGTCATAATAGATCCTTGGCAGAGCCCAACTGTAAAGATTTTTATCACCAAACTACAAACCAAATTTTCCCAAAAGTTCACAAAGTGATAATCATCATTCTTATTCTTTATACCAGTCAGATAATACTGCCAGTCCAATTCTTTGGCTTACTGCTTGAAATCTCCTTCCTTTGGTCCCATTTTTATAATACCGGTAATATAAAAGCGGACAAAAGCGGATTTATTCGTTTACATGAAAAGCAAGTATATATTGTGCACTTTCTGAACTTAAGATCGTACCGAGAAAATGGTCAAATGAATTCGAAATTTGTGATTGTACAATGCACGTAGCACTACAATTAATGGATGTAGGCAAGCAACTTTTTTTATTAATCCCACCTAAAAGTATACGTTCAAAAATATGTAAGAAACCACGAATGGCAACGTTTGAAGTTACATATATTGACCCTGATTGGCACTCAATATATTTTGCTTCCCGAAAGCAGATCTATGAACTTTAGATTGGTTTCTTGTTAAGTTATATCTGATATTGTTTTTCATGCTATATATTCTAATTTATAATCTATAAGTGCTTTTGAAATTGGGCTGGTCGAGAATCCATGAATTTGGAGCGATATAAATATTTATGATATATGTGGACTGCGGTTCCTTTATTTATGCTCTCTTGCCCCATTTATTGAGTCAGCAGGTTTTATTGAATCCTATGCTGTAAGCTAAAGTTGTTGAAGTATGTTGTTGTCCATGTACACTAATCTCCATATAAACATTGGTGTTTGAGATTGTGTTTTTAGTTTCCCTGCCATTTGATGGAGTAGTGTAACGTCGCCGACAAGTTATGTTCTGCATGTCGGATATGATTAAGGTCACAGGTAACTTTATTTTAATTATGTCCGTGTAACGGTTTTATGTGTAAGTAGAATGGGCATGCGTTAAACACAAATATTTCATTTAAGTTTGTTGCATTCAGACATAAATTTATTGTATCGACCCTTTAATTGATGACTTCAAAACTGGGGCAAATAGAAGCAAGAATGAATGCAAGGCGCTTTTTGTAATTGGCATATAATCATATGCGCGTTGAATAAAGTAAGAAATATATGTAACGTATTATGGTGTTTGGCGTACGGCGATCTCATAGGAAGATAGCG